>JBBCBC010000003.1:50577566-50656500 GCA_037126765.1 Stenogyne calaminthoides
CCGTTCATTGCCGATCGGCCATCGCCAAGCGTTGCCTCCGTGCGCGGTTTTTCAGATCGCAGCGCTCTTGTCTGGCCATTTACGTTGTCTCAACGCGTATTGGTCCGATGAAGCCGCCGCAGCCGGTAATGGCAGTGGCGTCAATGCCAATTCTCTCGTCCCTACTAATGTGAGGGATGTTTGAACCTAATCCAAAGTGATCATCATCAATTCGCACAGGCAACTATTTGATGTCCTCCAATTGCCTTGAGGAAATTCAATTCCCTACAAAGAGTTCACTTGAAAAAGAAATGCAAAGTTATAGATTCTGCATAACAATTCACTAAATAATAGATAAGAATTCACAAAGGAATATGAATTGAATTCCCTTCATAAACCAAGATTCAGGGCAGCAGAGATCCTATTGCCCAACTTACATCGGTAATTTTGGCAGCTTCTCCGCATGAATCCGTGTTACTGGAATAGGTCAATAGCCATTCTTCGAATACACATAAACATCGCCTTACAATTGTTGGATAAAATTTGATTGGTGTAGTAGTGTGTGTAAACGAAAATGACTATTGAAACTGACAAGGAATAAGTCGAGGCAAGAGTTAGACTCTCTTTCCGTAAGTCGATATTGCCCCGTACCCAGGTGCAATACGGTTTCTATGGCAATCGCCACCCAAGATACAACGACTTTAAAAAATTTTGACCGCTGCACTACGAATCTGAAACTATCGGCGAACAAAACAAATATTCTGAGCTCTCTCCGGAATACGAAAATGAGGGAAGAGAATAGAAAACTTCGACCTCAAATGATAAGACTCAATAATCAAATACCGAGTGATCACTGAATTTTTGATTGAGTGATGATTGTGGAATGAGGAGGGTGTAATTATAGATTTTAGGTATCGATTCGTGAAAAGGTGCAACCTTTGAAATAACTCTTCACTTATTTTTTACACCATTTCACTTCATACCTCTTCATCTAATACACACCATTTTGAGGCGACTTTTCCATTCACCCAAATATTTCAAAAACAGAGTGGACAATTTAAATGGGTGGAGTGCTTCCACGGAAATCGAACCACAACCTGGGCTCTGATACCATGAAATAATTTTATCTCATCTAAAAGTCCGAACTTATAGAGAGGGTGAGAATCAATTCATTTATTTAATTTCTTTCGCAGAAAAATTCACTTCTAAATCTGTATTGCTATATAAGAGAAATTCTACGTTACTGTTTAATCAAGTATGTGTTATTGTAAGAACAAGTAACACATATTTGTCCTATAAGTAACACATATTTTCCTACAAGTAACACATACTTGTCCATATGATACCACGTTAATGAATTGAAAAATTATGTTACTATATGAGCACAAGTGTATTATTTTATGAAGTAATGTGTGTTAATTTGTAAACAAAACCCCTAAAATATTCGATAAAAGTAGAAGAGAATGAACCTGCTTACTTAAAATCTTAATACACCATATTGAAACGTAATTCAACAAGATCCATGTATTGAGTAAAAAAGTCTAGGATTTTGTGCAATATTGCATACAAGACTCTATGTTAATTCATATAAAATAGAATACAACTTATTAATGGTAATGATCGACATGGAGTTGCCCTCATATTTATCTGTCAATTTAGGAATGTGGATTGAGTTGGTTGAGAAATACAAGTATATATATTGCACCATGCAATATATTACAATAGACTGCCTCGTATAATATTGGATTCAAGACGAGCTTGGGTGATCCGTATAAGACTATCGAATATAATATCTAATGAGAAGAATATAAATGTGCAACACATTGGTGAGAATAATTTCGTTGAAGAACAACTACAGTAGTTGTTGGCTGTTGAGAATCAGACCTCATAGAACCTTTGTGTGTAGGCATACAATTTGTTCAATTTGGCTATCAATTTCACATTCTGTATATATGACTGCGATTATTATTATAAATTAAATGTGAATTAAAGATTTCAGTAAGATAATTAACCAAGTAATATAGTGAACTAATATTTTACGATTATTAGAGTAATGTAATACTTCAGTTAGACATTAATTATAAATATTGATCAGGTCGTTTGTATTTTTTTATCAAGAAAAGAAAGTATATCATAAAAAGGGGTACAAAATAAATTGAAACATACATATATAAGACTCCTCTATTTATAGCTACTGCTCCTTCAAATAACACTACAAGAAATCGCACATTTCGTGACGAAATTTTAGTGACGACACAATATTCGTCACAATATGTTACCTAAAGGTGACAAATTTATTTTTCGTCACTAAAAGTGAGAATTTGTGACAAATTTTATTTTTTTTTTTTTTCGTCATGAATTTAAAATTTTCATGACAAAAGCAAAAAAAGTAATAAGCGTTGGTGACGATATGCATAATTTTTAGTGACGAAATTCAACGTCATGAAAAATAGTATTTTATGACAACTATATGTTTTGTCATTACTTATTTAAATGAATTGGTCTTAATTCGTCACAAGTTTATTTTGTGACGATCGTCATTGTAAGTAGCGATCATCATAGTCATATAATATAAAAATTTCATAGCGATTTTATGTTTCATCACTAATTGTTCATAGTAATTAGTGACATATTCTTTTCGTCACCAATATTGATATATAGTGACGATTAAAATTTTTTTAATGACACACTTATTTCGTCACAATATTATTGGTTGGCGATCTTAATTTTAATTTGTGACGATCACTATTGGTCATATAATATAAAATGTTCATGACAATTTTATGTTTCGGTCATTAATTGTTCATAGTAATTAGTGACATAGTATTTTCGTCACCAATATTTATACATGGTGACGATTAATAATTTTTTTCATATAAAATATAGATTTTATTAAATAAACTGTGAATATATAATTTATTAAAAAATTCGGAAAATGAAATTAATGGCAAGTTAAACAAAAATTTTTGGGTGAGAGAGGTTTGAACCCTCGACCTTGAGGTTACTCACAAGAGATGACACCAATCGTGCCACCATCCCATATCGAGAAGTGGATTAAAAAGCGGCGAGAAAAGAAGCAAAAAATTCTCAAATTCGGAAAATGAAATTAAAAGGCAAGTTAATCAAAAATTTGGGATGAGAGGCTCAAACCCTAGACCACGAGGTTTCTCACGGTGTGAGACCAACTATGCCACCACCTAATTTGCGTATGTTTTGAATACAAAATTATAGTTATTCCATTAATGTGTTACATAATATAATTACAATATCCCCAAATCGTTCCCAACTTTCTTCCAACCTAATTTATAGAAAATGGAATCAAATAGAATTGGAAATTTTGGCGTGAATCAAACCTTTTGTTGTAAAATAAATTTCCACAATAAAAGATGGATGTTCTTGATTCGTGAAATTTTTTTTCAGAAATTGAGCAAACGATAATAGGCATTTATTTCTTGATCCGGGCTTTTCGATTTTAGGTGTTGGGTATACTTGGATAAGTGCACATGAGAGGAATAAAAATTCGGACCAATTTGTGAGCAATTTATTATCTGAAGCGTGTTTTATTTCGTTAGAATTTAAAGTCTTCAATTTGGTTCTTAAATAATGAGTAAATGTGTTCATTTTGATTGTTGTTTGGATTACGGATGTTTTGGATAGAATACATTTTCGTGAATGCTCTTAAAACTTGTAGTTTAACATCACATCTTATATATAATAATAAGGTAGAAATGGAATTAGGCATGGGAGGTGCATTAATGTGTGAATTAGGGAAGTACAACAGTTATTCATTGGATGAAATGTTGTCAGATGACATGACTTCATGTCACAACTAATGGTCGCCAACGATTAATAATAATAATAATGAAGATCTAGTAATTTATGGCATGAAAGTGGATTCATGTATGAATTTTCCGTTTCCATCGATCATCATGTGATGGAGCATGTAATGGGATCGAGGAGATGAATATCACATGACAAGCGATGATGAGTGAGGAGGAAGAAGAGTGTAACAATATGTATCATGTCTTTGATTTAACTCTCCAAAACACAAATTTCAGATTTAATATATGAATAAACACGAAAAAGGAATACAAAGAAGATTTCTTGAGTTGAATGAAAATATATTTGCTTAAACTTCCTTTTTTTTTTTTTTTGATTAGTCGTCTCATTGGAATATGCTTCTTTTTTTTAGTCTTTTGTATCGGTTTGGGGGGATGGGGCGGGGATGGGAATTAGATCTGATTAACATAGATGTTATGTTTTAATGATTCCATAACTATACTTTCATATAGATCTTTAAGCCAAACATATATTTGAAGTATACACACGCCTTTTGTTTCCTTATTCAATTCCTTAATCTAATCGCCAACCATAAGTTTTCGAATAATGAAGTCAAAAAATGTGGCATATATCCATGTTCTATTTAATGCTTAAAATTAAATAATAACAAACATTATATGTGAACCATTCCTAAAATGCTTTCATAGAAAGAGAATCACGATAGTATGAAGACTCTTTTGTTTTACATTTTACTTGGTTTTGTTTTTCTTCTTTGGTGCAATGCTAGAGGTATTCAATTATTGTGAAATTTAATTCGGTGTTCATAAATGTTTATTTAAGTATACACTTTAAATCAAGATCATTAAACATCTTGTGAGCGACATTATTCTATCAAATCTGCTAATTAGAATTTTGTAGGAGTAGAATGATGAATGACATACATCCAATTTTGTTGGAGGTGATTTTCGTGTTAATTTCATCTTTCGAGCAAACACCTTGTTACTCATAGTAATAGAATAGTGTTGGTCACACATAAATATCTCTTCTCCGTTTTTGCAGGTGCACTTTGATTATTTATATCGTGGTATTATAGTTGTATCAAGTCGGGAATCTAAACTCTTAGCTTGGAATCGGAGCATTGCCCAGCAGATGTGGAAGAAGTTGAGCAGTTGATAACCTCAACAACATCTGAAGTTCATGAAGAATTGAACTTAGACAATTTCGATGAGGATGAGTTAGATGACACCTTAGTTGATTATTGTATGAAGAAGACTCTCGAGAAAAATAGCATTTTTTTAGAGTGATGATGACTAGGTTAATGAATATTGAAGGTATAAATTGTTATTTTATCATTGCCAAGCTTTATTCTTCTGATACTTGTTGATGTTTCTCTTGTCATTGCTTTATTTTTTCATAGTTGGAAGCTTTTGGGGTTATGATTCTAAATATTGGTTATTGTACATATCATGCCCTTCTCAATTCTAGGTCTTATCAATTTATAGGTTTATTTTTTCTCAAAAAGAAACTGTAAAGACCAATCTGAGTAAATAATTATAGAGATGATAAATGGAAAGCTTTTGTTGTACTCTCCTTGTCTATAGGCTTTGAACATATCTTTCCATTGCTGCCCTTTTGGCTTTCAAGCTATTCGACCCAACATTATTTGTCTTTTCTGAATTAGCAGATCCCTGTGTAGAGTTTTGAATTGCGTCTTCTGAATCCTTGGGATTGTTACGTGTTAAGGATCCCCTGCCTATCTTAATTATCTACTTGAGTGGCATTGCAGATAGCGTGATACCAAAATAGTTTTTGATTTTGCGTTTTTTAAAAATTGCTTTTCTACCTGTTATTTCTTAGTGGTTATTTTTCTAGTGAAGAAATACAGTGGTTAATTAGTGTTTCTGATGGTCCAAATTAAAATATTGTAAATAGTCTCTATAAAGTGTTTCGATGATCTTAAGCCCATTTTGCTTTAGAGTTTTTATGATTAGTTTCTAAGTTGAACTATTTGGGGTTGTTTTTATATTTGCTTTTACATAATGGTGATATTACTTAGTTTTTATATTTGTTTTATTTGGTTGTTTGAGTTCATGAATGCATGTGAATTCATGAAAAAATGTAATGGTGATTGGTTGTTTTATATTATTTACTATATCTAATGATATGTTTATTAGTTGTGAAATGCATGTGAATGTGCGAACTTGCGTACACCATGGTTTTGTGAGGAAGAGATTGACTTTGTTGTATGGCCTTATTCTTTATTCTTTGTTAACGAAGAAAAGCCATTATTAGGTGAGTTTCGCAATATCCCTCCCGCTAATTTGGGTTTTTTTAAAAATCTGAATCTCCTCAAAATTTGTGTTTCTCTCGGTTGTTAACAACCTTACTAGTTGGTATACAATTGCAACATACTTAGACAAAATTTCTTGTGATTTATGTCTATGGCTTCTCTATAATATCATCAACCATCCGGTTCTCTAGATCGATTTGCTTAAGTTGTTATTTTCTTAGTTGTCAAATAATGGTTGGAACATCGATCGATTTTATGTGTTGAATGCCTCTTAATAGGTGGAGGATGGGCGATATTAAATTGTGGATACAAGGTATTATTGTAGCTAGTCGGGGGACAAAGCAAAATGTAGAGGCGAAGGTTGACAAACTTGTTATGGTAAATAATTATCTTGAAATTAAACTTTATCTTGCTTTAGTTCTTGATTGAAATTTGAAAGTTGATAGTAGTGGCGCCAAATCAAGAAACATGTATCTGACAAATAAAGTGGACAAATGAAGATCTTTTTCAAGTTATTTTTTATTTAGCTTTGTTAAGGAGATGGATATAGTTAGACTTGCACAGTAAAATTTCGACTTTTTTGTTTGTGATATTACAAGTTTTGACAAAATAACACTTTGAAAGTATATTAAGGAGATATGTTTTAATGGAAAATTTCGAATAACCAACGATTGTGAAAACCAAGATGGTATATTTCCTTACCAAATAAAATTGTGAGCCGTTGAATAAAGAATTATCTGGAAAAAAAATTGAGTCCTTGGAAATATGTTTGATGTTTGGATTCCATTATGAGTTTTCCACAAATGAAATATGTTTGATGTTTGAATTCCATTATGAGTTTTTCAGAAATGAAATATGTTTGATATTTCATTACTTTTTTTTTCTTTAATTCAAGCAAAAATTATATTGAAATACCCTTGGAGTACAAGGTATATATCCAAGAATTCAAAACACCTCGATTACATAATAGGCATATTATATACATATAAATTTCTTTTACTAATTTTAGATCAACCTGTTATTGAAATTAGCTCATGTTTAGATAATTTCCATCTATTTCTTGAATGAGCTTGTTTCCTAAGCTTCAATTATTAATGGGATTTTCTTTGATCTTTTTGAAATTTTAATGTGCTATATAATACACATTGTTTCTTTTTTTCATGGTATTTTCCTTTCTTATTTTCCTCATATATTAGTTGTTCCATGAAAAGGTATTAATTGTTTAACTATAAAATATTAATTTCAACAAAGAAAATTAAAATAGAATTTAAAGATTCATACCATTTGCAAGACTGATGAGATGATTAATGGGGTGGGAAATTGAAGGGTGTGTACATTTTTAACAGTATTAGTTGTTTCATCAGAAGGTATTACTTGTTTCACGATATAATTTTAATGAACTATTGGTAAAATACCGTTTTCATTTCATTCAATTTTTTCTACTCCCAAATCCCTCAGCCAATTAAAGTCTCATAGAAAATATTAAAATCATTGTAAATTAGATCATTGTAATTTGTAGCATTCAATGAAAGTATTATAAAATAATAAAATACACGTTTTTCATTTCATTCATTTTTCCTACTCCCAAAGCCCTCAGCCAAAGACAAAGTACCTTAAATAATGTTATAAATCGAAGTATTTTATTCAAATAATAAATTCAGTTAGATTAATTGAATGAAATTGTTAAACTAGAATTGTTTGAAAGAACTATTAATACAAAACAAGATTATTATTATTATTATTTTAAAGTAGCACAAAACAAGATTATTATTATTATTATTTTTTAAGTAGCACAAAACAAGATGTAATGGTTCTCTTAATGTTTTAATTGTGACATAAGAATAGTTGTTAATCCCTCCTAGACTTATGTGACATAAGAATAATTGTTAATTCCTCACCACTTAGCCAATTGCATAACAATAGAGTATTAACAAATTTGTACACATATAAAAAATATATGAGGCACACTTTTGCGTGACATGGAGTATTTAGGACATTATCACTTTAACACTTTGAAAGGGTGGATGTTGATTTGTGTTTGTTTGTACCTCGTCTCATATTTTTTGGTCTAAGTCGAGCGACTTGTTCGACTCATGGAATTTCGACCCTGATTGAGACAAATACCACCTCTGATTTTTAGTCTTCGGCTGAAATCTTGCTTGAAAATTGGCCTAAAATGTGCTTAAATAATTTTATATGAACTAATAGCTTCACAATTTAGAATTTTTTCCTTGTTTTAAAAGTTTGAAACTATTTTGGAAATGATTATTGTTAAAGCCTGTAGAAGTAAACTACATGACCACCTCTCGTAAATAAAACTATCTAAATTATATGATCACTATATAACGTTCACTACCTTATAGTACACTTTTAAAGCTCGACTCGAGCTCGATAAGTAAGATAAGATAATTATGTGTAAATATACAAAATTACTCGAGCTTGACTCGTGCTAAGCTAAACGATTAAAGCTCACTCGAGCTCAACTTCGATTAAGGGGTGTTTTAGAAAATTATAAGTGATTATAATCACATAAAATTGTGTGCAGAAACAATTTGAAGTGTTGTGCTTTTGGTAGCTTATATGCCATTTGTTTAATTTTTAAGAGTAGGTCTTATGTGCACCATGTACATTGTGCAATTCAAGTACATCTTTAAACATGCAACTTGTTGTATTGAAACATTTAACGTATGTACACTATAACATGCAACTTGTGTCATTAAAAATAAATAGCACTTTTTTAGCATAAATAAATTACATATTTAAAAAATATATTTGAATTGCATACAAGACATTTCCAATATATAATATCATATACTCAAAATTTATTAAATAAAATATTAACCCCATTAATTATTATGAACTAATGAAATTTGAGAGGCAAAAAAGCTATTAGGCGGGTTCTGAAATTTTTTAAGCTATACTCTTTAAAAATAAAAATTCCCTTACATACATACAATTACCATATATATCAACTTACCAAGTAAAATCCCCTTGACTAATGAAAAATAATTCCTACTAATTCTGAACAACTTTGTTTAAATTACTCATAAAATTTTTCTTCCATAAAATTTTCAATTATACATTTTCTTTTCTACACATGTTCATTACATTCTCTAAAAATAGTTTTTGCAGAGCCGCTGAAAATAAAACCAAATATCTAATAATATATTTATATTTATACATAAAAAGTATTAAACGTCAGAATAGTGAAGCTGCTTGGACCTATTCCATTTGTGTAAAACCTTACCAAAAACATCATAAAACACATACATATTAATTCCCCTTGAGAGCCAAAAATTCAATTGGCGGGTTACTAAAATATTAATTTTCATTTGAATAGAGAATGAATCAGGAAAATAAGGGAATGATGCGAATGATACGCATACATATCAGGAAAATCCCCTTCTGAAATCTTCTACATTAATAACCGTCTCTCAATTCTCTGTAAAAAAACCCACTCTCAATTCTCCAATTCTCTGTACATAAAATTTCATAATTATGTACATAAAATTATATATTGTAACATACATTTATTATTCACGTGTAGATGTTGGTTCCAAAAAAATGACTCGAGGCAAAACAACTAGAAAGGGATTATTAAAGTATTTTAATACTAATGGGAAGATGAAGATTAACGTGGATACATCAATAGGCAGAACTATTAATGCGGACGAGTCAACAAAATTTGCTACTCAAATTGGTTTAGTAATGCGGGATGTTCTTCCTGTACCCAAAAAATGGAAAGATGTGGACGAGGCCAATGGATTGACTCCAGGGTTTGACCACCTCGAGGTGTGGGTTACAAAAAATTAATGTCTTTGTATATAATTTTTAACACTTCTTGTAATCTAATGTGCATGTTTTTATGTGAGTTTGTAGATGCACATGGATGTGAATATGGATAAACAGGACGTGAAACGAAGCGTGATCGAGCGGATGAAAATCACTTCTCGACAAAAGTGTTACCATTTGATTGACTTCCACAAGATGCACTTTTGGAAGAGGCTAAGAATAACAAGCCGGAGTTTGGTCCCGTATTTGGCCCGGGAAGACTGTGTGATTATTTTGCATCACCGAATTCAAGGTAATAATCTTTATAAAATTCATAATGGTTGTGATTTTTTGGTGCCAAATTATGATTTGTAATTTTACAATTCTAATTCTCTTGTAGCGTCGTAGTGAGGTAAATAAAAGCAACCGTCAGAAATTGAAATGCAAACATGTTGTCGGAAGAAAAGCTTTTACGGTTCGATCGCATGAAATTGTGAGTATATAATTATGCACTTATAAGGTTTAAAATTTCTTTCATGTGTTGATATTTCCTTACTAGTTGGTTGTACTATTCTTGCAAAAGATATACTACGTTTTAGGGAATTAGCAAATGGCACATTACAAATGTGTTGCCTTTGATGGTGGATTATTTTAATTTCTTTGCAATATGGAGCATTTTGCGATGAGGATTATACCAATTTCATGTTGTGTTGTTTGAATTTGTTGGACAATTTTTTTTTTTTTGATTTTATAGGTTTTTACGTGTAGTGATTTTTTGGGAGTTGTTAAGTAAATAATGAGTTACGAATGTGTTGCTTTCTATTTTTTTTTGGGCTCTTTGGATTTTTGTTTGTATTTTACTTTTGGACTTGTAGTTTCATATAACTTTGATCTTTTTGTTTTATGTTTCCTTTATCATTTTTCTTATAATAAGGCATAGTAAAAGCCCGATGCGTGGATTTAGCAAACTTTCATAACCCAATTACCCTTAAAGATAATTACATAACCATCAGTTGAGTATATATATAAACACCAAAACTTCCCTTAAGTTGCATCCACCTTCGTAACATTTCTTGACATCTTACACCTATGAATGAGAACTTGTGAGGAAACTATTATCTAATCAGATTTAGATCAGGGGATAAATGTATTGCAACCTTTTTTTTTCTGAATCTTTGATTTGATGATGAGTTTTAGATGGAGTAATGCTTTTTTTTTATAGTCTAAATCGAAGTTATTTGGAGAACCATCTGATTTAATTCACTTGCATAAGGATACTCACAGTACAAAGAAAGATGGATGGAAATCAAATGAGGCGAAGAAGAATTGGGTAAGTTGTGTAGACATATTTATGATATTTAGTTATGTTACAAATTTTGATGTTAATTTACTTCTATTTTATTCTTTATTATTAGGACATGATGATGAAAAAAATAGTATATTGAGCTTGGAATTGAGAAGGCGAAGAAGAGATAGTCCTTGAAGTGTTGGGTCATGGGTCGGGGATACGAAAAAGGTCTTGGTTACGGTCCACCTCCTCAAGTAATTAAACTCGCTTGCGATACCTCTAGTGAATATAAAGATGAGCTAGAAGAAACAATAGAAGAGTTGCAAGAGTCTAAAGCTAAGGTGGAAGAACTTCAAACACAAATGGCGATTTTCATAAAAATGCAAATTTCACAAAGACAACTCTCAAGCAAGGTGCGACTCTCAACAAACTAATGGCTATGTTCAACGATGAAGAGATGGAATGATAAAGGTTAAGCTTCTATTCTTCTATATCTATTTATATAATGTGTATGCTGCTCCCCCAAACTTGTATGTGAATCATCCATATGTTTATATCTTAGTTTTGCTAAAATCTGGTTTGTCAATGGGTATGGTCGACATATTTACATATATATAATTTTGTTGCAATAATGGGTGGTGCAAATTTATTAAATTGATGGTATTGTTTGATTGAGATGAGTTTTGATTGGCTTTATGGTTTTTAATTTAATCTGTTATTTTATGTTTTTGGGGTTTTCGTGAGAGATTCTGATTGCTTTTGTTTGTGATTTTGGATGTTGTAGTTTTGTATTCTTTATATTATTGATAGTGTGAATCTTTGGTGGTATCGGTTAGTTTTGTTTGAAAAGCGAAGGTTTTCTTTGAATCGATTTTGGATATGAATCGATTGATGAATTTTCATTAAAAATCTTGAAGAGCTTTAATTTTCCTTTATTGTAGATCGATTGCATGTTTCGCTTTGCTTCATGTTTTTTAAAATTAGGTTGTCTTATATTGCTGTTAGAATATCTGTTGAAGGCACCAACCTTTTGTCCATACAATTTTATGTTTACCTTCCGAGCAATTTAAAAGCCTAGTCTTATTAATTGAGAGGGATGTGAATCATCTTGTTTCCCTTCCAGAGCAATTTACACCTTTACCATAGGTGTCTACATGTATTTTACGTGAATATGGTTGGAAGAGTATACCTTTCGATCTACAATATGTATAGTTATGCGTGTATAAAGTGTTTAGAAGGATAGAGTGTCACAATGGATGCGATTCTTTGGTCCTTTTTTTAACAATAGGGATTTTGGGAAATAGAAAAGGGTTATGTAAATGATAAACCATCATAATGTTGCGGGGTTGAATTTTTTATTTAACATGACATTTTTCGGATTAGTTCTTAGCCAACATTAGTATTTCTCTTTGAGGATAATACTACTTACAACCATGTTCTTGATTTACATTTCACTCTTAAAGACAATTTTTACGGACTTGTCAAGAATTTGTTCTAGTGTGTGACTTTTTTGAGATAATATGTCGGGTTATTCGGGTAGTGAAAAAAAACAAATTTAAATTATCTGTATCTTAAATATGCATCGATCGTGTTAAATTTTTAAGAAATTTAACTTTATCCTTACTAGTTACAATATTTATTGAACTCTGTTTCTAAAAGAAACTAGAATGATGAGATGGGGAAGAATGTGGAAATAAAAAGATAATGAAGTAGGATTAGCTTACATCGATTGTAATGCCTCGATAAAATTGGAGCTAGTAAGTAGGGATTTTTTATATCTATGAAAGTCCTAACCATAGAGATCAATTATTAATTGGAAATGATTTTAAATAAGTTTTTTCACAGTTAATTTATTGATGCATTTTGGTTATTACATGCGATTTTTTTCACCAAAGAGCGAGGTTTTGGGAATTCATACAATTAGCGATGCCGCAAGACCCCGAGAAAGGTTACGTGGTTGACGACAACTACTCTCTGAAAATTGAAATCTCCATCACATGTTTATTTTGCTAACTCTGAAACCTTTTACTTTTGCAACTTAATTTGGATGTGTATCTTTTATCTTATGCTACCTTATCTAGACTACCAGGATGTGATTTAATGAAACTATAATTGCGCTTTTGCAGTTAATTTACCTTTCTTTGAACTAGAAGAATATATTATCCGCATTTTCAAAAGACTTAATATTACTTGTGATAAGCTCCTACTCTTCCAATCCTTCATTTTTTTTTTTTTAGTTTTGTTGTGATGTTTTTTCTATTACATTTAGTAATTGAAATTAGTTTATCATGGCTATTTGTATGATCACTTATTACTTTAATATATAAAATTCAAATAATTCTTTAATAAATTTAATCATTTCTAGATTGTCACCATAGTTTTTTAAATGACAATTATCATCTTCGTCACTAAACAATATTTTATTATGACAAAAAAAATTTGTCACTATTTTCACATTTTTTTTAACGATGCAAAATATTTGTCACTAGATACTAATTAGTAATGACGATATATGTTGTCACTGTACCATAGTTTTTTTTAATGACAATTATCATCTTCGTCACTAGACAATATTTTATTATGACAAAAATATTTTGTCACTATTTTCAAATTTTTTTAACGACGCAAATTATTTGGTCACTATAGCCTACATTTTTGTGACGAATTGTGTTGTCACTATATAATAAAATATTTGTCGCTCTTGTGTAATTCTTTCTTGGCGAAAATTTTTGAAAAAAATGACAAAATTTATGTTGTCGTATCTAAACTTTTAGTGATGGTTATCGTATTCGTCACTAAATATTATATTATACCGACAAAAATAATTTGTCACCATTTCTCCATCATTTTGTGACAATAGAACTTTTGTCATTTAAATGTAACTTATTGGTGACAACTTATTTCGTCATTATACATGTACATAAATAGTGACAATCATTATTTAAATCACGACAAAAATCAAATTGTCATGTAAAGATAAACTTTTAGTGACTAAACACCATATTCAATGACGAAATTTGAAGCCAAATGTGACGTTTTATTTGTCACTATAGATGGAATGATATAGTGACGATGACCTTTAGCGTCATCAAAAGATAACTTTTTATATGGCTAATTTAAATAACGTCGCATTTACCTAATATGACGCACTATAGGTGGCGTTCTTTGATGAAAAAAATTTTCGTCATCAAACACCTTTTGTGACGAAAAATGATGATTTTATGACGAAATTTGTTGTCACGAAATGTGCGATTTCCTGTAGTGTAAACGAATTAATTTCACACATCTCTACAAGTTCGAATTTTAGATAAGACATAATTCTTTTATGCTATCAGAGTCTTCAGGCTCTCGCTCACGTCCTGTGTTCGATCACTAAAAACAACTCCACCTAAATTAAATTGTCTACTCGATGGGCTTTCTTCCAATGATGGAAGAGAATTCAATCCACGAGTTAGCTGAGGGAGTGTTAGGAAATGGAGCAACATAATTCAGCCCACGGGTGAGGGATAATGTTAGGGAAATTAAATAAACGAATTAATTTCACCCCTCCAAATCAAATTATTCACTCGATGGACTTCCTTTCAATATGGAGTAAGAGAATTCAACTCGTGATCACGAGTAATGGGGAATGTTATGGAAATTAACGTGTTTATTCTCTCAATGTTCCAGTTTCATTTTATAATGGAGATGTGGAATGATATATATGTGTAACATAAATTCCACTGTATAAAAGATGGAACATTAAAATAGAAAAAAGTAACTTCATATATTTTTACACTGTAAAATTATTTGAGTAACAAATGCAATAAATTTTCATTTTATAGTGGTTATGTACTCTCCGATTACTTATATAACATTGTTATAGAGGAATAGGATCAACACATGACACAACATTCGAAGACACATATATAATGGAATATTTAGAGAACATGGAATTTTACCAAAGAAGTTGGAGTTAGAATCTGCCTAATTACGTAACTCTCCAAATTGCGTCATGGATTCGGGCATGTTGGATTCATGACATGACATCCATGCAATAATTAATTCCTATACATATAATTAAGCTATAAATGCACACAGCGTACGTCCTAGCTCACCACCTTCAACATAATCATTTCATTTTCTTCCATCACACAAGATAAATCGCAAGTGTTGAAAAATTATGTGACCAAACAACCCCTGAGAAACCGGCGCTAATTGGGGAAGAGAGTAAGGATTTGGAGAGCTTTGGAGAAAAAGAAAAGGGTATTTTGGTCAACGAAGGTCAAACCAACAGTTCTTTTCTTCATGCAGTCATCAACATGGTTGGGATGCTTATTGGTATATATACTACTCTTTTCTTACTTAAATAAATAACACGTATAAAGTGCATTAAAAAACTTACAAAAATTCTATCTATTTATAATTTGCTACGAGTCTTCAAGAGATAGGAATTTTGGAGGTTAGAGTTTATGTTTGCTTCTTCAAATTTTGAAGAATGGTGTTAATGTGTTGGAGAGGATGACATACGTGAAAAAGGTTTTAAAAATCTAATATGATAAATATATATTAAGGTATCTTAGTCTATTTACTTTATGGTATTTTTAACATAAAATTATTTTGGGTGTGTATATTTTGATAGCATGTTATTAGCCGCGGCCTATTATAAATTTTAATGTGAAATTGTGTGTGAGATACAAATTATAAAATAGAATTAAATTAAATTTATTTTTTTCATGTACTATTTGACTTTAATTATTTTTTGGCTTATTTCTTTTATAAATATAAGAAGAATATATTGTATATATGTGAACAACTCACAATATATTTAATTAATTATGTAGTCTTTTAGTTATATACTAAATTCATTATAAATACTTATAAAATGCTATTAAAATTCAACAAAATTTATATAGTTTAAAATAAAAATATTTAAATTCACCTCGCATTAAAATATCAATAACTATAAAATTCATATTTTTCTCTGAGTTTTATTCTTATATGTGTAGTATAGATTTTAAATTAAAGAAATTAAAAAACTAATTTAGTATATAATGTGCTGAAATTTAAATTTAAAATTAATGGTGAATTTTTTTTAGAAAAAGAAAAAAAAAGATTGGTAAAGCAAAGTCACTCTCTTTTGTGAATAGTGGGATGGGACTCAACTAGTGTTTAAAAATACAACTTGCACTCAAGAAACACTTTTTTTTTTTTTAAGTTGGGTCTAACCAACTTTTCAAAAAGTGCTCCTCACTGTAACAATAGCGGTTCAAAACATGCACTCAATACTAGGGGTGAAAAATTTACGAAAATCTTTGGTAACAAACTTCAAAAATATGCGAATTTACCGAAATTTTCGGTATATCGGAATTTTCGGTACGGTATGGTAAATCCTTAAAGTCTGATAATCAAATATAAATTTTCAAAAGTCATGGTATACCGGTATACCAAATGTATACCTGTATACCAAAATATTTTTTGGTATACCGGTATATCGATACATTGGATATATACCGTACCATATTTAGAAAAACATATAATATATTTTGTTTTTTAATTTAATTAATACATTGAATATATACGGTACATTGAAAATTTATCCTTTTATTTTGAATTGTCTCTGTAAGTTTCCTAATTCAAGCTGAAAATTGGAATTCGTAGAATTTTTTTGAGTGTTCCCATAGTTAAAAAACCCATTTTTAAGGGAGATATATGTTGTTAAAAGATTATTATTCATAAAACATAGATTTTTTAAATAAACAATCAAGGTATGAATGGTATTTAATTCGGTATGATTTAATTAAAAACCGAAAATTTTGATGGGATGCGGTATAACGAAATTTGATGCAATTACACGGTATGTGATTTTTTTGCATACCGAAATTACGGTATCTATAACCGTAATTTTTTTGCGGTATGAATTTTCATACCGTAAATTATATTTATACGGTATGACCGTTGATAATGCGGTATGCCTATTGGGGTTATCGTGAAAGTATGCTTTTACTTTGTATAACCTATGTATTACTTATTTTGAAATAAATTATTTATCATTGTTGCTTTTAA
This sequence comes from Stenogyne calaminthoides, assembly GCA_037126765.1. Lineage (NCBI taxonomy): Eukaryota > Viridiplantae > Streptophyta > Magnoliopsida > Lamiales > Lamiaceae > Stenogyne > Stenogyne calaminthoides. Next base: position 50,594,720 of record JBBCBC010000003.1, read on the forward strand.
AACGATTGAATGTTATATATATTTATTGCAAACCGTTCATATAATAACACATGTTACATTGTAGTTAACGTGGTGATACGGATCACATAAGATCACGTTAAGGTCTCTTTGTAAACTAGTGCGTGTTTCACAACCTAAATGAACAAGAATAGTCTATTGGTAGAAGTTGATGTGTAAGGCTCAAATTGGCTTATCTTGACCAAGAGATTACAAGTGCATTCGATCTTGTAAAAAAGAGAGGATAAACTCATTTTGACTTAAGGGATGAAGAGTTAGACCTCGATGGTTGTTGATTTCTTATCGCCACTTAATAAGGACCGTGTGCGATTAATAATTATTGCTTTTGACTTATAAATGGGAAAGAATGATACCTATATCTTGGGCAATAATATTAATTATCTGACGATTCTTAAATTAATACATAGAATCGTGTGCTTGCAAAGTCTTGTGTGATTGGTCCCCTTGGTGGGCTCGGAACCTTTATCATACCAAATCTTGCAAGTGGAATAAATTTTCCGGTATGGATAATAAAGATGAGCTGTCCTTACTCCAAGGATAAAGATATTAATTAATATAAAGCTTTCAGTGGCTTAATTAATTAATGGACTAAATAATCTTAAACACGGGAAATAATAACCGGGAGCCATATTACTGTAATATGAGTTAAGGTTGGATAGTGCAATATTAATTATATAGTGGTATTAATTAATATTAATGGACTGAATTATATTGTGGCTCAATATTGGAATTCAGAAGTCCATTGGAAGGTTCATCTTAATTCTCCTAAAGGCCCCTCAAGTAGCCCAAATTAAAGTCCAATAAATGAAAGGTGCTTAAAATAAAATAAATTATTGTTGCATTATTTTTTCCTTAATTTTTCGAATTTATTAAAGAAAAGAGGGAGAAGGATTTTCTTGAATAGATTTTATGGAAAGGAGATAAAGTATTCTTGGAATACAAGATTATCCCATAAATTCAAGAAATCTCCCACTTGGTCTCTTTAATGTGTAAATTTTGAAAATTATAGAGAGATAATAGGAAGAAAGATTTTCTTGAAAAGATTTTATGGAAAAAGATATGTATTCTTGGAATACAAGAATATCTCATAAATTCAAGAAAGATCCAATATTGAGAATCTCCTATTTATTTCGAAATATTAGGCTAAATAAGGGTGTGAGATTTTTGTGGAAAAATACACATGGAAAGAAGAATATATGGGATATATTCAAGATTTCTTGGAGATCAAGAAAAGATCTTTCCTAACCCTATTTTGAGCCCTAATTTTCGTCCCCTTCTCTATTATAAATAGGGGATGAATGTTTCATCCCCAAGACACAGGAATTGATCTTTTTTGGGAAAAATATCAGCGTCAATAAAACATCAAATATTTTGAAACGTAGATAATTTATGTTTTTTCGAAAAATTTCAATTGCGTGCAGCAATTCCATGTGCTGGAAATATTATAAATCCACAAAGGTGGTGCAATAATTTTATTTTTCCTTTGTTTTATAAATCGTTCATCGGAGAACCTCCCACCGGGTTATTGAGCGAGGACTTGGGAATACTTGAGAAGGACTTTTGGTTGGTAGCCAGATACTTGATCATGTCCATCTCAGACTGTCTCTCCAACGGATCCTGGCAAATGTTATCCCAACAGAGCCCTGTACCGGTACGTGGCCGACCATCAAGAGGCGAACATCCACCCAAATACAGAAGGCAAGCATGACTCGCTCAATGCAAAGACAAGTCACATGCTAAGCGGTGACCGCCTAGATGACGGGCCAGAGACTTCAGCCCGCCTACTCGGCGATGACTTTGTCGCCTTCTCGGCGTGACACATCCGCCTTCTCGGCGTTGATTTTGCCCGCCTCCTATGCGCTGGCACTACCGCCTTCTCGGCGATGATCATGCCCGCCTCCTCTGGTACGTTTACGTGAATTTTATTTGCATGTCATTGTTGGTATAATTATTATTTGAATTCACTTAGGTAAATTCATGCTAGTAATAATTGTTAATTTAAATTTGTGTTTATGAGGTCATCCCGATAGATCCTGGCAAATGTTATCCCAACAATGCCACCCCTACTCAATACTACACTTGTTTCAACAAAAATTGTATTCTCTCTCCTCAATTCTACTATTATATAGTAATAGATTTTCAAGGACAAACTTGGAATTTGAATAATTGATATATGTTGGTGTTATGTTTAACAATCATTTGTACAAACGAATTTTAATTATATGTGGTATTTTAGTCAAGTGTGGATAACTCAATTGGTTTGAGCTCCACCACCTAGAACCATGAGGTCTTGGGTTCGAGACACGGAGAGGAAAAAATTTATTCCCTCTTTGGGTGATGTTCCCCCTGTTGTGGTGGTTGCGGTTCTGAGTTGCAGTCTCGGGTGGTCCCGCTCTTGTGGTGGTTGCGGTTTCGGTCTACAGCAAGACGAAACGATGTTGCCATGTGCCCAGTGGTCGAAGGAACTATTGTAATTGATTATTTTATTAAACTATTGTAATTGATTACCTTTCAAAAAAATTATCTGTAGTATTTTACGATGCATTTAGATCACATACGCATGTAATATAACGGTGCATAGTTAAAAATGCACGGTAATATGTAGAGGATTCGAGTCCCAAATAAACACAACAATGATATTTGTTTTGGATTTTAAAATTAAAATTAGACGATTTTGAAAATCGATATAAACTTACTATCACATTACTCAAAACCTGACAAACACCCAACTTATTATTTATTTCAAAGTTTCCTAAATTTTAAAATCAAACTTTCAAAATCACTTAAAATCCAAAACAAATATCACCAACCTTAAAAGTAAAAAATTCGAACGAGTACAAGTTTTTTTTGTATAAATATAAATTAAATTCAGAGTAATTTTTGGATAATAAATATTGAATATTATATTTATTTTTAATTTTTAATTGTGATTAATGTTAAAATATTGCATAAATTTGTAGCTGAAATTCTCATATGATTTAATCTAATATAAAAATATTTTAGAATTTCATAGATATTTAAGTTTGTATTTTACAGATTGTTAATTAGAATTTTCTAATTATTTTTTAAAAGTAGTCAATTACAATAGTTTTCTAAATGTTGGTTTGTTTTAAAAAATGTGAACAACAATTTAATTGAAACAGTCTAATTTACTCCGGTAATAATATAAAATCGATTTGCATTTAAATTTAAGTCAATAGGCTCAATTACTATGAAACCCCGCGTATTACTAATCCGGTTGAAAAAGAAATACACCCTCCTTCCCTCCTACAAATATTTGCTCAAACTTTATGACACACATGTTAAGAAAAATGTGTAACGAGTGGAGTATTGAAGAGTAATATAGTAAATTTATATATGTTGGGAGATGAATTTAATAAAAGAGATATGATTTTGATTAAGATCCCAAAACCCCTGAGTATGACATGTTCAGAATAAATCTTGATAGTTGAGTTGATTAGGTTTTAGAGTACTCGGGATGTTATCGTAAAATGTATAGTCGTGCAGATATAGTTGGGATAGGTTTAAAGACTACGAAGAACTCAATTATGTTTGAAGTATCCAGAAGTTTGAGGATGAAACCGAGAAAGAACAATATAATCTTGAGTGGCGAAGACTCGCCGTGAAGATTCAGTACATCAGTCAGTATAAGCTACAAAGATTCAGAAGACCCTGAAGACTCAGAAGACTCTGAAGACACAAGACTAAAGACTGAGAAACTAAAGATCAAAAAATGAAGGCTGATAAAATACCGAACTTCGAAGAAGTCTTCGAATCAATTCAAGATGAAACCGAATGTTCGGAACTTGAATATATCTATCTAAAGGATGCAATACTGAGAACATCGCGATTCCTTAGAAAATAAGATATTTGTCAAGACATTCAAATGCAGACAAAAGGAACTAAGTCAGGAGTATTGTTAAGGTTATATCAAACTCAGAGTTTGTAACCAAAAGAGCCGTTGAAAGGTGTCTACCTTTAACTGGAGACAAAAGTCAAAAAGAGAAGGACAACACTGTACCATCTTGACGATTGTGATGGTCGCAGAAAAAGATGTCAGATGTACAAAAGTTCCAGACTGCAAAAAGTGAAGACCGGCTACATGGAAGGTTATTGCCTAAAAACGTATTAGGGAGTTTCAAACCCTAAATATAGCCGTTTCACACACCACAAGAGGGAACTCACGAAGCTATCTCTCCAACGGATAGTTTTCAAAAGTAACCTTGGTGTATGCCTATAAATCTTTGGTGACCTTCTACATTGTAAGGCTACGGGAAATTTTATCTGAACTCAAGAGCTCAAACTTATTCTTGTAAAAGTTAAAGCACTTTCGAAAAACCTAGAATTTCCCAAGTGCTTTTATATTGAAGAGAGCTCACTATACTAAGTCTAGGTTGATAAGTTTTATCCAAAGCTTAGTCGAGATATCCTAACCCTTTGCATTGTGTTTCATTGTAAAGGATATCTCATCCTAGTTGGAAACCAACCGAGAAACCCCAAACCCTTGAGAAGGTAGTTGGAGTGTGTTGTTGGTGAGAAGTGTTGAAAAGAGTTAGTCGAGCGGAGTAGTAAAAGCTCTAGAGGAGAAGTTAGTAAGCTACACGGGGGTAGTCCGAAAGCTTGTTTGTGTTTGAGTTAGTAAACTACGGAGGTAAAGAAAGCTCAAGGTCGGGTTGAGTAAGTAAACTCATTGGAGTAGTCGAGAAAACTTCGGGGCGAGTTGAGTAAAGTAAACTACGAGGTAGTCGAGAAAGCTTTCGAAGTTGATAGTGAATTTCTCGAAGAAGAGTCGGAGAAGTGGGCGTAGGAGCTTGAGTCTCGAACCACTATAATTCTTTGTGTTCTTTATTGCTTTCCTTATCGTACTTAAGCGTTGCATTGACTTGATTTTGAAAGCATATTTTTTCTTCGAAGGTTGGAATCAATCGATTGAAGTTGCTTAAGTGAATCTGACCTAATCACTATTTCATAAATGGAAGGTTTTTACCAAAGCTTAAAAGCGAGTATAAACTAAGGGCCAACCATTCCGACATCCCGAGTAGCTAGAACGGATAGTTACCAAACCTGACGCATTACTCTTACGAGGGTTGATAAGTTAATATCGATCCAAGCAACTCGGGATCTCTGACTTTTCGGGACTCGGTTGAGATTATCGAGGTATCGAAAGCGACTCGGGATCCTTTGTCTCGAAGACTTTGACTCGGAAGCGAGTGCTTCTCGAACCTAATCTTGAGGATTATCGACCCAAGCCGACCTCTGTAAGAAAAAGTTTTAAAAAACACTATACACCGTGTATTCCCCCCCATACGTGTAAGACTCGTTTGCACGGGACCAACAAGTGGTATCGGAGCGTTGGTTCAACTTGACCACTTTGTGTTGTTGAAAAGTTTTTTATTTTTTCAAAAATTATACTTGTGGTCTATTTTGAGTGATCTTATTTCTTTGATTTTTTTTTCAAAAGATCGGATAAAATGTCTTCTAAAAACTTCCCATGTTCTCGGTGAGAACTATGACTTTGTGGAGGCGAGAATGCAGGCTCATCGTATTCTAAACATGGCGTATGTGGAGAGTGGTCTCTCAAGGACCATTCCAATTTCTTGTGGTGAATCGAGGAGAATGAAGATGATGAAGGCCCGATCTAGAAGCGAGAATTTCCTAAGTCGATGACCAACTGACTCTGAGGAGAGAAAGTTAGTCAATCTAGACTACATTGCAAAAAAACACACTATATCTGATACAATTGATGATGGTGTGATGAGAATGAAATCTTGCTAAAGAGATTTGGGATATTTTGTTATGTGCCAAGCACATATCATATAAAAGAAAACAAACTTCAAATTGGCAATTGGAAAGTTTGGCGGTTTTGAAAATGGATGATGGTGAATCAATAGACAAATTGGAAGTCGATTCACTAGCATCATGAATGATCTAAATGCACTTAGAAAGAAATATCCACAAAGAGAAGTTGCATTGAAAATTCTTAGAGGTCTTTCTAAGAAATGGGATATTCATGCAAATGGTGATTGAAAACACCAAGAATATTAATTCAATGCCTTACCAACAAGTTTTTCGAAATTTGAAGGCCTATGAATTTGTAATTGATAAGAAATCCAAAAAGGCCGACAAACAAAGATGATTCTTCATCGAGTAAGAATGAATGGCTTTGAAAGCCAAAGATAAAACACAATAAAACTAGAGTTCGAGAACCCCATTACAAAAAATCGGGATGAGCTTGAGGAAAAACTAGCAGACGATGGCAAGAAGGTTTGATAGACTCAATAGTAGATTTGGAAAATACAAAAACTATTACGGGAACCCACGGCACGGAAGAAACCCGAGACGGATCAACCGAGAAGAAGAAGAAAAGACACGAAAATTTGAAGGATCTTCATCCAAGAGAAAAGGACTCCAAGTCCAAAGAAGAAAATGATCGGGATGATGATGCCAACATATCTATAATTGCGGAAGAAAGGTCACTTCCATTATGATTGTCATTTGAGTCTTTAAGGAGAGAAAGAAAGGCAAGCTAAAAGAGACCGAAGTTCTCAAGTAAAAAGGCCATGGTTGCGAAGAAGAAAACTCGAGGAGGGATCCGGCTCTTGGATGAAATATTCTCGGACGGTGAAAGTGATGATATCTGTCGATGGCCATTGAGGAGGTAAACTCTTCTTTCTCTGTTGTTGCTCTACACTAGCACAAGAGTTTTCAAGTTCCAATCGAATCATTTTGACTGATGGATTCTTTTGAGAATCGATGAAGGACTATCTTTGTTTTTGCAAGGATGGTAAATAGAACTCAAGAGCGAGAATAAAACCGAAAGTTGAAAATCTAAAATGGAAAGACTCAGCAATATTGAAATCACTTCTCAATTAATGGGAGCTCTTGATGAATGGATGTTACGAAAGTACAACCTTTCGAGAAAAAAAAGTTGATAATGACCCTAAGCGAAAAGCTAGAGAAATCCATTGAAGAAATTGACTAATCGAGCGAATTCAATGACCTCTCCGAGAAGCGTGAAACTCTGAAATTGTGAGGATAGTGCATGAAGAAGTTAACTCTATTGAATAATGCATCTAATGTAATAGATGAAATTGAGTTACGAGAGATCTGTCACTATAAAATCTGGATGGGATACATTCGGGGAACCTCACAAGGTCATCTGAATCTTTGCATCAAGTAGCAAGAAGACTATCTTTGTAAAACCCGATGGCACCTACACTTCAAACTGAAGTAATGCCCAAGGTTGTAGACAAGGAAAAGGACCTATGGTCTCGGTAAAATGAATGATCGGGTTAGAAAGCCCAAACCTCGGTAAAGGCTAGAAAACTGAGCAAACGATTGAAAAAAGTTTGAACCAAGTACTTCAAAGCCTCGGGCTAAGAATGCAAACACGAAAGGCTCCACCTTTGAACCATCGGAGGAATCCTCGGATGAGAAACACTCAGCGAGAGACATTCTCAATTGAAGAGACCAAGTCCTCATTATCTTTGAAAGACCCAGTTCAAAGATCTGAACAACTGAACCCCACTTGCCTAAGGGTAAAGGTTATCGAACCCGAGTCAACAAAGATTTAGACCGGTGACACAAAAGCCTAAGCATCTGAGCGAAGGCACGAACCAAAAAAGAATTCTAAGGCACATGTTCATCAAAAGCTAGCACACATATCTAAAACGCTAAGGCACCCGGAGTAGTGGATGTATATGTTGATGTTTATGGAAAGGCAGTTAGCCACTCTAAAGTGATTAGAGTTGTCGAGGCAAATTTGGATTAGAAAAGGTACAAACTAACCTCGTAGGACCCTACACAAATTGGGTACCTAAGAATTGATCTTTTTTTGAGGAGAAAACAAGGGCACCAAGGCGATGAAAGATCACATGGCGATGGAGATGAAAAAGCTCTCGATGTATGGTATCTTGACGGTGGATGCTCAAGACATATGACAGGATTCAAGAAGAAGCTCGGTGACTATGTTGAACAAAAGAGGCCCATATATCACTTTTGGAGATAACTCGAGGGATGATGAAGGATATGGAACTTTGGAAATTATTTCAGTTCATATCCATGGTGTTTCATATGTATCGGATTGAAGCATAAACTTGTCAATTAGCGATCCGTGATAAGGGTTTCAATGTTGAGTTCTCCAAGAACTTATGTTTTGTTAAAGATGATACATCACAGAAAGTATTACTGACTGGTACAAGAAAATGAAATGTGTATCTTGCTGATTGGAGTTCAACTCCTAAAGATACATGTTTGGTTGCTAAAAGTTCCCGAGATACCGGTTGGTTATGGCATAAAAGAATGAAACCTTTGAATTTCAAAACCGAACAAGCTTGCAAGATTAGCTCTTGTAAGAGGGTTCTTTTAATGAAGTGTTGAAGCAAAGGAACACATTTGTGATGCATGCAAAAAGGAAAACAAGTTAAAGCATCATTTAAAAGCAAAGTGGAAGTTTTCTTGAGAGAATACTTGACTTTTGCATATGGATCTCTTTGGTCCTATAACACCAGTGAGCACCAATGGCAGGAAATACACACTAGTAGTAGTTGATGACTACTCAAGATACACTTGGGTCATATTCTTTTTCGAGAAGAAAGAGACTCGAGATAAAGTGCCGAGCTACTAAAGAGACTCGATATTGAGAAAAAATCGAGTGTGGTCAAAATCGAGATCGACAAAAAGGCGAGTTTATAAATCATATCATTTCGATTATTGTGCGACAAATGGAATTCTACAAGAAACATCGGTTTGCAAGGACCCTCAACAAAATGGTGTTCTTTGAAAGAAGGAGCAGGGACTACGAAAAAAAGCTGCAAGGACAATGATTCTTTGGTGATATTCTAAAAGGTTTTGAAATTTGAAAAGGCATCAACACTTTGCATGCTACTCTCGAGAATAGATCCATCTTGACAAAAAGTCAAGGCAAAACGCCTTATGAGTTTTGGAATGAAAGGAAGCCTCTTGTTTCTTTCTTTTCGTGTGTTTGGTTGCAAGTGTTTCATACACAATAATGGTAAAGATCGGGTTGAAAACATTTGATAGTAAAAGGCGATGAAGGAATATTCTTAGGATATTACGAAATTAGTAAAAAGCTTTCGAGTTTACTTTGTAGGACTCTTATTGTGGAGGAAACACCCATGTTATTTTTTTGATGAATCTACTTGTGTTCGGAAAAAGCAGGGAACATGATGCAAATGAATTGACTAAGAGGATCACCAGATTAAGCCTGAAACAAAAGATAAATCATCAATGAACACGAAAAAAGAAGTGGGTTACAACCTATGATTGGGTATTTCGGACTCATATAAAGAAGTTCGGGATGGAATGGTGAGACTCGGAAAAACCAACACTCAAAAGGGACCAATCGAGCAGACACCCGATTCGGACTCGGGTATGTGATGCCAATGAAGATGTGGTCACGGTGAGGCAACTTCGAATCTATCAACCTAAGGGGAACAAATGTCTCGACAATGTTGAATAGAATTTCCACGAGGAAGATGATTCTCTTTCTCTTTTTCTGTTGTTTCACGAATTTCTTGAACTAATGAACCTAACATTTCAAATGTTGAGGTTTTCTTGAAAAACAGGAACATCAAGAAGGAAATGGTTAGATAGTCATCCCACAAGTCAGATTGTGGGTGATCTAAGCGAAGGTGTTAAAGACAAGAAGGTTCCATGGTGAAAGTGCATTATTCTGGCTGCTTCCTATCGGAGAAAGAACTCTTGAGATTGGTGAAGCTCTACAAGATTCTCCTTTGGATTCTTGCTATGCAAGATGGTGAATCAATTCTCAAGGAATGAAGTATGGGAGGTGGTAGATAGACCGAAAAGGCACAATGTCATTGGAACCAAGTGGGTTTTCAAGAACAAAAGAGATGAAAACAACAACGTTGTGAGAAACAAGGCAAATTTAGTTGCACAAGGTTATTCTCAAGAAGAAGGTTTGGATTATGATGAAACCTTTGCTTTTTTGTTGTAAAGACTAGAAGCCATCAGTTGTTTCTTGCATATCTTTGCCCACATGAAGTTCACGATCTATCAAATGGATGTGAAAAGTGCATTTCGAGCGGTGTGCTTAAAGAAGAGGTTTATGTGGAACAACCTCCGGTTTCAAGCAGAATGACCAAGTTTACAAGCTCGGAAAAGCTTTGTATGGTCTCAAACAAGCACCCGAGCATGGTATGATACTCTTTCTCGGTTTCTTCTTGACCATGGTTTTGTCAAAGGAATTGATAGAACTCTGTTTAGGGATAGAGGATGGGGAAGATATCTTACTAGTTCGGATATATGTTGATGACATCATTTTGGATCTCAAACCATCAATTTGTGTGAAAAGTTTTCAACAACGATGAAAGGCAAGTTTGAGATGTCAATGATGGGGAGATGAATTTCTTTCTAGGACTTGAGTGAAACAATCAAAGGAAGGAATATTCATCAACGAGGCCAAAGTACACGAGATATCGATTGCAAATATGGTGTATGCAGATTGCAATGCGGTTAGGATTCCTATGAATACTAACTACAAGATGGATCGATTACGAAGGCAAATCGATAAGTCATCGATTATAGAGGAATCATTGGATCATTGCTCTATCTCACGGCAAGTAGGTAGGATATAACATTTTCTTTGTTGGGATGGGATATAAAGATACCAAGCTAATCTGAAATTTAGTCACATGGAGGTCGCCAAAAAGATACTAAGGTATCTTAAGGGCACATTGAATAGAGGATTATGGTATCGGTGATGATAACCTTGAGTTAAGTGGTTACTCGAGATCTTCGATTATGGAGGTTGCGAATTGTGTGAAGTCCACTTGGGGAACTTGTCAATTTCTAGGAAATAAGTCGATATCTTGGTTTTCAAAGAAAGCAGACCTCAAGAGCAACCAAGATCTTCCGGTGAATATACGGTGCGAGGAAGGCTGGCGTGCTCGATTCTTTGGCTCGGACAACAATTGAGGATTATAAAGTAGTAGCCAATGAAGTACCAATATTTTGTGACAATAATAGTGCCATTGCTATTTCACAAAATCGTTATTATTGCACACGGATGCAAGCATGTGGATATCGAGACATCACTTCATCGGATATCATGTCGAGAAGAAGGACATAAGGATGGAGAAAATTCATCTTGATAAGCGGTGATATCTTGACTAAACCTTTGGTTGAATCAAGATTTCGTGAACTTTCGGTTGAATTAGGGATGTTAGAACCGGTGTATAGAGTAAAATCGAAAAATTGAAGGTTTTCGGATCATGAAGTTTTTCTTAATTCTTTCGAGAAGATCGGGATAAAATGGAAATCTTGAACCGAGTCTCAAGAAACTTCAGATTCATTGAAGGTCGATTTCAAAGATTATCAATCGACATTTTATCAAGGTCAAGTCTTTCGATAAGACTAATAGAGGGAAATTGGTCTGAAGAAGTAATGACTCATGCGACTCATTTATTGCTTAAACTCAGTAATCATTTGCAATAAATACAAAACACCTAAGGAATGTTTTTGGGCGAGATCGTTTTAAATTCCGAAGAAGGTCAACAGTCATTTAATGCTCTGCTACATTAATGACCAATGAGGATGTTTTGGCGGCTTACTTTTCGGAGATCGTCGGTTCGTATTACCCGATTAATCGGAGATTAATCTCAACCGTTGCTTCTCACCTAACCAACACGATTCCCCACGATCTCAAGGCTATATAAACCCCAATCAGCCATTCAAGCCAAATTTTTATCAAACCCTTCGTTCCCAAATCCTCTGCAAATAAATCCCCTTTGCCCAGAAAATCTTCAAACCCTTAAGCTTCATCTCTTCAATCAATCTCTAAAAATGGCTCCAACCTTGTTCGAGAGATTAGCCGAAACCAACAAGCCATGGTACGAGTTCGTTGTCTCACTTGAAAGCACAACCAACTCAAAGCCCAAAGAGGAGGCTCTACATATGATTCGACTGGCTAAACTCACTCAACTAGTCGCAAGCCAACCAGACCAGGAATTTGCGAAAAAGGTAACCGAATTCATCTATAACTTGAAGATAGATGAAGAGGGCTGTATGCATTCTAAGTTAACTGTAACTCACTTAGAGTAGTCATCCAAATACATCGATTTTGAGAGGGATCTGTATATAGTTCCGAAAAATCTGAATGATGATTTTGAGCTCTGTGATAGAGGAGAGGATCCTACAATGTATATGTCAGGAAGAGAGCAGGAGTACTTAGATAGGATTGCTGAGAATCCTGTTAAGTTTGAGGCGACATTGCATAAGAGGCACTTAAAGCCACAATATCGTGTGTTGATGGATATTGTGAGCAAGTGCATCATGAGTCTTGCGGGGAGTTTTGAGCAGATCAGTACCCCGAAGCTCAGACTGATGGCGGCGATAGAGGCCTCACCTACCACTGATTTCAACTGGCTAAAATTTCTGATTCAGACGGTGAGTGAGCAGACCAAAGTTTTGAGGAAGGTTGATGGGCGATCTCAATCAAAGGCAAGATCCACCATGCCACCAAAATTGCTTATATTTTGGAGATGTTCAGAGAGGAGGAGGATATCTTCGCCAATTCGACCCCATTTCCTAAATCCAAAATTCTCTTTAAACCCATTGCTGCAAAGAAGCAGGTCATCAGGGGGAAGAGAGAAAAGAAGGTAGAATCACCAGTTGCGGCTGATAAAGAGACTCAACAAACCAGGGGGAAGGTTTTGTTGGAGGCAAAGATGGAGCAAGGTGCAAAGATGATGAAGCAAAAGAATCTTGCCCCAAAGCGCAGAAGATTGGTGGTTCTCACCGATGAAGATGGAAGTGATTCTGAAGAGATTCAACCGGAAGGCCAAACCACTCAGAGTTCGCCATTACAAGTGTTGGCTCAGGTTATCTCTAGGACACAGGATCAGATTGAGGAGCGTGTCTTCTCACGAGGTGCTCGAGACATCACTTTCGGCTCGGATAAAATTTCTCAAGAAATTTTTAAAGGAGCTCGGACCTCGAGTTACCTACTTGGATGTGCGGGCTCGAGACGGAAGAGCCGGCTCGAGTCGATCTCGAAGATGTGCGGGCTCGGCCTAATGAGCCAACTCGGACTAAACCGAGGATATGCCGGCTCGGCCCTTAACCCACTCGGATGCAAACCGAGGACTGTTGCACAAACCAGATCTTCTTTGGCTTCAGAGCGAGAATATTCTTGATGAGCTTCGAAGTGATCTACCGCTTGATCCCACGGTACCGACGCTCAACCGAAACCAGAGAGCCCAAGATGGAAGAAGGAGGCGAGGTGAAGGCGAGTGGAGGAGCAAGGGGAACGGTTCATTCTTGATCGCTACCCCGAGCTCAGCTCATACCCCGATCACGCAAGATGTTTTCTTGATTAAGGACAATCGTGTTCATCCTCAATCGGACTCTTCCCGAGATGCTTGACATTCTTTGCTTTCGGAGGGAAGACTAGTGGAATGAGGAGACAACCTTTTCGACCGACTTTCAGATTCGGAAGGACAAAGCTCGGGATGAAAAACTCGATTTTGATGAGCTGGTTCAAAGGAAGTTGGCTGAGAGGAGAGCAACTGAAGTTGGAGCCCCGAGCAGCGGAGACAAATCTCAAGATGGAATGGGGACCAACAGGGAGATGTTGAGGATCAGTTTCAGATGGAAAAGGAGACTTCATTGGCGATCAACCCGAAATTAGTCAACCTCGGTGAAGTTTAGCACTCTTGGTGATGGAGCTCGGAGTTGAAGTTCGAAACTCAGTCATGAGCCGACCCACCAGTTATACACGAACCTCGGGGTGATCGGACGGCCACGAGGTGTGAAGATTCACGAGATTGATGGCTCCGTGATGGAGAAACTTGAGAAGATTGAGCCAATGATGGACAAGATTGCTCAGATGGAAGAAACACTGGCCAATCAAGCTCAAAAGATGGAAAATCTTAGTCACTCTTCAGAGCTGGTGCAAATTCAAAACACTCTGACCACCCAGATGACCTCCATGGAAGAAAAAATTTGAATGAGAAAGTTGGAGGGAGTCAAAAATTTGAGTTAAGTGATGAACTGAAGCAGAAACACCAGGAGAGTTCTGATTTCCTAGAGGTGAAACTGGCAGAGAAGAATGAGGTGCTAATCAAGTATGTTGTTGAGGAAATGAGCTCATTACTCATGACCAAGATGGCAGAGATGTTCAAGGAAGTACTCTCTGGCCAGTTTGCCCACTTATCTGAAGAATTTTCTGTGGCCAAGAACCATCTAAGGAGGTTGGAAGACGGACAAGATCAGATAGCAGGAGAAATTCGCTGTGTGAGCAAAGAGCAATATCAAATGGACACAACACTCTCCAGGCTTCTTCCAAATTACGGTGCCAAGAAGGGGGAAAAGGAAGGTAAAGACCTCAGAAAGTTCATGGCACGTACTTTGGAAAAGAAGGCTCAGAAAGATGCTGAAATGTACAATCTAGCCAAAGCCTTTAAAGAAGTAGAAGCTACTGAGAATTTGAAGTTCGCTCAGGTAGAAAAACCTATCTACACTCGAGTTTCTGAGCAAACCATGCTTGATGTTGCAAGAGAGAAACTGAGTGCTAGAGCAAAGGTTGGAACAAGCCAGGCTGCTACTGAATTGCCTATGAAGAGGAAAGCCTTGGGCGATGTTCAACCTGAAAGCAAGCGTGCAAAGGCTTCTAAGCCAATCGAGAAAACCGATTTCGGATGATGAAGAAACCGAAGTATCGAGTCTCAACCTCGGAAGAAAGTCTTCAACACGAGAAATGCTCAAGACACTCCAGAGAGAAACAAGCTAAGAAAGTCGCCGCCGGTCTCGGGAGCGTCTGTGATCGAAAAGAAGATAGGCGAAGAAGCGAAGCGAAGGAGTGATTTCGGGGAAGTTTTGCGAGCAAGAGGAAAAGAGACATCAAAATCACTAAAGTGGCCCCACGTTGATAAATGGATGCCCATCAAACTCAGCGATATGTGGGAAGAAGTCGAGAACATACGGTTCAATTATGATGTTCTCGAGGGAATGGAGAGGGGAAAGCTCAGATCAAAATGAAGCTTTCATTGAATATCTTCTTATCTTCTATCCAAAGTATCTACAGAGTTGGATTAACCTTGCGGATGAAGGAGAAGTACAGATAGTGGCCCCTGGTCCATATTCCTATCCACCTCCAAGACTTAGTAATGGCTTGGTGAATGAAAAGGCCATTACTCAAGAAATTGCTCAAGATATCTTTGGTCGGTTGGGTTTAACAGAAAGCTTGATCTGGACATCATCAAGGAAAGAAATGAGCTAAAGAAGAGATTTTACGGAATGTTCGACCTGGAGGTGCCCACTGATGAAGTTGAGAATGAAGCAAACTGAAGAACAGAAGACTGAAGAGCCAAATCTGAAGACTGAAGACATAAGACTCAGAAGATTCTGTAATCTTTAAATTTTGTCTTTTTGATTTTGTTGATAAACTTATTGTAATCTGTAATGGGATACCTATCATCAATGAAGATTTATCATTATGCTCAAAAGATAATATCTCATTATCTTATTTTGATATGCCTGAATAAAATGTGTAGCTGAAATTCTCATATGATTTAATCTAATATAAAAATATTTTAGAATTTCATAGATATTTAAGTTTGTATTTTACAGATTGTTAATTAGAATTTTCTAATTATTTTTTAAAAGTAGTCAATTACAATAGTTTTCTAAATGTTGGTTTGTTTTAAAAAATGTGAACAACAATTTAATTGAAACAGTCTAATTTACTCCGGTAATAATATAAAATCGATTTGCATTTAAATTTAAGTCAATAGGCTCAATTACTATGAAACCCCGCGTATTACTAATCCGGTTGAAAAAGAAATACACCCTCCTTCCCTCCTACAAATATTTGCTCAAACTTTATGACACACATGTTAAGAAAAATGTGTAACGAGTGGAGTATTGAAGAGTAATATAGTAAATTTATATATGTTGGGAGATGAATTTAATAAAAGAGATATGATTTTGATTAAGATCCCAAAACCCCTGAGTATGACATGTTCAGAATAAATCTTGATAGTTGAGTCAGGATTCAGTTTTAGAGTACTCAGGATGTTATCTGTAAAATGTATAGTCAGCAGATATAGTTCAGGATAGGTTCTGAAGACTCTGAAGAACTCAGTATGTTTCTGAAGTATCCGAAGTTTCAGGATGAAACTGAGATACTGAAGACTCAATATGATACTGAGTAACTGAAGACTCAGCGTGAAGATTCGAAGACATCACCAATTATAAGCTACAAAGATTGAAGAAGACCACGAAGACATTGAAGACAAGACACAAGACTAAAGACTGAGAAACTAAAGATCAAAAATATCAAGGCGATAAGAAAATCAAGACTTCGATGGAGTCTATGAATGCTCGAGATGAAACCGAATGTTAGAAAGTAATTGAATATATCTATCTAAAGGATGCAATACTGAGAACATCGCGATTCCTTAGAAAATAAGATATTTGTCAAGACATTCAAATGCAGACAAAAGGAACTAAGTCAGGAGTATTGTTAAGGTTATATCAAACTCAGAGTTTGTAACCAAAAAGATGGATTGAAAGGTGTCTACCTTTAAGCGGAGACAAAAGTCAAAAAGAAGGAGGACAACATACCATCACATACCGACACCGACGGTGATGGTCGCAGAAAAAAAGATGTCGGATGTACAAAAGTTCCAGATCGCAAAAAAGTGAAAGACCGGCTACATGGAAGAAATTTATTGCCTAAAAACGTGTTAGGGAGTTTCAAACCCTAAATATAGCCGTTTCACACACCACAAGAGGGAACTCACGAAGCTATCTCTCCAACGGATAGTTTTCAAAAGTAACCTTGGTGTATGCCTATAAATACTGGTGACCTTCTACATTGTAAGGCTACGGGAAATTTATACGCAACTCAAGAGCTCAAACTTATTCTTGCAAAAGTTAAAGCACTCGAAAAACCTAGAATTTCCCAAGTGCTTTTATATTGAAGAGAGCTCACTATACTAAGTCTAGGTTGATAAGTTTTATCCAAAGCTTAGTCGAGATATCCTAACCCTTTGCATTGTGTTTCATTGTAAAGGATATCTCATCCTAGTTGGAAACCAACCGAGAAACCCCAAACCCTTGAGAAGGTAGTTGGAGTGTGTTGTTGGTGAGAAGTGTTGAAAAAAGTTAGTAAACTACGCGGAGTAGTCAGAAAGCTCTAGAGGAGAAGTTAGTAAGCTACAGGGGTAGTCTGAAAGCTTGTTTGTGTTTGAGTTAGTAAACTACGGAGGTAGTCAGAAAGTTCAAGGTCGGGCTGAGTAAGTAAACTACGTGGAGTAGTCGAAAACTTCGAGGTAGAAGTTGAGTAAGTAAACTACGAGGTAGTAAAGCTCGAAGTTGATAGTGAATTTCTCTGAAGAGTCAGAGAGAGTGGACGTAGGAGCTTGAGTCTCTGAACCACTATAATTGTTGTGTTCTTTATTGCTTTTCTTATCTGTACTTAACTGTTGCATTGACTTAATTTTGAAAGCATATTTTTCACTGATATTCAGTTGGAATCAATCCACTGAAGTTGCTTAAGTGAATCACAACCTAATCACTATTTCATAAAGGGAAGGTTTTCAAAGAAAGCTTAAAAGCAGTATAAACTAAGGCCAACCATTCAAGACATCCGAGTAGCTAGAACGAGATAGTTACCAAACCGAACGTACTCTTACGAGGGTTGATGAAGTTAGTTATATCGATCCAAGCAACTCGGGATCTCTGACACTCGAGGACTTCGGTTGGGATTATCGAGGTATCGAAAGAACTTTCGGGATCATTGTCTCGATGAGACTTTGACTCGAGCGCGTCTGTCTTCTCGAACCTAATCTTGAGGATTATCGACCGGTGACCTCAGAAGAAAAAAAAAGTTTTAAAAACACTATACACGTGTATTCCCCCCATACACGTGTAAGACTCGTTTGCACCGGGACCAACAATATATATAAAGTAAATGAATTAAATTGATTGAGTGTATATATGAGCCATAAAGTAATGTCATTTGATGTGAATATGTGAATATTGTGAGGATAAAGTTTAATAAGAATTTTCCTTTTTTAGGTTAAAAGGAAGTTGAACAAATTTTTATGGGACGGAGAGAATATTATTAAGTTCAAATTAAACATTTAAGTTTTATTTATTTGATTAATTTGAACTGATTTTTAAAATAATATTTATTGTTTCCTTAACTAATTAAATTTTAAATTTGTGAATTATATTGAATACTGATTTAATAAAAATTTGTGGTTTAATTTAAAAATATATTTAAAGCGAACGGCCAGAATAGTTTCTTAAATAAACAAATGAATGATAGAGAATACTTGATTGGCTAATAATAAAGTGTTCTCTTAGATTAAATTTATTAAATTAATAAAAAACATAAAAAACCATATTATACATATATAGAGTATAATATCATTTATTGACATTGATGTATTATTTTCTTGGGTGCCCTTGATCGTGAGTACTGAAAATTATTTCCATTAATATTATTTGATAATTTGATACCCCATAATAGAAGTAGAAGAAAATAATTAATTATCATACTTTTATTACCTAATTTAACTATCACTCAGTTATTCTCAAATGATGCACGTTGTTAATATTCTAAATAAATAATAACAATATAAACAATAACTTCACAATCATTGACTTATCAATATTACCCATTATCGTTATTATTTCTGAGTCGTACCAATTGAGTACTTAAATGTTCTATTCGGAATTCAAAATACAAAATAAATATGAATATAATAATTATGCGTGTCAATGCAAGTTTTTGATTTAAAAAAATGGTGCATTAGTAGTGACACATAAGTTTGAATTTTTTGCAACGAGTTTGATATGTTATTGTAGTATTTTGTAATGGTGCATCGAGTTATTTGCTCATGTAAATTCATTTTTACATATTGGTACGGAAGTGGTAATAGTTTTGTGTCATTTATTTTTATTAATATTTCATGGGCCATTTTGACACAATATTATTATACTTATAAATTATTATTATAATATTTATATAATTAAAGAAAAAAGAAAGGGGAAGATATGAACATATGATGGCTCATATGAGGACTAATTTAAGGCATATTTGCAGAAATCGCGGGTGATATATAAGTAGGATTTTCCATTAGCTGCCCACTAAAGTATAATTTGGACATAGCCATTCTGCTATTTTGTTCTAGGTTAGTCCACAGACGATTGTTGATTGCAAAATTCAACGGAACCCTAGCTCTATCCTTTTTAGTTTTTTCTTCTATTCGAGCCTGTGTTTTTGTGTATCTATGTGTGTGTGAATTGGTTTTCCGGTTTTCGCAGTGGTGATCGAAATGGCGAACGGAGATACTTGTGCTGAAATCCGTGTGGAGGAAGCTCTGTCGAACCCTTCGAATGGAATTAATGATGAGTGTAGCAGTAAAGCTGTAACACAAGAGGTTGAGGATAGAGTTGACGGCATGACTTTGGATGAACCCCAAGGTCATTTCTTCGGACTTTCTCGGAGTTTATAGGAATATACTGATTTGATATTCTAGCAATTGACAGGACAAATTAATTTGAGTTAGTATATATGTCAAACTTGAACTGGGAAGGAATGATTTCTTATATGAACTTGAGTTTTCTGTGAAAGGTCGATTTCTGTGTCGTTACTGGGCAGCATCCCTCTTAAACATGTCACCTGTTTACTGTCTCTTCATCCGTTTCCCCTTAATTTGTTTTGTTTACAACTAATTTTATATGCTGTTTGATTTTGGAAGACTGGGTGGATTTATTTGCTGTTATTTCATTTAAGATATTGGTTCCAAGTGGCAATTTTTTTGTATCATAACTTTTTCCTGAACAATGAGCAATAGGCATCACTTTGATTAAATTGAATGTGCTGGTTGCTTTTCATTTGCATTTTCCATTTATTCCTAACTTGTATATTATGCATTTGATATTTTAGAAGCTGCAAAGAAAAAGAAGAAGAAAAACAAAAGCAAGTGAGACATATTCTCGCATAGTTCTTTCTCTTTATTTTTTTAAAGTTTTTTCATGCCAACCAGTATTGTCTTCTAATTTACAGGAAGAAAAAGGAAGCACCTCAGCAAACTGATCCGCCATCTATTCCTGTTTTTGAACTTTTTGCTTCTGGCGAGTTTCCAGAGGGTGAAATTCAACAGTACAAGGATGAGTATGTCTAATTAAAATTGCATCTGCTTAATAAGGGATGTTTAATGGTCTTCACATCATTTATAACTTGTTAAAGAAATAAATGTCTTGGTTAGGCCTTATGCCTTTGCCAGAACACTCTGAATATTTTTTAGCTGAGTATTGGTTTGAGGAAAGAGAAGAAGCTATAGTTAACAAATGGAAAGGTGAAAAGCTTATGAAAATATAATTAAGTTTTTATTTTGAACGAATATCCTTAGACAAATAGAAAATAAGTTTCTTCTTGTATAAGAGGATCGAGTGGGCCATGGAGAAACATGCTCCTTTTCTTTTCCTGTATAGTAAGCTGAGATTCCGGAAAAGTGTTGAGAACACTTTTTCGTACTCCAAACATCATTGCCAGTGTTTTTTGGGATATATTATATTATGTTTGTTTTTTCAAAAAATATTATAGTCACAAGTCCTGATCTGACCAGCTCTCATAGGAGAAGATGTGAGCAAATTTCAAATGACCTGATATTGAAAACCTGTTTAAACATATCTTGTTTATCTGGTTATTTTCTTATTTTTCTTTTCTCTAATAAATTTCTGGACTCATCTGAAAACAATCGAATTGTATTGAATGTATGTAATATAAAAGAAGCTTCCTTTATAGAAAATTGTCTTTAACCACCACTTACGATCAATTGATGAATACCAGCCTCAGGGTAGTGGCACCTTGTACGCACGTCATATATGTTTCGTGATTAAATTAGCGCTTGACCATTTAATGAAAGAAAAAAATCAACGTTCATGACACAGGTGGATAGATTTTGTGCCCATACCTGATTTTGTCAGCAATTTTGCTCAACTCTGGCTAGTAGTAGTACTTTATGTTGAATCAGCTAATAAAAACTATATGGTTCCATATGCTGAGGAAAGATATTTGCTTTACTTTATTGAACTATTAGCAAGTTATCATCTCTGAGGTGCTTAATTTGGACAGCGTACTCCAATAGTAAGAGGGATTCAATTGTGAGAAATTGGTGGTTTAGAAAAAATCCAACTTCAGTTGCAAGTTATCTTTTACTCGAAAGGTTTTGGGATATGTCTTTGACGGTATCATATAGATGCTATTTTGAACACAGAATGACTGTGTTAAAACTCTGTTGATTCTTGTGGGCGTCATCTTGTGTGTTTCTTCTGAGGAATCTAATGCAATCATTTAATTTCTAATGGTTCAATAGTAACTTATGGAGAACAACATCTGAAGAAAAGAGAGAACTAGAGCGGCTGGAGAAACCACTTTATAATTCCGTTCGTCAAGCAGCAGAAGTCCACCGACAGGTACCTTCAAATTTCATTTTATCATATATTAAATAGACCACGGTGTTTCTAATCCTTTAATCTTTGCCAGGTTCGTAAATACATTAGGCAAATTTTGAAACCTGGAATGTTGATGACTGATATCTGTGAAACCTTGGAGGACAAGGTTCGTAAATTGATATCAGAAAACGGTTTACATGCTGGCATTGCATTTCCTACTGGCTGCTCATTGAATTGGTAAGGTTAATTTTCAGAGAGAGTCTAAGGTTAGAGCCTTTTTGAAAATTTTTCTATTCTCTCTAATGTCTTCTTTTGTCATGTTTATATTGCAGGGTAGCTGCCCATTGGACTCCAAATAGTGGTGATAAAACTGTGCTTCAATATGATGATGTGATGAAACTGGACTTCGGAACTCATATAGATGGTAATCTTGCTCCCATAATTGATTATTGTTCATACATCAGAAGGATTCTTGGATGCTATTCTTGACTATATATGCTGTTTTATTTAATTCTGTCTTGACTTCAAATTATGCTGTCACTTTCTTTCAGGGCATATAGTGGACTGTGCATTTACGGTAGCGTTCAACCCCATGTTTGACCCACTGCTTGAGGCCTCACGTGAAGCTACAAATATGGGCATTAAGGTGGGTACTCGGTAATTTTACTGTATTAGTTTTTCACAAATGGCATTACTGAAATGTTGTGAAGAAAAATTGGGAGTTTTTATTAGGTTTTCATTTTATTTTAAACTAGGAAGCTGGGATTGATGTGCGCCTATGTGATGTTGGTGCTGCAATCCAAGAGGTCATGGAGTCGTATGAGGTTGAGATAAATGGAAAGGTGTTCCAAGGTATAGTTTTAACTTTCAATTTGAGCAATTAGGATGGGAAGTTTACCGTTATATAGAAAAATAAATGTTTTTTACTTTCTTCCGCACTCTTTTAAAATGACTATATGGAACAATGCAAAGAGCTAAGTTCTTTATTTTACTCTTGGAGCGGTCATCAAGTGTGATTTATTGTTTCAAATTTCTTACCCGTCTCTCAATGTGTCTGGACTCTCATGCGTGGTGTAGTATTGACTTCACCAACTTTGAAATTGGGATACTTATGGTTACAAATTTTGATAATCTGGTTATAGACTTGGATCCATAGTAGTTCCATTGATATAAAAAAACAGAATTACGCTGGGGAGGGGAGATAAGAACAAAATGAGTGTTTCAGTGCACAGAGATGTATCTTACTACAAATGCCTAGAACCAATATTCCAGGTTATCAGAAACTCTTCAAACTCAAAGTGGTAAACTATGGTGCTATTATAAGGATCGTTGAAAGAACAAGATCTTTAATATAACATATTGTTTCTAATCAATATTTTTTTGTGTAATTTGGGTTCTTAATTGGTTTGCATTTGTACAAATTTTAGATGACATGATAAACCTTGGCTGATAAGCAGCACATCTTCTACTGTTTGGAGATCAATAAATATTTTTCTTTTCAACTTCCATGATTAAAAAGGGCTTCTTGGCCAATTCTATTGATGATTTCAGTTATTATTTTTATCAAACAATCATAATATGTATGTGGTTAATTTGTAATGAAGATTGTAAGTGGAAGATATATGCATGCAACATGATCTTCACAATACATCCTCGAACTTATTGACGTGCCCAACTTGTTAACCTGGATGCTTTGATATTTTGGCAGTTAAAAGTATCAGAAATTTGAATGGTCATAGTATTGGGCCTTATCAAATCCATGCGGGAAAATCAGTTCCTATAGTAAAAGGAGGAGAGCAGACCAAAATGGAAGAGGGGGAATTTTATGCAATCGAGACTTTTGGATCCACGGGTGAGGTCTTCTACTGTTGAAATTAAGGTGTTTTTGTCAAAGCAGTTAGGTTCAAATGTGTAATTAGAATGCTTGGCTGCCCTTATGTGGTCATGCAGGGAAAGGATATGTGAGAGAAGACCTTGAATGCAGCCATTACATGAAGAAATTTGACGTGGGACATGTTCCACTGCGGTTGCCCAGAGCAAAACAGCTCTTGGCTACTATCAACAAGAATTTCTCTACGTTGGCTTTCTGCAAACGCTATCTAGACCGTCTTGGGGAAACTAAGTATCTCATGGCACTAAAGAATTTGTGTGATTCTGATGTCATTCAGGTATGTATTTTTGCTGTTCAAGAATAAGATCTACAAAGGCTTGAATGACTGCTGCCAGCTGCTTCTTATATACTCCTTCCGTTCATAAGAAGTATCATTTTTTACATATATACCCCCAATCTCTCTTTCTCTCCACACTCTTCTCCCTTTCCTGTTAGTTACTGGTTAATTGATTCTAAAAAATGAATTCAATAAATCTAAAATTCCAGCACAAAAGAAAAGGAGGGAAAAGCACGACTCTGAAATTTCAAGAAAAAATGAGGTAAATGTACACAATATGGAGAAAAAGAAAAAGTAATGTGCGACAGTATGAGGGAGAGGAGAGAGAATTGGAGAATAAAATATAATCATAATTAAAATTATAAAAGATCTTTTCGGGATATATCTGGGTGTAAATTAGGAAAAAAGGTGTGGGAAAACAGCTAAAATGACAAAACAGATTAAACCTCTAATATGACACTTATTATGAAGCGGAGTGGGTAGCTATAAAAAGGAAATACTGTTGACGTTACCGAGTCTCTTGCTTGCTTCTATGTAGTTTTTTTGTTGTCAATTAAGTTTATATGGCTAATCTACAAGAGATGTGAAATACATGTATTCTTTATACTTGGTAGCCACCACATACGAGGTTACAAAATGGATAATTATGATACAGGATGCAATCTGAATTGAGCTAAAGTTGGATAAAATGCCCTATGTTCTAATTTAACTGTCGTTTTAGAGAAAAAAAAATTGTTTCAAAATATCTCTTGTTTTTTGTTATCCTAGAGAAATTAAATATTCCATGTTTCCCACAAAGATAGGCTTGCATTGTTTTCCTGTTTGCCCTTATGTTTAATTGTTTCTCATGACAATTACTAGTATCTAGATTTGATTTCAAAAATAAACAGATACATTAAGGAGGGGCTAAAGATGGAAATGAAAATTTAATGGTATCTTAATCTGACCTATCTTTGTGGGACGGATGAAAATAGGAAGCAAACCTATCTGTGGCATGGAGGGAGTATTTCTTTTCAAACTTTACTCTAATTTTTGTGATGTCTACAAGAATCAATGTGTTTTGTACCATGAGTGGTAGGTATAATTATCAATAATATGAGCTGATACATTATATTTTGTTTGTGAACTTTGGCAGCCATACCCTCCACTTTGTGATACCAAGGGCAGTTATGTGTCTCAATTCGAACACACGATCTTGCTGCGTCCCACATGCAAAGAGGTGGTATCAAGAGGTGAGGACTACTGATGAACAAATAAATGTCCAAGCAAGGAAGGAAGAACCTCTTCTTAACTAAACTACCTTTTCTCTTTCTGGATTCTATTGTTTTCTGGTGGATGTTTCTTAACCTTTCTTGTTCTGGCTATGTTTGCTTTGGGTTTTCATCATAATATTATAAACTTATATTGTCACCTTCTCTTATTCTGCATTTTGAATGTGTTTCTGACTTTTCCTAGATTGATTCTATATTACATGCATGCGCCTTTTTCCCTCACCTAATAAAAACTGAACTTGAAATAATGTATCCAACTTTCATATTATGAGACCTACCTGCTCTCTCATAAATCTATATATCAACACATTTGGGTTCTTAAAAGTAATTTTTTGGAAAATACTTTTGTTTTCCCTGTATTTTTTATCAATTTTGATCTTGGTTTTGTAAATTTATAAAATTTGACATTTTAAAAAAATTCGACATTTTCGTCTTAACTTACACTTTTGATTATAACTTAAAATTTGACCCATTTTTTGATCTTGATCTTACTAACATTTTAATCTTGGTTTTACTAAGAACTCGAATTTTGTAAAATTACAAGACCAAGATTATAATTTATGGATTTTGTTTTTTGTCCTATAAATTAAAAAAATGACTTTTTAGTCATGTCACTTGCAATAGCTCGTGACTAGACGAAAAAGTTGAACTTTGTAAAGTTACAATACTAAGATAAAAAATTGGAAGCTATTAGGATCAATATCAAAATGCGTCAAATTTAAAGGACAAAAAGATTAATTTTTCCAAATTTTTTTTACATTTGCAACAAAATTTCAATTTACGCCAACGATTTAGTAAATTTATACTTAAATATCTATTTTTTAATATGAATTAATAAATCATTTAATTTTGTAGAACTTACTACTGGAATAAACTCGTGGACCTGAATAAATTCGATAAATTAGGCATAATGACTTGTTAAATTCAGATCATGTTATAGTGGACTGTGGAGTGAATTGAAAAACTAACAAAACTGGGGGAGCAAAACATCAAATATCAAACAAAATTCAGTTTCGGATGGAAAATGGATGGGAATATATTGATTTCGAGTTAACCCAGTGGACTGGAACTTATGGCGGCGGCTGCTACTGCTCTCACTTCTGCTCCTTTCCTACGCCACCACTACCGCCGATGTTGCGTATTCTTTCCCACCATCTCCGCCTCCGCGCCCCGCCGCAGACTGATCTACAACCACTACCATACCAGTACTCGCGGTGTAGGCAAATTTACATCTTTGCTGCTGCCTGACAATGGCAAATCAGCATCGTCAATTAGGGCAGCAGAACGAAGGCAATTATTATGTTATTGCACGGAGACGGAGGTACAAAATAATAATACAGAATCAACGACATTAGAAGAGAAAGATAGCGCTATAAAGGAGGCGGCCAACACTCTGGATATCAGGGTGGGGAGAATCCTCAAGGCTTGGAGGCACGAGGAAGCCGATTCTCTTTACGTGGAAGAGGTGGACGTCGGCGAGCCTGAACCGAGAATCATTTGCAGCGGCCTTGTCAAATACATTCCGCTTCACCTTCTCCAGGTCTTCTCTTTCATTATTCGTCTTCAAATTTGTTCTTATTGCTTTCCAATTGTTGTTTTGGATTAATTGTCACTTTTTTTGATTGCTTTCTGCAATCTGTAATTCATGATGTTGGAAAATGTCTGCTGTTCCAGAACAAAAATTTCGTGGTTAATTTGAGTGCATTGATCATTATTATTTGTTGAGTGCATAATTTCCAACAAATGATCAAACAAATACAAATGAAGAAACTAGATACAGTATTCACAACGTTTCATAATTTTCAGGACTGCTAATTTTCGAGCCGAGGATCAGATTAGTTCAGCAATTTATATACAATGTTTAAAAGGGATCTAGGATAAAACAATGATAGAATATGATACTCCTTAATTAAATGGGTGGAATTCTAGAGTATACTTGTTTTCTTTTTTCTTATACACAATGTTGTAGTATTTTCATGCAATGAGTATTAATATAGGCGAGTATCAAACACTTATTTTGCAGGATAGGAATGCGATTGTTCTTGCTAATCTAAAGCCTAGAAATATGCGTGGTGTTAAATCCAATGGAATGCTGATGGCAGCTTCTGATGCGGCTCATGAAAATGTAGAACTTCTTGTGCCACCCGAGGGCGCTGTCGCAGGCGATAGAGTATGGTTTGGTTCTGTTGATGAAAAAGATAACCTACCTGATGTTGCTTCACCAAACCAGGCAAGTCTCTTATCAATTTTCATTTTGATTGCTAATGGACATCGAAACCAAATTGCTATTCCTATAACCTGTTATTAATATAATAATTATGTGAACAAGATGAGACAAATTAATGGATACCTAGATAACCGAGTCTATCCACCCAATACCTTTCCTTTCTTACTTGTGGAGATAATATAGATATTTTGTTGTCCTCTTAATGCCAGGATGTAACAATTTACTCTTTTAATTTTCTACCTTTTGAAAGTGTGTTATATGGGAAATTTAACTGCCAAATAAGTTGCACAATGATAGTATTACTTTCCTTAGGAAAAAGATAATATTTAATGCATTAGATTTTTGGAGCATGAAGTTTACAGTTATAAATTATGTTTACCTTTGGCTGATGTTGGCAAGAATTGATAAATCATCCTTTTGAAATGCTAATGAATTTTCTTGCTGGTCAAAGTGTTTTATCCTTAAGGTTACGTTTGGATTAATGATTTGAGGATGCATTTGAAATTCATAGGATCACTTTGTTTTAATTGTGATATAGATTCGAATTCCATCACTTCCACTTCGAACTAACATTTTAGGGATTTGAAATCAAACCCTCAATCCAAGCGCAACCTTACTGTTTATGGAGCTTGCACCAGATCACATATCCACTCTAGACATTGGTAACAGAAAGCATTCCTCGTCCCATTTCTGTCATCTACCTTTTTTGTAGCTTAATAGATGCTGAATTATACGTGACTTTGCTACAAGGCTGTCCTAAAATGCTTGCAGTGACTTCAGGCCATGAAAAGTTACACCAAAAACTTGCATCTTTCACACAGTTGAACGTATATAATAGATTAAAATGTTAGTATGCTGTTATGGTTGTTGGGAGTTGATGAAGAGTCTACTGATACTATAATGTCTGATTTTTTTCCTTCAGAAAATCATCTTTAGGTAATAAACCTGTAAGACACACTGTTAGTTTTTCGTTTAAGCACATTGAATGGTTCAATGTTTTAATTTCATGGACTTGGAAATCGATGTTATATTCATGCTTTAAAATCAGTATGGTTTTGGAGAATTGAATCTCATGCCAATGTGACACAATACAGGAAGAAGGTTGGTCAGATGCCTAAACTGATGATAATTGACTTTTTGAATGAAAAAAGGTAATTTGAAGTTACCAACAAATAAGAGAAAAAAAATGAAAGGGAGGATAAACTTAGGGGACACTTGGTTAAATTTTTTGAATGGGAAAGGTAATGAGAATCATCGAATAGTGAATTACAACGAGATTGGTGGTTACATTGTCAGAATATACTGCTCTAATCTTGAAATAAGTTTAGACAATAATTGATTGTTGCTTGAGGAATAGTGGAATGATTGAGGAGAAATGATTAATATGATGAATGTGAATTGATCATCTTTAATTCTCATTGGCCACCACAATTATCTACAATTATTTCTATTCCCATTCCCGTTGAGGAATTATGAACCAAACACTCACTCACTTGTGGATGCTTACTTTCTGAAATTTGATATTATTTGCTGTATAGGACATTTCTGAGGAATTTCCGGGTCTCTCTAGTCTGGCTTTCATAAGCACGGCGTAACTTTCATTGACTTACTATAGAGTTAGATCGAATTAATGAAGTATTGAAGCTTGTATTATAGAAAGAGAAACTAGTAAAGCTGGATAAGTTGCAGATTGTTGTTGTGTAAACTGTTAATTTGTTTGACTGTCTTTGCTATATCATTTGTGAGGCTGACTAGTTAAAATCCTGGGATACCGTGCAGGTTCAGAAGAAAAAGATATGGGAATTGGTTCAACCTCATCTGAAGACAGATGATACTTGTGTTGCCACACTTGGAAGCTACCGCCACGAAATGCGAACATCTGCTGGTCCCATAGTCTCCCAATCTCTCAAGGATGCCAACATTTCTTGATGACAATCCCACAACACAATAATATCCTTTTACATTTTGTCCCTCTCCAAGTGTGAAGATAGTGATGGTAGAAAGTTTATGGTTTAATCCAAAGGATGTTTGTTTTGTAGGGCATGTAAGTGTATGAGAGTATTGTTTATATCGACCATGTCATGTTTTCCCTCATGCATTATGGTTGTCAGTATCATACATAATTTTATTTTGATTGATTATTATTATTATTATTATATTTATAATGATATCATTGGCATCGTTAAATTGTGATGTTTATGGAAAAATTATCGATAGAATAAGAATATTTTCCAAAAATTGTCTGTCTGGGTTGTCGTAATTAATTGTCAAAGTGAAAAGTGAATTGTTCATGTGGTGTGTGATAAAAGAAAGTTCGGAAGAGGTTTGTGGTGGTGTGTGAGTAGATGAAGATAGGCCACGTATGAATATGAGTAGGGATAAGGAGGAGGAGGAAACTGAGTGAGATCTTGGTCTGGGTGTGGTGTTGTGATATGATTGGATAAAGAAAGTTGGAATACTTTGTTTGTCAATGCTCTCTAGGCTTATCACATCTTCCAACAAAAATCATGTTCATTATCATCACCTTGTATCAACTTCCTCCACCACCAGAACCAGACCCAGACCCATCGTAATTCGTCGTCGGAGCATCATATCCTCCTATTCCTCCTCCAAAATCAAACAACCAAAGCAGCAGGACCCAATCGACCAATCTCCATCTCCATCTCCATTTCCATTGCTACAGTTAGCAGCAGGATTAGGAGGAGGTGGAGGAAGCAACTCTGCAATTTTTTCCGCTTGCTTTGTTGGCCTCTTCACTGGCATCACTGTTGTCCTCTTCAACTACACGGTACCTTCTGCAATATCACCTTCCATTACCATCTCTAATCTCTTACCTTTATTTATTTTGACAACCTAGTATCTAAATCATAATCATCATCTCCATCCCATTCTTCAAATTGATTTGCATGCTACATCACTCTTAGATGTCATGTAATAGGGATCACTGATTGTTGCAAATTAAGTTTCAAATTTATAATTTCCTCTTTTTTAAAGACTTGGCTTGGTTCCATCCATTCAAAAAAAAAAGAGATAGATGGGCTTGTATCTCTATTTAATGCACTTTGCTTTTATTAGAATTCAAGACACATCATGTGACATTGATTGAAATTAGGGATATTTTCTTCCAACTTAGACTGGTTTTCATGATTACTTGTTTCTGGCACAATTTCCGCATTCCTAAAGCTGGATTGTTGATGGATACTCACACTTGTCTTTATTCTTAAATCTAGTGCGCTCACTCCCTTAATTTTACCCAACCCTTTCAGCCAGTCTAAGTTACAAGTAATTCACTCATTGTGTTCCAAAGATGAAGAAACCGACAACTCTTGCTCTACATTTTTCATTGTATGTGCTAATATCATTTTTTGTCCCTAAAGTTTAATTTTTCCAGTTTTGGTCTCCCTCTTTCACTCACTGACAGATTTGGTCCTGAAAGTACACTTTTACTCTCACATTTGGTCCCACCATTAGTTTTAGGCAG
Source organism: Stenogyne calaminthoides (assembly GCA_037126765.1). NCBI lineage: Eukaryota > Viridiplantae > Streptophyta > Magnoliopsida > Lamiales > Lamiaceae > Stenogyne > Stenogyne calaminthoides. Next base: position 50,625,341 of record JBBCBC010000003.1, read on the forward strand.
GGCAGTGCAAGCTTTCTCTTAAAGTTGCTTTATTGCTCTTACTTTGTGGGGTAACGAGTTTCAATACAGAAATTGGACACTGATAAGTGAAAACTCTTGCATAGTAGGTACATGAGATACGGGAGCTGTGTTGGGGTGAAATTCCAGAGCGAGGGGCCTCGTGGTTGAGAGAGCAGCCCATTGAAACCAAATGGGAACGTATAATCTTAGTTCCTGCTTTCGGAGGCCTTATAGTTAGTTTGTTGAACATGGCTAGAACTGCTTTGGAGGATTCAAGTGATGGAAGTGCCGTCAAATCTGCACTGAAACCGATTCTGAAAACTGTGGCTTCTTGCGTCACCTTGGGAACGGGGAACTCATTAGGGCCAGAAGGCCCTAGTGTTGAGATTGGTGTCTCTGTAGCCAAGGGAGTGGGTACATTTTTGGATAAAGGAGGTCAGAGAAAGCTGTCACTCAGGGCTGCAGGGTCAGCTGCTGGAATCTCTTCTGGTTTGTTGTGTTACATATTTATATTTAATATGGTGCATGATCTTTCATTCACTTGGTTACTGCAGTTTATCAAATTATGCAAGTCTGCAAGAAAATGATTGTCTACCTATTCTTAAAGGGCTATTGTTTCCCTTGACGTTGAATAGTTTTTTTTTATAATTATTGAAGTGTTTTTACCAAATTATTTTTCTACATAAGGTATGTTATATGAAGATATAGATTCTAGGTTTCTGCATTTGAGACAACTTTTAATGTATAGGTGAGAAATGATTGTAAAATGAAGAATGGATGGGTATTAATGACAAAATCTAGGAAGCCTTTCTTTAGTAGTTTACTGTTTAAGGAGAGTAGATTGTAGTCCTACGATATCAACAAACTAACCTGAAAGGAGATGCATATGACGTACCAAATTCACTCTTACATTTTTCTAAATGTCATATCCAATCAAATAAGCTAAATTGGTTTAGGACGTGTTTTCAAACTCTACAAACAACTTCCAGAATCACTTATTTTCAAAAGCTTTGAGGAGTACAAGTTTTGAAGAAAAGTGATAGCATCACTTTGTAGAGTTTGCAACCACCACCTTAGTCGGGTCAAGTACCATTTTCTTGTATGTTTCCTCATAGAAGACCTTGGATTCTTCGTATATGTGATTATTGGGCTTTTTTCTTATTGGTTTTCATGTAAAAGGATTCAATGCTGCTGTTGGTGGTTGTTTTTTTGCCGTGGAGTCAGTCCTGTGGCCTTCACCTGCAGAGTCATCACTATCCTTAACAAATACAACTTCAATGGTAATTCTGAGTGCTGTTATAGCTTCAGTCATATCAGAAATCGGTTTGGGCTCTCAACCTGCTTTTGCTGTTCCACTCTATGATTTTCGTTCTCCAAGTGGTAATTCTCATCCTACTTTCTTGCTTCATTCTTAGTTTAAATTTTCAAAACTAATCTTTAATCTCCGTTGTTGTCACTTCAGAACTGCCACTCTATCTTTTGTTGGGAGCGGTATGTGGCTTGGTTTCAGTCGGGTTAACAAAATCGACATCTCTTATGCTGTCTTTCTTCGATGGCGTTGAAAAGGCTGCTGCAATCCCGAAAGCAGTATTCCCGGTACTTGGTGGTTTAACTGTAGGATGTATAGCCTTAGTATATCCGGAGATTCTTTACTGGGGCTTTCAGAATGTTGATACTTTATTGGAATCTCGACCTTTGTCAAAAAGTCTTTCTGCTGATTTGTTGCTTCAGCTGGTGCTTGTCAAAATAGTGGCAACTTCCTTGTGCAGAGCTTCTGGATTAGTTGGGGGTTACTACGCCCCCTCATTATTCATTGGTGCTGCAACAGGCATGGCATATGGTAAAATTGTGGGTCATTTTATTTCTGTATCCAATCCAATTCTTCATCTTTCGCTCTTGGAAGTTGCTTCGCCTCAAGCTTATGCCTTGGTAATTTCAACTTCTCTAATTATACTCTTCTCTTTCCCACTATAACTCCACCTTCTCTAACTGAATCTCGTCCGGTTAACTTTTAGAATAAACTCTTTAGTCCTTTTAGCCTTTTGACCTACTCTAACGGGGTGAGACTAATACCGAATATTTCGGTATCTCACATTTATTGAACCGAAACATACAGAATATACTAATTTTCGGGAAAGTAACGTGTCCTTCAAGCAAAAATGGACAAACATATGGGACTAAAAAAAAATCCTTTTCCCGTTGTATTAGCAATGTATCTTGGGATGAAGATTTGGTGGATGTTTGATGCAGGTTGGGATGGCTGCTACTCTAGCCGGGGTGTGCCAGGTACCCCTTACTGCAGTTTTACTTCTTTTCGAATTAACACAGGATTATCGCATTGTTCTGCCTCTTCTGGGAGCAGTGGGGTTCTCTGCATGGATCACATCAGACAAGACGAGGAAAAGAGCGACTGCAGATAATACCAAACAACCGAATGATGGGAATGCTGCTACAACTTCATCAGAGAACAGCATTTGTGAACTCGAGAGTTCACTCTGTCTGAATAATGAATCAGACAATGAGAATCCGGGGGATGAGATTCTGGTTTCGAAAGCCATGAGAAGAAGATATGTGAAGGCAGAGTTGAGCAGTAGTGTGACAGATGTGGTGTCACTCATGCTGGAAGAGAAACAGGCTTGTGCTTTAATAGTGGATGACAACAATTGCCTCGTCGGGCAGATGACCCTTAACGACATTCAGAACTTCATCGAATTGTCAATCGCAAGAAACAGGAAGCCTGAGGTAGAAAAACTGCTTTTGTATCTTAATCTTGTTCTTTTGGATGCCTGAAATAAATAGGAAGACAATTTATGAATGCATGTATGTTAATATGGAATTATTGAACTGCATACATACAGGTGGTTAGAGTATCAGAAGTGTGTTCATCATATGGTGGAAGATGTCAAGTAGTGTGTACGGTGAACCCAAATACGAGCCTCGTTACAGCTCTAAGCCTGATGAATAGATACGGAATAAGACAAGTCCCTGTTGTTGATGGGGATCGTCCACTTGGTCTTTTAGACACTGAATCCATCAATCTTGCTTTCAGGTAGACGCGCGTTTCTTCTATATATCTTTGATCAGTTTGTTTTGCAAATCCTAATTCTGTCTTGTCTCACACAGAGCGTCTGCAATTCAAGATGGGCTCAGCAGCTGGTTTTTTATGGAGGATGAGAAATTCAAGAATTGAGAAAAAATCCAGATTGTGAATGGTAATTAATGGCAGTGACTGAGGATTTGGCCAACCAACTTCGATACATACATTAGAAACAAGATGACAATTTTCCACCTACTGTCATGAAAGATTTCTTTTAATCTGTATAGCTTAACAATTCCTCTTTTGAAGCCAATACCCAATATATCTATTTAGCAATGATTTGACTCACTCTGGTGCAATTCTGGTTTGATATCTGAGGAACTGATTGTACAACTCAAATCCAGCAGAAATACGTTTTTCTTTCTACAAAATCCCTGATGGATGGATGATGATGCTATTACATTGCAGTAATTGTAACTTGAAAAATAAGGGAGAAATATATCAATGAATTACTCAAACTCTCTTACACTAAATCAGGAGAACGAAAAATCATTCAAGAATATTGTAATTTAGGAGAACTCTGAACTATACTAAATCTTCAACAAAACCTAAAATTTGATTGAGGAGCGAGAACGAGAACCACCCCATATCAAATATCTTTAAACACAGCGAATAAATCTCCATGGATGTAATCATTATCAACCAAGCTCACCATGTAGTAACTGCTCTTTACCTGCTAACACCATAGATTAATTCACACACAGTGATTACATACATTAAAATAATTTATTTTTAGATATCTGGATTCTGACTAACCTTTTCAAGTAATTTTATGGATGGATCGGTTTCTGGGTAGAGTTTAGCCCATCCTCTTGACCATAATTCAAAGGCTTCATCCTTCCATATCATAAAGCTTGCAGGATCTACAACAGTGGGTTGAATTATCTCCTTTGCTGGGAAAACTCCCCATGTGACTGCATTCACATCTGTGGTGTTCACATTTGATATCCAGTTCCCTTCTTTATTAACAGCCATGTAGGTCAGATATGGGAACGCTTTGCATTTATCAAAGAGGGCATTCAAGCTCAATTGAGAACAGAAAAATTCTAGATATGCCTTCTGGTACACATATCCACCTGACCCGCCCCATCCTGTCAAAAGAGTCCAAATAAGTAGCTCATTCTTTATTCAGAGCACAAACATTTGAGTTTTAATGGACCAGCAGATATTCCACGTCATTTTCCTTCTATGAGCATTAACACTGGTTTATGTGTAGAAGGGTGGGGGGGACTGAGAGAACTGTGGGTTCGGAGTAAAGTCTTCTAACACCATTGAAAGACAATTTGCTAAAAGGCAGCACATAATTGGATGAATTCTCAGAAATTACTATTGTCAGAGAGCTCAACTAGCAATGAAACAAGAGGAGATTGTATCTTAAGAAGTTTCCCATCAAATAAGTATACCTACACAACATCATAGACAATTGTAAAATGCAAGATGAATATCTCAATTTATCAAGATGAAACCTCAGGAACACTTAGCTTCATAAACGTGTAAGGAAGAGATGAAGGTTTATCTAATGAAAGCCTGCTATGAGAAGATAAAATGACAACATATAATACATAAAAATCTGTTTATAATAACCTTCTTCTGGGAATGGGGTTCTCTGCATGGATCACAAAACTACCAAAAACCGAATGATGGTAAAATGGCATTCATCTTCAAATAATGAATCAGACAATAAAAATTCTTTTCGAAAGCCATGAGAAGGACATATCAGAGATTTCTCATGTAAAGAGAAACAGGCTTGTGCTTTAATAGTGGATGACAACAAAATTGACATTCAAATCATCGAAATGAATATAATCACCTGAGGTAGAAAAAATCTTAATCTTGTTCTTTTATGCCTGAAATTACCAACAGATGTATGTTAAATGGATTTTGAACTCCATTACAGGTGGTTAGAGTAGGTTGGCTGTTCATCATAGTGGAAGATTTCATGTTAATGTTACCAATGTTCGTTAATGATTAAGCCTGATGAATAGATCCGGAATAAGGCTGAAGTCCATGTTGTTCTGTCCACTTGGTCACGGACACAGAATTCTGATAATTTGATCCAAAAATGTCTGAAATCATGAATTTCTGGCAGCAGCTGGTTTTTTATGGAGGATGAGAAATTCAAGAATTGAGAAAAAATCCAGATTGTGAATGGTAATTAATGGCAGTGACTGAGGATTTGGCCAACCAACTTCGATACATACATTAGAAACAAGATGACAATTTTCCACCTACTGTCATGAAAGATTTCTTTTAATCTGTATAGCTTAACAATTCCTCTTTTGAAGCCAATACCCAATATATCTATTTAGCAATGATTTGACCCACTCTGGTGCAATTCTGGTTTGGTATCTGAGGAACTGATTGTACAACTCAAATCCAACAGAAATACGTTTTTCTTTCTACAAAATCCCTGATGGATGGATGATGATGCTATTACATTGCAGTAATTGTAACTTGAAAAATAAGGGAGAAATATATCAATGAATTACTCAAACTCTCTTACACTAAATCAGGAGAACGAAAAATCATTCAAGAATATTGTAATTTAGGAGAACTCTGAACTATACTAAATCTTCAACAAAACCTAAAATTTGATTGAGGAGCGAGAACGAGAACCACCCCATATCAAATATCTTTAAACACAGCGAATAAATCTCCATGGATGTAATCATTATCAACCAAGCTCACCATGTAGTAACTGCTCTTTACCTGCTAACACCATAGATTAATTCACACACAGTGATTACATACATTAAAATAATTTATTTTTAGATATCTGGATTCTGACTAACCTTTTCAAGTAATTTTATGGATGGATCGGTTTCTGGGTAGAGTTTAGCCCATCCTCTTGACCATAATTCAAAGGCTTCATCCTTCCATATCATAAAGCTTGCAGGATCTACAACAGTGGGTTGAATTATCTCCTTTGCTGGGAAAACTCCCCATGTGACTGCATTCACATCTGTGGTGTTCACATTTGATATCCAGTTCCCTTCTTTATTAACAGCCATGTAGGTCAGATATGGGAACGCTTTGCATTTATCAAAGAGGGCATTCAAGCTCAATTGAGAACAGAAAAATTCTAGATATGCCTTCTGGTACACATATCCACCTGACCCGCCCCATCCTGTCAAAAGAGTCCAAATAAGTAGCTCATTCTTTATTCAGAGCACAAACATTTGAGTTTTAATGGACCAGCAGATATTCCACGTCATTTTCCTTCTATGAGCATTAACACTGGTTTATGTGTAGAAGGGTGGGGGGGACTGAGAGAACTGTGGGTTCGGAGTAAAGTCTTCTAACACCATTGAAAGACAATTTGCTAAAAGGCAGCACATAATTGGATGAATTCTCAGAAATTACTATTGTCAGAGAGCTCAACTAGCAATGAAACAAGAGGAGATTGTATCTTAAGAAGTTTCCCATCAAATAAGTATACCTACACAACATCATAGACAATTGTAAAATGCAAGATGAATATCTCAATTTATCAAGATGAAACCTCAGGAACACTTAGCTTCATAAACGTGTAAGGAAGAGATGAAGGTTCATCTAATGAAAGCCTGCTATGAGAAGATAAAATGACAACATATAATACATAAAAATCTGTTTATAATAACCTTCTTTGTATACCTCAGGGCTTATCTTAAGCTAGAGTTTCTCAATAGTAGGAGTTTCTCAATCGTAATCCACTATTGAGAAACTCCGGATTCTATTTGGCGGTGCTGATCCAAGAACTTTTCATGGACATTCAAGGTATGCTAAACTAACTAAACCCAATGATGTAAATATGGAGTAGTTCAAGTAAAAAAAAAACTGATTATCTGAATTATGACAAAATCGCAAATGAATATAATCACATTCACAAATAAATATTTTGCATTACCAACAGATGGGGAGTCGGATTTTGCTCCATTAACAGCAGGTTGGCTGTTGATAGTGAGAAAACCTTTCATGTTAATGTTACCAAGCTGTTCGTTAATGATTTTGGTCTCTGGCTGAAGTCCATCTAGTTCTGACCACGGACTACTTCTGATTTTCCCAAGGCAGAAATTCATGAATTTCTGGTGCATTTTGATTCAAATAAAGACAGGTTATAACTGTCTAGCTTCTAAGAAGCAAAAAGCGAAAAAAAGCTCTATGCAAAAGACAATACCTCGTACATATCTTCAACATTTTTCAAAGGAACAGCCCACTCTTCTAGAAGTTTCTTGTCACGAGATCGTGGTCGCATGAACTGTGAGTAATAAACAAGGTTAAAGCCATTTAGTATGAACGTCCCGCAGCAGAAAAAAAAAGAAGGGCGACAAGAAGATAGTAAGGTCAATAAAGACACAAAAATTGAAATGAATTTGCTTCTGGAGAAGCAATAATTGTAAACTTGTTAAGCAACAGGGTGACATAAATATGAAGGGCTAATAATATGATATTACTGCCTTTCCAAAAAAGCGAGAGCAAAACATATGCAATATATGGTGTGGCAATTTTACCAAAACTTTAAAAAAATAATTATTTCTCAGAATTTAAATTGCTCCCAGTTAGGATTGATAAGCTTCCTTCTTCTGGTTATGTATAAACTGCCAGTAAAAGAATAAAAAAATAATAGAGATTCATATTTGAGCTATCAATCTTTCCTCAAATAATTCGTATGTCGGTAAGCCTCCATGTTCCAATCAATAAAAGTGCTGAGCGAATTGAGTAAACAGAAAAAAAGATCGAAGATGGATTTCAAGTCAGGTACTGACCCTAACATAAAATTTAAAAAATGGTTAAATGGATTTCTGAATGTGTTATGTCCGTTTTCCTAGTTCCCTCACCTGAATGTGTCAAGCAGGCCGTGCTTAGTTTACTTCAGGCAATCTTTCTAACTATTTTCAGCATTTAAGTGGCTTCAAAATTTCTTTAGACGTTGGTTGTGATAATTAAAATTGTGTTGCTGCATAATTATGCACAGCTATTCTTAAGAAGCAAACACTATAAGTTCAATAAGAAGATGAAAAAAGAATTAAAGTAACGAACCTGCAGCATAGGCTAGGCATATTATAACAACAAATGCATTGTACTCCCTCAGTCCCACAAGACTCTGCGCCAACTTTTCGGCGCGGAGATTAAGAAAAGTTACTTTATGGGGGGTAGTAAGTGTGTATGAGGGGTAATAAGTGTGTGTTGTAAGATTATAAGTGGAGAAGAGTGTGACCATTTTTGGGTGTGCAAAGTCTTATGGGACGTACCAAAAAGGAAAGTGTGCTAAGTCTTCTGGGACGGAGGGAGTATTCAATATGAATAGTTAATTAGATAAGTTGTGTCAATCAGATATTTGATGAGTTAGAAAAAAATCTCCCATGATAGACATCTAGTGGTATTTTGATACAGAGACTTACATATAAGTAGAAAAGGCAGAAATACCATGGGCTAAATCAATAAATGCCCAAGTGGTTAAGAACAACTAAAATAATTTAGAACCACAAAGAAACTAGAAAATATATATGAATCAACCAAAAAAATATGCGGTTAAAATTTTATGTGATGAACATATATTTATTAGATTCTTCTATTATTGTGTTGCTATATACCATTCAAAGGAAAAAAAGATTCAGAAAAAGGGGCAGTAATTAAAATTTAAAATCAAAAGAATGTAATGAAGTTCTGAATTTTTGAGATGAAAGTATATTGAGACAAAAGGATAGTGCATACCTGATAATCGCTGAGGGCTCCATAAGATGGACTTTGAGAATCTCCCCATCGACCATTTGGGTATTGGTCCCAACCTATAGTCCGTGAGATGTAGCTTTTAGGACGATTAGCCCTACCATCATTAGCCATAAAGGATAAGTCCAAGAGTTGGCTCACATGATATTATCAACAATTAAGGCAAAAGGTTAGAAACTTAGATGTCCTGAAGCTGTGAATAACTTCCACACATAATGATTACCAAAAAATAGGACGAACACTTTCTTTTACGCGGAAAACATTTGCTGGGCGTCTCCAAGGCAAGGATCTTGAAATCTTAGATTCCTCGATCAGCCCAAGATTCTGCAATTGAAAATCCACACATGTTATCTCACCAAATCTTGCCAAAGATAACTAGGAGCTGAAGACAAAATGGAGAGACAAGAAAACCAACCATCAATATTCCGAGCGCTGATTTCTCCATGTTTAATGTGTAAAGATGCAAATTCTTGATCCCACTAGCCATAATCTTCTTGCACATTTCTGTTCCAAGGTGAACGCCATACGCCCTGACAGCTTCTTCATTGTCCTTGATAGGTTCCAAAGCAGCCATAACTTCAGGTGGAATCTACATAATGCCGTTTAATGTTATATGAATATTAATTGATTTCAGCAGCATAAGCAGACAACATATTAAAAGCCAATTATTCAGCATCAATTTCTTCACAGGCCATTTTTCTTTTTATCATGAACTGAAACTGAGAACAAGAGGATGCACCCAGCTTGTAGGCATTTCTCATGATGATTGAATGGATTTAAATTTCTAACCAAATAATATTACAAAACATCACCATGAATGTCTCCCTTCACAATAAAGTATATAAGATAGCATGTTATCCTCTAGCTAATGTTTTCTGAATTTCCCAGAAACTGCTGGTGAAATCAAGAAGTAAAAAATTTAAAATCATAAACATAACTTGTCATTAATCTCAATAAGCAGTCCAGCAATCAGTTTTGCACCATTTCATGAATTACTTATCAAGAGGTCAGAGAAATTACAAATGTAGCTCAAACCTTTGTTTTGCAGAAACCAATCATGCGGATGAAGCCCTTGTAATTGTTAATAGGCATTATACCCGGTACAATAGGACAGGTTATTCCAATTTGACGACAATCATTGACAAATTTGAGGAAGATGTCAGTATCATAGAAGAGTTGAGTAATTATTACTTCAGCTCCAGCATCAACCTGCAGCCAACCAATTTGTTCAACTCTAAATGGAGAGAAAGTCAAAATTACTAGGATGAAAGAGTAGATAAGCTACCTTTTTCTTGAGATAAGCAAGTTCATTCTGATATGCCTCTGGTGTAACATTTCCATCCAGAATAACATCAGGATGTCCCTCTAAAGAAAAAAAAAAAAAAGTGGTTTGTATTTCAGGAATATTAACGAATGCAATTGAGAAACACAACAATGCAATAGTGATTGCAACAATACAATCATGGATCATAGAAGTGTATACATTGTAAAATAGAAAATTAACCTTACCTGGGTAACCAGCAACGGAAATCCCAAAGTAATCCCCATATTTGGAGCGCATATGCTTAACCTGAAAACAAACAACAGAGAGTGAGTGCGAGGAATCCGTTCCGTTGAAATTGAATGTTGGAGAAGGAGGTCTGACTTACGAGATCTAGGGCGCAGGAAAAACCTCCGTCAACCTGAACGAACTTATCCTGGCCGTGAGGAGGATCGCCGCGGAGAGCGAGAACATTGTGAACGCCGTACGATTTGATAGTGTTTAGTGCATGGTCGATTTTATCAACAGGCATGTTGGTACAGGTGAGATGCATCATGCTCTCAACGCAGATCATGTTCTGCATTCTGTTAACAATGTCCAGAGTGAGATCGGCGGTGGATCCACCGGCGCCCCATGTGATATCGCAGAAAGAAGGATTGTGCGCCACCATGCGCTCCATTCTTTCGAAAAGGTTATCCACTCCATCTTCCGTCTTCGGAGGGAAGAATTCGAATGAAAACACCACGCGAGACTCGTTCGCTTCTCGGATCTTATCAATTACCTTCATATTCTTCCTTCAATTCAATGAATCAGCTTAAATCGACGATAATAATAATTGAATAATGAAGCTAATGCTGCTGCCTATTCCTAATTCTGATGATGGATGGCAAAAGATGATAGTACGCGCGCGCGCATACATATATATACAACCCAAATTGTGTATTTCGGGAACAGATTTGGAGGGTGGTAATAAAACGGGTACCTTGCACCCATTTTTTTTAGTGGGTCTCATGTGCACCCGGGTGTACTGTGCATTCATAGTGCATTATAGAAGCGTGCAATTATACAAACAGAAACATGCAACTATTTCAAACAGAAACATGCAACTATATTCACATATTAATAGTTGCATGTTTCTGTGTAAATAAGTTGTATTTTTCAGCATAACAAGTTGCATGCTTCTAAAATGCACTATAAGTCTTGCAATGCAATCCATACATGTCCATACAAGACCTTTTTTTTTTTTTAGTAAAATACTACTCCTTATTTTCAAACTTTTTTTATACAATTTTTGTTTTTAGGGTTTTAAAATCTTATTATGAGTCTTGGATTGGTCCCAATGTCCCATACAAGACCTAGCCTTTTTTTTTAGTAAAATACTACTCCCTTATTTTCAAACTTTTTTATACAATTTTTGTTTCGGTTCGTTCCAAGCTCTTTTGTACATTTTCTTAAATGGTGTTATAAAATTGAAGCTAATTTCATACATCAATGATCAAGAAAGCAATCTGCACTCAGTATTACTTGGTTCTAAGAAAAGTATCACTCACAACTCTCAAAGGTATTAGTTGCAGAACTAAAGAAAACAAATAGAAAACGCACAGGAATTAAGTGGTTCGGTCAATGTGACCTACAACCACTGCTAAGAGATTAAGAACTTTTTACTATGATGGATCCTAGAGCTCTATACAAGATACAATGAATCAAAACTCCCTCTACTCCTTGCTTATATGAACTGCTCAAGTTGCTAACTTGTGAGTGGAATAACTAACAACCCTCTGAATGAAATCACGCACTAACTGACTCTACTAACAACCTTATGTATCATGAATATACATGAGAAAGAATCATCTAAAATCATCCAATGTAACTCACTAAACCGGCCTTCAAAGTAGCTCACCCGAGCATGCTTCCCACTGGTGCACTGCAAAGTTGGTTGCAACTGATTTCAGTTGTAACCAACCTTCCAACTGTGTTACTTGACTCCAAAGCTAGTCCTCAAGCTTTTACATATTTGCAACTAGAGACATGCACATGCCATGCACACACTTAACCAAGTTTGATGCTACTCATATCTCACAATTCTCCACCTTAGCATCCAACTCCAAGCATCAGAAACTTACCAACCTCAGTAAACCAAATAGCCTAAGACACAACCTGAATTTTGAATTAGGTAATGCCTTAGTAAAACTATCTGCAGGATTAACTTCTGTACCAATCTTCTCAACCTTCACCACTCATTTTTCAGTGATATCTCTCCCAAAATACAATTTAACATCTATGTGTTTAGTTCTCTCATGATAGCCCTGATGTTTTGATAGATGAATTGCACTCTGATTGTCACAAAAGACAGTCATTTTCTTCTGATTCACACCAAATTCCTTCAAAATACCTTTCAACCATAAGCTCTCTTTGATTGCTTCTGTCAAAGCAACATATTCAACTTCTCGTAGTTGACAAGGCCGCCACAGACTGATGAACTGATCTCCAGCTGATAGCTGTCCCAAATAGTGTAAAGACATATCCAGTGAGTAACTTCCTTGTATCTATGTTTGCTGCATAATCAACATCTACATATCCAACTAAAGGTGAGTTTTCTTCTGATGTTTTCTGAAACTTCAAGCCTTTAGCCAAAGAACCATTCACATACCTTTTCCCATTTCACAGCTTCCCAATGAGTCTTCCCTGAATCACTCATGTATCTGCTAATCACACTCATAGCATGAGTCAAATCAGGTCTGCAACATACCATAGAGTACATCAAACTACCAACTGCATTTGCATAAGGGACCTTTCTCATCTGATACCTTTCTTCTCTAGATTTAGGAGTCTGTTGCAATGACAACTTAATATTCTGACCTAAAGGTGTGAAACAACTTTAGATTGATCCATGTTGAACCTTTTCATGACCTTCTTCAAGTATGAGTGTTGACTCAAAATCACACAACCATCATTTCTTTTCTGTTGATTTTCATTCCAATTATTATCTTGGCTTCACCAAGATCCTTCATTTCGAACTTAGACCTTAGAACAGATTTTACAGACTCAATTTCATCCACTGATTCACTAGCAATTAGCATATCATCAACATACAGCAAAAGATAAGTGCAAGAAGTTGCACTTCTCTTAAAATAGACACAACTATCATACTTGCTTCTGCAGAAACCTACTGATAAAATGAACTCATCAAACTTGAGATACCATTGCCTTGGAATTTGCTTCAATTCATACAAAGATCTCTTTAACAAACAAGCCTTACTCTCAGAATTCTTCACAGAAACTCCCTCTAGTATCTTCATATATATCAATTCTGACAAATTCCCATGAAGAAAAACAGTAGTAACATCCATCTGATGTAGCACCATATTGAACTGAGCTACAAGTGCAAACAGAATCCTGATTGTGCAATGTTTAACCACTGGAAAAAATATTTCATTGAAGTCAATCCCCTCTCTCTGAGTAAATCATCTAGCTACAAGCTTTGCTTTAAATCTGATTCCACCTGATTTACTAGCTTCTGGTTTCTTCTTATAAATCCAGTTATAGCTAACAAGTTTTTGTGCCTTTGGTTTGTCAACAATGGTCCGATTAACTCTTCTTCCATAGCTACAAGCCACTTTTCTTTCTTTTTACAGCTGATATCATCACTGTATATTTTAGGTTCATAAGACTCCACCTCAATTGTTGTACACAAAGCAAATGATGCCATATCTGTATCTCTAAACCTTAATGGTGGATGAATGGTTCTTCTCTGTCTGTCTCTAGCTAGTTGATAAGAGTTATACTCTTGTTCTTCATCTACTGATTCATCTGCATTATCTCTGTCATTAGTTTGCCTTCTGATTTCTTGGTGCTCCACCTCAACTTTAGAAATCCCATTCTGATTTGATGAATCAGTAACTTTGAGAGGCATCTTACTCTCATCAAATGCGACATCTCTACTCACAATGCACTTTTGATTCCCAGCTTCTAAACACCACAATCTGTAACCCTTCACACCTTGAGGATAACCTATAAAGACACACTTCAATGATGTGGGCTCAAGTTTATCTTGCTTGACATGAGCATAAGCTAAGCAACCAATCACTCTCAACCTCTTATAATCAGCTGGATGCCCTGTCCACATTTCTTCTGGAGTTTTGAACTTCAGTTTTGTTGATAGACTTCTGTTAATAAGATAGGCTGCTGTAGTAACAATTTCTCCCCAAAATGACTTTGCAAGTCCAGAACTACTCAACATGTATCTCACTCTTTCAAGCAAAGTTTGATTCATTCTCTTAGTAAGTCCATTCTGCTGAGGTGTACCAGGTATTGTCCTATGCCTCACTATACCTCTCTCTTTACAGAAACTGTTAAACTCTTCAGAGATGTATTCAAGCCCATTATCTATTCTTAGATGCTTAAGCTTCTTTCCACTGATGTTCTCAACTTCGGTAAGCCAATCTTTGAACTAGGGAAATGCATTAGACTTAGACTTAATGGTAAAAAACAGTATACCACACTCTTCTTCCTTCTTCCTTCACCATCCCTCGTCTTCTTCTTTCTTTGTAATTTATTTCCGGCAAAGTTTGTTATTGTAATTTTTCCGGTGAATTTCTTCCCTCTCCCACTCTTCTCTTTTTCCAGCGAATTTCTTACACTAACTCGGTCAATTTTGTAGATTTCATCCTTTATTTTCGTGGTGAATTGTGGGATTTCTAAATTAACCCAGAAAACTTAAGGAAGTAAATTGATTTTTTCACCCAATTGTGGATTTACGAATCTGAGGAAGGAATGCACTGTTTGAAATTGAAGAAAATTTTCTTGAGGATAAATTTGGTATTCTTCATCTAAACTAAGTGCACAATGTATAAACTAACGAAAAAACGAGCAATTTATTAAACCAACCAAAATGCATTGGAAACCGTGTTAACCCGGGTCGGCAGGTTAACTCACAGAATTAAAGTTGAAATGTAAACAAGCAACTAACTAAGTTCAACTAATAGTCTGAAACCCACCTAGTCATGGGTTAACTCTACAAGTAAACAAGGCCTTAAGGATCCAGACAACCTAACTGGAGTAAAATAACCACAATGAACGCATCACGCCCGATTCAAATAGGATAATTAAGAAACTCGATCGTCTCACATAATTTCTCATAGAAGATTTTTATCTAATTTACTGAGGAAGATCTCCAATTGATACATTCAACCAATTTTACTTTGAAACAATGGTCTATTTAATTTTACCTTGAAAAATAATGCCCGTCTTAGAAATGAAATTTATGGGATGCGTTCTAGTGGATTTTCAAGAATAGTTTAAATTAAAATATACACCACAGTAGAGTTTTCCAGAGTAGTGCGTCGTTTCAAAACAGGTGGTGCTAAGAGAGAATGAGTAACCTAAACTGTTTGAGTTGATCTCCCATGAAATAGATCTATGCTATGAACTTATATTATTTGTCACATTTTACTCATTTTCAACACATTTTTCTAAATCATTAAACTTGACCGTATTATACCTGAGTAGGGTCAAATAGCATGAACCGAGTTTATAAAAGTTTTTGTCACACTGTTTAATATATGTGGGACATTGTAACATAGCTACCTGTACACAATGCAAAACATATACATGCAAATATAATACATTAATATACAGAGAAAATAGATGCAAGAAGATGCTGCTGCAATGCATTTAAACTGTAGTTTTATTTAAATCTACCAGAGGGCAGAGTCCTGTCATTGGCAGGAAGAATAGAATTCAACTGCCATTAAATGAAGATGAGCCATAATAGGTGTTAACACCATTCAGAATCTACGAATATCCACAAGGTTTCAGCCACTTTTTTAGGCTTTCTTCTGCTTTGTGGGGGGAGGAAACAGAAAGCGGAAAACCCAGGCAGCGACTATCGCTCCGACGAAGGGACAGATCCAGTACACGTAGAATTGCTCCCATGTATTATGCTTATTGTTAATATAAGCCCAACCAAATGCCTGCACACACACACAAAACAGACACAGTTCTATACATGAGTTGCTGCCAAAGAATATATTACAAATTATCATACAAGAAATAAGAAACCCATCTTATAGTACAAGAGCAAAAACATCTAGACAAGGGAACACATATTGAATTGTTAAAGGGGAAACTCAAACAAGTTGGAGAAAATTGTATATCATTGACTAGGATGAGACATACAATCAAGGTAAGTTATGATGGATATTAAGAATGATGGGTTCTTAGTTTGCTAATTGCTACAGACAGATCATCAAAATGAAGTGAATAAAGAGAAATATCAGTGTTAGTAAGAAATAATAGCCTCATGTGCTCATATATGGAACAGTAATTCACAAATAGCAATTGTTATATAATAATACATAAATCACTACGATTTTGAACCAGAAAGATGACACTCTTCAGATGAGAAAATTATCAGATAAGTAGCTATTCTTTATATAAAGGCCCACAGGACTCTCATTCGGCAACACCAGTAAAACATGTTGCTGTATTTGCTAATGAACTCAAAGATAAATAAAGAAAAAGAAAGAAGGACGAGAGTTTTACCAAAACTACCACAGAACAATTATGACGTGCCATTGTTACTTATAAAAATAATCAGAAGCTAGACTTTGCAAAGTTTCTTAGTTCTTTTAAATATGCAATTATACTGTTAAATATGGCATTTTACAGTTTCTCAAACAACAGAAACATACTATAAGAAACAACTAGAGGTGCTCTTAGAGGCATCTGTTTTAAGTCAGATACTTATGGCATATTATCAAGGTAAAACAGGATCAGAAACTCCCACAGCAGTAATCCGTGGGAAGTGAATCTAAAATAAGAAACCAAAAATGGCAAGTCAAGAAACAACTAGAGGTGCTCTTAGAGGCATCTGTTTTAAGTCAGATACTTATGGCATATTATCAAGGTAAAACAGGATCAGAAACTCCCACAGCAGTAATCTGTGGGAAGTGAATCTAAAATAAGAAACCAAAAATGGCAAGTCAAGAAACAACTTGAGGTGCTCTTAGAGGAATCTGTTTTAAGTCGGATACTTATGGCATATTATCAAAGGTAAAACAGGATCAGAAACTCCCACAGCAGTAATCTGTGGGAAGTGAATCTAAAATAAGAAACCAAAAATAGCAAGTCAAGAATCCGAACAGAAGAAATAATATATATGAAAATCAAAACAACAAGGACATGAAAGAAAACAAAAAAATTAAGAAACTCAACGAATTACCAAATGAATAATATCTCAGGTAAAACCTAGAAAGTAGCTGTTCTTCAAACATACGTTCTGCAGCAACACAGAGTTGATTGTGAATCTAATGAAGCCTACAGCCTACTTCAACCTATGACATAATTTATGATGTACATAGAAGATGTATAATCTGATAAGTTTCCAATATTTTAAAGTATCAATAGATGGGTGATGATTGCTTACGTTAGCAGGATTCATGGAAGGCCCTGTATAGCTGGAACCTGCAATTACAATAGTCATAGTTGACATAGCAAGCAACAAGTTCTTGACAATCATGCTGTTTGGCCCCTTGATGATAATGAAGAGAACAGCAAAAGTGATTATGAAAGTCAAAACCCCCTCAGCAATTGCTCCAGTGTGCAAATCAACCTTTAAGTAAGGACCTCCGAGCATGTGTTTGTACTTGACTGGCATCACCTCCATAATCGCAAGCACTCCACCAACTGCGCCTGCAGCCTGTGATTTAATTTCACCCACCCAACAATCTTATTTTTTCATCAAGATAATAAAGGAAAAGTCTCCCATCGATAAATATTGAAATTCTCAAACATATACAGAAAAATCCCTATGTACATTTCATCATGTTGAAAGGAAAGACTGGAACTAGGGATTCGAATGAAACAAAAGGCCTTGTGTGATTCTGGAATTAAAAAATGGATCTACAAAAATAGTTACCTAGTAAAGTGTATATATATGGAGTCTTAATAGTATAGAATTCCAATTCCAATCCCAATTGAAGCTTAGAATAGCTGAATTGAGTAGTTAATTAAGGGAATGAGGTATGACCTGAGCAGGAAGGCGGATGGCAGCAGCGATGAGGGAGTCAGGGCCACCGAGGCCGGCGGCGTAGAAGGCAGCAGTGGCGGTGGGATTGAAGGTGGCGCCGCCTAAGAGATCGCCGATGAATCCAAAGATGAACAAGAGAAGGAAGACGAGAAAGGTAGTGATGAAAAGGGTGGGGAGGCCCGGGGGCACACCGAGGGTGGAAGCGACGACGTAGGTAGAAGCACCCAAAGAGGAGGCGCAGAAAATCCAGAGGAAGGTTACTATGCCATCGGCCATGGCGGCCTTGATTGCCCCCTTCATTTTTTATTTTTGATTTCTGAGAGTGAGAGAGTGAATGAGTTTGGTGAAGACGAAAACACGAGGGGAGGACTAGTTATTATATGACGTGAGAGTATTTTTCATTGGTTGGTAAATTGGGGTCTACTTCTCCTTTCAAATGTAGGGTGGGGCCCATAGTATTGATGGATGAAATCATCCAAATACAATTTTTTATCTTCCATTTCTATTTTGTGAGTATATTGTGAACCAGTTTACTGTTTATATTATTAAAAAGTGTAATTTTTTTATAAAGATTATTACACATAAAAAGAAGATTTAATTTATATTATAACATAGAGTATCTTAGTAATAACTGAAGGGTGTGATTTATATTATTAAAAAATATGACTTATATTATTAAAATTACTTTTACGGTGAACAAGTTTCACATGATATCAACTCTTGTATTTTATAATATGAATGAATGAATTTTGAAATACTCCCTCTGTTCACCAAATTTATACTCAGTTACTATTTGCATGTAACTTTTGCGAGCGAGTTTTGTATTAGTAATTAAAAAGATAAAGTGACTTTTAAGGATGGGTATGAGGGATCTATCATACTCATCCTTAAAAGTCATTTTATCATTTCAGTTATTAATGCAAAACTCGTTTATTGAACTAGTGCAAAAGTGAAATGTGTATAAATTTGGTGGACGGAGAGAGTAATAAAAATGTTTAAAGAATCATTATATTTTAAATTTATGTGTTAAAAATTCAATAAAGTGAAATATAAAATGAGATAGATGAATTGAACAGTTACGCCCTCTTTGAATGGGGTGGGGTTCATGCCCAATTCAATTTATCTATGCTTTTTTTTTTTTTTTTATGTTATAAGATTATTTAACTTCGAATTTTTTTAAATCGGTGGAAACATTATTTGATAATTAAGGAACTCTCTCAACTTAGTAGGAGACTTAGATTCGATTTTCTTTGGGAACGAATTGGAGTATGGGAGTTATAAGGTGGCTTGGTGAATTTGTAAAGTATTTTGGTGCTTGGTGTACTAACTTCTAACAACTAACTTTGTCCGATAAAAAAAAACTTCCTGAATTTTTAACACATGGATCCAGGATTATGGTGGAACGTTGAATATTTTTGCCCATTTCACATGTCGTTAATCTAGACTATGAAACATAGAGTGGAACACTATATTTAAAGAAGATGATATCGTTCTGTCCAGGCCTTATTTTCATGCTTTAATTATTTGGGAAATTTTTTTTGCAACTTTTTTTATTTGATTTTATCTATTCACACGAATTAATTTTATCCAAAAATAACTGTCATTTTACATTTTTATAGAAATACTCATACAAATTTATTTAATAAAATTCAATACAATCACAATATCATTTCTCTTTTACCCACACCAGCATCCACACTATCACATGCTTTAATATACATTGTCGAATTTCGGACTTTGTATAATCAGACTGACTGAATTTCAGACTTATTTACTGAAATAAATTGTTTATCACTGATGTTTTAAATATCATCGAATGCTACATATATTTACTGTATAACTGTTCAATAAATAGACGTATTACATTGTAGTTAATTTAGTGATATCGGATCATAATATTAAATTAATGTTCCTTGTAACTAAAAAGTCACCATTCACGACTAGATGAAATGAACAATCCATCGTGAAAGGTTGAGTGTAAAGGCTCGATTGATTTGTCTTGACCAAGAGATTCTGTTAGTGCATGGTGATCGTTGAAGAGGGACCTCTGAGGAGGACAAATTTTTGAACTAAACTAGGAAGAATTAGACCTCGGTGGTTAGTTATTTCTTAATCTTTCGTCCTTAAATAGGATTGTGTGTGGTTAGTAACTATTGCTTTGACTTATTACGGGAAGAGAATCAATGAGATTCAATACCCCTATATCTTGGGCAATATTATTGGTCATATCACGATTGCTAAGATTTATCTGAGGAGAATGGTGTCTGCAAAGACGCTTGTTCAATTTGCCCCTTGGAAGTGGAACTAGTTTTCGGTATGGATAATAATGTTGAACCGTTCATTTACCAAGGATAAATGATATTAATTAATGGAAAGTCATTCGGTGGCTTGAATTGATTAATGGGCTAGAATAATCTTAAACAGGGAAATAATAGCAGGAGTCATATTAATCGTAATATGGGTTAAGATGGATAATGCAATATTAATTATGTAGTGGGATTAATTAATATTTATGGGCTTGAATAATATTGTGGCTCAATATTGATAATTCAACATCCATTTGAAGGTCAATCTTAATTCTCCTAAATGATCCCCAAGAAGTAGCAAGATAAAAGTCAATAAGCGAAAAATGTGTTTAAAAATAAAATAAATTTTGTTGCTTATTTTTCCTCGTTTTTTCGAAAATTATGAATAAAAGGAGAGAAAGATTTTCTTTTGAATTTTGTTATGGAATGAAGATATGTATTCTTGGAATACAAAGATTGTCTCATTAAATTCAAGAAATCTCCCTTGGTTATTCATATGAAAATTTAAAATTTTTGGATAATTAAGGAAAGAAAGATTTTCTTGATTTTCTTGAAAAGATATAATGGAATATATGTATTTCTTGAAATACAAGTATATCTCATAAATTCAAGAAAATTCAAATCTTGTATTCTTTTCTCTTGATTTTCGAAAATGTTGCCATAACAAGATGAGGTGGGATTTTTATTGAATATTTTAATTATGGAGAAAAGAATATAGGAGATATATTCAAGATTTCTTGGAATCGAAAAAAGATTTTCGTATTATTTTATCACTAAAAATCGTCCGCCCCCCTCTATAAATAGGGGATGAATGTTTCATTCGTCTGACAATTTCATGTCTTTGAAAAAATTAGTAAATCCACAAAGGTGGTGCAACAAATTTTATTTTTTCCTTTTGTTAATTGTTCGAGCTTCCTTGGCGGATTGTCGAACAAGGACTCAGGGAATCTTGGAAAGATTTTTTGGTGTGTTTTTCATCGACAAGTCCATTGTCATTTCAAGAGGTAAGTTCACGTAAACTTCGTAGTAATTCTGCAAGGTTAGGATTTCGTATTGTTTATATATCGTGATTTGTTGTTGAATTATTATTTGAATTAATATGAGTTAATTCATGCTAGTAATAATTGTTATAATTAAATTTGTATTTAAATATTCATCCCGAATAGATCCGGACATTTAATTCCCCAACACCCACATCACCATAAATCTAACCCATCGATTTTTCACCTTTGGTGACATAAAATCGCACCAACTCTTACTCCTTCATCTCAAATCACAGTAAATTTACTATTAATTACATCTACATTCATATCTAACCCACCTCCGTTCCTAATGGGCAATTGAATGATTAAGGACCCATTTGGTTTAGAGTAATCAAAGTGAATGATGAGAATCACTTCTGTTAATATTGTTTGATAATTTTAATACACAAATAATGAGAATCGAAGTAAACAATTGATTACTCTCACTCACTCAACTCACCTCACATGATATCAATTGTTCATGTTCTAACCAAGTAATAACAATGTAATCAATAACATTTAATAATTGACTCCTCAATAATATCATTTAATATTATCATTTCCTAGTCGTACCAAGCGGGCCTAAATTCTAATTTTATTGCATTTCTTATTTTTTGTGATATTATACACTAACTTTGGACATTTAAATATAAAGATAATAAGAAATTAAGAACACGTTATAAACATATTTATTGTTTTTTAATGGATTTCATACTTCACATCGATTTAAATCAAAACAGTCTCATAACTTTGCACATTTATTAAAACGATCTCATAATTATTAATTTTTTCAATTTAGTCCCACATATATTCAATTTGATCCAATTTAATCCCAAACCGCAGAAGGTCGCTCAAAATTGTTTAAAAAGACGTCGTTTTGGACGATTTTGAGCAACCTCCGTTGGTTTGAGACTAAATTTAATACATATAGGACTAAATCGAAAAAAACGATAATTGTGGGACCATTTTAATAAAGATGTAAAGTTATGCACTCATTTTAATTTAATTCTCTACTTCACATGAAATATTGTTAAACAATAATTAAAATTGAAAAGAAAGAGTATTATATTAATTATTTTTCTCAAATTTTATGTGTTACATTCGCAAACATGATCCTCTCACAATTACATTTACAATATTTGTAATTACATACTTGTTTTTAACTTCTGCTCAATAATATAGAAATATTAATTTTAAAGTAGATGTGCCCAATTAAAAAAATTGGGTTTCTTATATTTTATTAGTGGTTCATGCGTGATTCACCTTTTTAGGTCACATTTAATTTGCGGGATTGATCAAAATAGGTTGAGATTAACTTTTTAATCTCAAATAATCGTTGTTTGGTTTTTAAGATGAAAGCTCGGAATATAAAAATGTGTTTAATTTCTATGTAGAGAGATGTAAGGTTTTAAAATTAATGGTAAAATAGTTTAATAAAGATATTTATAAAATAAAAAATTTATTTGGTAGCAAACCTCCAATATTGAGTATGAGAAGGGGTTGTGTCCCTAATTTTCTCTATCTTCATTTGTTGTGTTTGAAATGAGTTACCTACCAAACAAAAGCACACTGTTGTGCAGTCGAATTTTCCTCATTTATAGTGAATTATAATTTCCTTTTTAAGGTACCAGTACCACTTGACCAAGGATATTTGGATCGGGGTAGATTTTCATTCAAACTTATATATTGTGAAACAAATTCTATATTTATAAATATTACCCTTTAGTTATTATGATTAATATTATTTTATAATATAAGTTATATTTTTCGATATCATTACTAATATCTCTATCATAATATAAATCACATTTTTCAGTGTTATAAAAATACTCTTTATGCAGTAAATATATAGACCATTTAGTTATCACAAGTAATAGTGTTATTTAGTCATATAAATCACACCCAAAGACGAATCTAGGATTTAACAGTAGAGTGGACTGTAATTTTTTGAAGTTTCGTCACATTAAAAATTTATATTTACATATAATATTTTTTAAATATTAATTTAGGTTGTGTCATAGAAGACTACAAAACATAAAACTAATCAGTAATTTATAAGTTCGAATTTATCTATATTTTAGACAAAATATATTCCAAAAGAATGATGTTCATTTATACAATATGTTGCTTTTATATTAATAAATAATATTTAATTAAAACAAAATCATACAATTTATGCTCAATGTTTTTTTAATCATTTCAAAAAAAAAATTATCAGTTTAAAATAATATCTCATTTAACTCATGTTAATATATTATTACATTTATAATTTCTCTTACTCTAATATTAAATGTGGCCAAAAAATTAAAATTATCACAATATATAACAAATAAATATAAATTATTCATACATATTCCTCAAAAGAAAATAATTTTTTTTTGAGAGAGCAATGTAGATATTTAATATTGAACAAGTTAAATAAATAAAAATATTAAATTAAAAAATAAAACTATATTCAAACGATTATACTCAAAATGTTCAAGTGTGAGAGCCTCTAGAAAGCACATCCACAATACAATAAAGTAAAATCTTTGTCGTGGATGAAATTCTTAAATTTCAATACTTCAATTAAATTTTAATAAGAAAAATAAAAAATGAGGTACACGACAGATCAAGAAAACAAAATTATATCAAATTGTATATTAATTTATAATTGAACAGTAAGTGTGGGAATGAATTTTAATTTTAAATTGAGAATTGCTAATTAAGTATAAAATAGAAAATAATACTGGATTGAGTTTAAGTTTATATATTAAGTTTTATTCGCATATTATAAATAGATATATAACAGACTAGTGGGGGCTGCACCGGGCTGACCCTAATAAATCCGTCTCTAGTCACCCGTTAACCAATTTCACAAATTATTATGTGAAATTTATTCACCCTGTACTTTTGCCTTCATATAGATAATTACTAAATAAAAAATTATATAAAGTAGTCTCATGCATAATACATGAGATATTTATTATATTATTATGAGATTTATTATATTATTATGATGCATGGTCTTGTGAGGCTCCTACGAAAGAATGTTTTAAATTAGACTACAACCCAAATACTATGGTAAAGAACTCAACTATACAAAATTTATCTCATACAAGAGTCTCTCAATTATATCATTAAACATCCAAGATGTGTATATTTTTCCAATTTTTATTTTTTTTATTGGCGGTGGCTTTATTCATGAGATATAGTTTAAATTTTATATTTAAGTCACACTTAGCTTTAAAATTTGATTTGGGTGGATCTCAAAAAACAGGTGGATCATATAAGAAATGCACTTGCATGAAACCGTCTCACAGTAAGAGAAGATATAGATTGGACATTATCGTTTTAACACTTTGAAATGAATGAGTGTAATTTGTGTTGAGTTGTACACTGTTTTATGTATGAGACAGTCTTATATGAGTTTTTGTCATATATATAAAAGTTAGTTGTTGATTAGAGAATTCCAATGATTTTGGAGAATGAAGTTTGCTCTGGTGCAAGTCATAGCTTGCACTACAACTTCGCCATCAACAACCTTCTCTTTTACCATACCTAGCCTCAGTAGTGTCTCCATACCCTTATTAACTCCAATTTCAACCTGCATTCCATCAATCTTACAATTACACTTTCACTATTATTTTTATGATAAAATAACACGAGATTATATTATTTCTTTATTACCTTCTCTTGAAAAACATTGTAAATAAATTCCTCACATTTATGTCCAATGGCTTTTGTGCTTGTCACCTGCAATCAACCAAATTCTTGCTCAGAGAATAATAAAATGGCAATCCATAGTTGATTGAATATTCACTGTACAAACGGGTTTTAAGAAAAAAATTATTTATTATTATTAAAAGGGATAAAGTTGTTTTTTGATTGAGGTTAAATGGTAAAGTAGTGGCATTTGTGTAAATAAAATGAGATAAAATTGACTTTAGTATTGAAAAAGTAACGACACTAGTAAATGTTTAATTGAGTTTGGGACGGAGGGAGGGAGTAGTTTCTTTACTTTTATGTTATTTATACTCGTTATTTTTTTATTTATTTTTTTATTATTTTTTTTTATCGGACAAAGTTAGTTGTTAGTTGTTAGATTTAGTACACCAAGCACCCAAACACTCCACAAATTCACCAAGCCACCTTATAACTCCCATACTCCAATTCGTTCTCAAAAGGAATCGAACCTGGGTCTCCCACTCAAATGAGGAGCCCAGTGGCCAGGTGGGCTAAGCCACCTGGTTATTTAGTACTAGTTCAAAACTTCAAATAGTAAGATGTTCAGAAGCTGCAAAGTAGTATCTCTATCATGTCATATTATCATCAGCCGTAGACAAATGGTTTAAGATTTTTTTGGCATTATAACCATCAATCAAAATTATTGTTTTTCTATATGAAAAGACAAGCTTCCCATCCCCTATAACAAGCATAACTATCCTGATAAACAAACTGCCAGTAACACAAACTATGGCCATAAAACAAACCTGTCCACTCTCCAATTTGAGTAGAGTTGCATATACCAAAATGGCTTCTTTGTACTGCATAAAATGCCAAAAGGAATTAATGAGATGAACGATTGGAGGGAAATCAACATCAAAATAAACAAATTAGATTGCTCACTTGCTGCTGTTCAGAAGCATCAAGAAGAAAATGAATAGAACCAAAGCCACTAGCTACTGTTTTCTCGTAAAGCGTCTTATTGACCAGAAGCTGAAGAAAAACTTTAACTAGGTAAGTTTGATCAAAATACACTATTTTTCTTTGAAATAACAAATAATCCGATAAAAGGAATGCACTCAGCTCACTTGATATCTATCCCTTGTTTGTTTATAGCCCAAAAGCACACGAGTCACATATAACACGAGTGCACTTGCTGCAATCACATCTAAACTTATTGCGGATCTGCTCAAACCAAACAAGCAAAACAAAGTTTACAAAATCTAATGACCAGAAGAATCATTGTTATCAGCACTGACATTAACTGATTATGGCCGCTTTATTACAAGAAACAACAAAACACTAATCTCTCCTCCCCCCCCCTCCTCTCGTCCTATTCCTATGTACCTGCCGATCAAGAAAATCCATCTGGAATCAAGTTGAAAGTGTTCCAACATGCTTCTTTAAGGGTAGTCACACTGATTTAAATACTCTCTTTTATGTGAAGCATCATATGTTCTTTTACATGTGCCTGTAATTCTTAACAAATTTCTTTGATCTTCTACCAGGTTCTCCACTAAGAGAATACTTAAACTTCCTGCCAAACTGATTACTTATGAACCAAATAAGTTACGGAAAATTGTGTCTGACCACATGAGTGTCTCTACACGTGAAATGACCATGGACCTAAAACTACTTAAGTATGCATATCAATTATGTGGAAAGCAAGCAATTACGATTGTACAAGTACATACGGGGAAGAAAAAATGTCTTCAAATTTATAACTGAAGAAGTATGCTAAAAGTCCCAATATTGTGGCGATATCCAGCCTTACCTGCAAAGAGCGAGTTAAGAGTATATCATAATCTTAAGCAAAAGTAATGAAACAACCCAGGTTGTTGAACAGATTAGACATGTTCAGAATCTGCACACCGCATCAATTATACGGAACGACAGCTTCTTATGAGGAAAAACAACCTACAGTAAAAAAGAAAGGAAATAATTCATTCATTGACACAATTAATTTTCTTTAGAAGAAGGCTTTTAGTGCTCAAGCATTTACCGGCAAATCTGGAATAGGGATTCTCTCATAGATCTTCATTTGCAACGAAGGAACCTCAGCTTGGTCTGTAGTTTCTCCTCCTCCAATGTCTTCGGTATAAAGCAAGATTAGTTCTTGGAATGCTGGCTCCTAGATGAAGACATCTTTACTCAACATGAAAGTGATCTTTGAATAACTCAGAAGTGTTGATACAAAAAAAAGTTGTGCACATAGTTAATCAGGCTCGTTATTTCTTCTATCCAAATGACAAATAGATTACATTAGTATTAACAGGATAAGTAGATTGAGATCTGTGCTGGCTGATGGATATGTTTCCTTTGTGTAGTTCTGACGTGACAGGGGCTTGCAAATAAATTATGATTGAGAAAATAGAAGTTTTTGCTTCCTAGTTCCAAAACTTTCCTCTTCTCCAAAGATTAAGAAAAAGCTGATATACTATCATAGTCTTTGCATCCTTCATAACCATATCACCAAAGATTGCAAGACTTCTATCTTTTGAGTTACTCTACAATCTTTAGCAATTCCAAACCTCACAAATGTGCCCATTTCTACTAAATTATCCAAAAATTAAATGCAAGCCTCAATCCTGAATATTTGAAGCTGATATCGGTAAACTGTGCTAATGATAAGTAGATGATGTAATGAGCATAGACACAAACAGAAGAAGCACCAAAAATTGATCATAAGAATTAGTGGACATAATGTGCATG
This sequence comes from Stenogyne calaminthoides, assembly GCA_037126765.1. Taxonomy (NCBI): domain Eukaryota; kingdom Viridiplantae; phylum Streptophyta; class Magnoliopsida; order Lamiales; family Lamiaceae; genus Stenogyne; species Stenogyne calaminthoides. Next base: position 50,653,182 of record JBBCBC010000003.1, read on the forward strand.
TAAACATACCTGGAGAACAGATTGTGAAAATAGAATTGAAACGGCAGTTTTTAACATCTTCCTGAAGTTATTTCCACAAGATTTAGGTGATGCAGGTTTCCATATGTCACTAAGAGATATCCTCGGTAAAAAACTCGGGCTGTGCAAATAAAAATATCACTTATAATTATCTGCACTAGAAACTAAACTAAACAGATCTATATTCGAAAAGTGTTGGAAAAAATTAAAAGCCAAGATATTCGATTCTAAAAGCAACTCATCCAGAGAAGTTCTTAACTTCCTATTTGGATGGGAGTAGACACCAGAAGTTTAGTGAGATAATAGTCGTTCAACATCAAACCTTAAATTGGATTCAGAACTACTACTGTCTGAGTGAAGGTCAAATGCTTTCTCAGGAGTTGAGGGTATTAGGCCAATCCATGCTAGAAACTTCCTTAAGAGCCTCTCACGTGGCCCAACTTCTGACAGGATTCCTTCATAACGAGTTATTGCTTTTTGTGCAGCTACCCAGATTGGAAGGTCATTCGATAGGATTTCAATTCCTTTAAGGTCATCATATATTTTTTCATCATAAGAACGAAGAGACAGCTCCTCAAGCCAACGCTTAAATTTATATACCAAAACTTCCGTATCTTGTTTCTGAATAATGCTCTCGAATACCTATTTCAGAAACAAATCAAAAGATCAAGCATATAAATAGAGAAAGAAAAGAGTCAAAAGATCAAGTAAATAAATACTGAAGTCATTTAAATAATTTTTTGACTTGAGCACTAAAAGTTTGTCTAATATTAAATGAGTTATGCATGAAATGCTTGTTATCAGGACAGTTAAGAAGATTTTCTGACTGAAGACAGTACTAATAAATGATTTTACAGTACATAGAACTCTGGAAGTTAACAACAGGATTCTGTTGTTATCAAAGTGGGAACATAAATTTTAGGTTACTGGGAAATAATAAATGATGAGTATAAGAAATAATAACAGGTTTCACACGTTAAATCTCAAAACGTCAACACTTATTGACCTAACCATGCATTTTGTTACATGGTAAGGCTATCCCACAGTCAAATGAACTCAAAAAGGAAGGGACTGTGTGTATATTAAAACTTTACTAGGACTCTGCTGGTGCTAAAATAATTGGGAAGGAGCAGAATAAGCAACAAGAATAAAAAATACGAGAAGCGGAGGCACTAGCAAAAGCCAACTCACATGTGGCCATACAAAAGCAAGAAGTAGGATAGTATAAATCAATTTCAAAGGCTCACACTTTAAAACTTATTCTAATTAGGAACCTAATGACGGTTAACCTTAAGAAAAACCCACATGATTTACAACTCCAAATGACACTTGAACAAAAGTCACAGCCCATAGATCTATACCTTCATTAAAAGGTCTAACAATTAAGAATGCAAGAAACAATAAAACTCCAAGGGCACAACCTTTTATAGGAAAATTCTCGAGTCAGCTTTACATTCACAATCTTTGCTCAATAAGTTATTAGTTTTGCATTAATGCCACCTCCCCCACCATATTAGGGGCTACACCAAGAATCTTATCTCCTATATCGGAGGTTAACCAAAATAACAAATGTATTAAGGTAGAACAGCGCTACATGCATAATCTCGCTATGTATCACAACATTCGCAAGTTGGCTACTCATCTGATATAATTTACATTGTTATCTATTTTCATGATGGATATTACGACTTCTTTAGATAACTGTTATTTTGACAGTTTAATAGTTTATGAGATTTCCCTATGCAGGTTATGATGTTGTTCTTGCAGTTGTCACAGGTATATCTATAAATTCCGTAAAACAATTAAACATCCAAAGTTCATTACCATCCAAATCCAATAGGAGATATGACGTCCAAGACATCCTAGCTAGAGACAACAAAGATCCCAAGTAACTAGGTCTACAGAATTCAAGATTCTTTTTGTTTTGACCCACACAGATCAGCATCCAAGCTGATCACACGAATGTTCTTTGCCTGATCATTTGTTATTTCAAAGTTAAAAATATAGCATTAGCCAAACACCTTGTAATGCAAAATAAAAAATACTATTCTGACCAGAGTGCCCTGAATATAGAGACTTACTATTAGTTATTAGACTGGTATAGAAGAAAACAAAAAAATATCTTAAGTTATGCCAATTACCTCATCTAACCAGACACCTAATTTCGCCAATGGTCTAGCAATGAAGAAAAAGATGTTCTGCAACAACTTTGATTGTAAGTAATCTAATTTCTCAACAATTAGCATGCCCTTCTGCCTCTCAGTTGTGTATCCCCGCCTGTATAGAAAAATGATCACGTGGGAAGAGTGAATGACATGCCATATTCCATCAAGCAAGATCTATAACAGATGAGTCTGATGTGAGAAAACGAAAAACCATATACGAATATGACAAGGGCGCTCTCCAGATAACACTCAAGGGAACCAGATCAAAATTAAACCAACAGGAAAACGGGAACAAAAACTAATACGATTGTGTCATGTACAAAGTCCAGACTTATCATATTTTTTCTGCACAAAACTAAAAGCTGTTCGTAGGTTATTGGCAAAATTAATTTATGTGTTTTATATGAAATATATAAGAATTCAAAAGAAGATATCTGTCCACTGTATTTATCCCAAGTATCTAACTGAATCAGAATGTCAAGAACCAAACTCTGAAATTTACATGATTGGGAGAAGCATGCAAAATGATAAGATCAGTGGGGTATTCAGTTACCTAAATATGATAACACTGGACTCAGATGCTCTTTTCCAGTCAACATAAACTGGCAATGTAAGGAGATAATCAGTATTTAGTGCAGATGTCAACATCAAATCCCTGGGGGACAACTCCTCAAACTCGGCATTGTTGAGCAGTTTCATGAAAGCACGTTGAAAACGTTCTGGAATGGCAACTCTAAACACAAAAAAATAATAAGTAAAATTCAGGAGAAGCTTGGTAGTCACAATACCTGATTACACTACACTAATTCCCCATCAAGATCATCACTTTACTTAGTTTTTTCAGTCTCATAAATATACATGGATCAATGCAGATTTGCAACTAAGCACTAGAGACATCAATTGATGAGTGATGAGGATAAATTGGAAATAATATCATGTCAATGTTGGAGAGTTTTAGGAATGTATCCTATTTCATCTGCCTGCTATTTGAAAATAGAAACAAATTGTCATGATCAAAAGTCCTTATGTAACATTGTGATAATTTAATACTCCTTCCCATTAAAGGAGTATTTCATTTTGGATGAATGCTTAAATTAAAAAAATAATTGAATTTTTACTATACATTTAATAAAAGT
>JBBCBC010000274.1:0-42665 GCA_037126765.1 Stenogyne calaminthoides
AATGCTCCCACTGATTCATTGTCATGTTTCTTTTTTGAATTTCTTCAAATTCTATCAGCTTACGACCTTGTTCCTTAAAGTCATAGTTTTCTTCGAGGAACTTGGTCTGCCCAGAAACAATCACTGATTATTTCTCAGGTAGATGGAAGTAATATCATTTAGTTTCATTAGGATATCCCACAAAGTAATCCTTTTCACCTTTGGATTCCAACTTGTTGGTAAGCATCATTTTCACAATCACGGGGCAACCCCATGTTTGATATGTGTAATAGTTGGCTTCTTGCCACACCATACTTCATATGGTGTATGCTCAACTGATTTAGATGGAATCCTATTTAGAATGTAAATTGAGGTTTGTAACGCGTATCCCCATAAGAATGTCGGAAGAGAGGAAAAGCTCATCATGGACCTTACCATGTCTAACAGAGTTCGGTTTCTCCTTTCGGAAACTCCATTCATCTGGGGTGTTTCGGGAGGAGTCCATTGTGATTGGATTCCAAGCAACTTCAGATAATCAGTGAATTCATTGCTAAGGTATTCACCTCCTCGATCCGATCTAAGAGTCTTAATACTCTTACCAAGTTGCTTCTCTACTTCAGCTTTGTACTCTTTGAATTTCTCAAAAGAATCGCATTTGTTTTTCATAAGATACACGTATCTGTATCTCGAGAAATCATCAGTAAAAGTGATGAAGTGGGCGAAGTGACCCCTAGCTAGAGTGGGCAATGGTCCACAAACATCATTGTAGATCAACTCTAGAACTTCTTTGGCATGCACCCCTTTCCCAGAAAAGGGTCTGTTGATCATCTTGCCCATGAGATAAGGTTCACAATCTCCATAAGACTCACTGTCGAATGGTTATTTTCTCGTTTACATGATCAGGTTCTACAATGCCATAAGTAAGTCGAGTTTTCATGATTACTAAGTTTGAGTCTTTTATTTTGTATATTAAGAACATCATATCCATAATGCAACAAATACATATTGAGAGTAATAGAAAGAACTAGATGACAATCATTAAGTTCTAATCTAAAATCAAAGGGTAAGTCTAACACATAAGTCCCCACACGTTCAGTTAGCAACTCTTGCTTCATTTCCACGTGTAAGACGACTTCACCCGCCCTAACTGCCCTAAGACACATGAGCCCCTTCACATTCGTACAAATGTGAGGGCCACATCCGGTATCTAGTACCAAGCAGTTAGTGCTATTAATGAACATGTTTATCTTAATAATAAACATAGTTGTTCTAGTGCCAGAAGCACCCAGTGCCTTCCTTTTAGCAATTAGAACCTCATAGTCCTTCGTCTAGTGCCCTCTTCTACTTATAATAGAGGCACACATCCTTGTCTACCCGCTTCTTCTTTTGAACACCATCTTAGTGATAGTGAACTTAAAAGTCTTTAGCACGTTGTGAAGTTCAGGCATGGTCGCATTCATCTTATTCATATTGTTGTTCACAGTGAAGCTGAAATATGAATCCGGGAGCGACTGGAGGACAACATAAATGAAAACGTTGGTCCTTTAGCTCAATGCCTAAATTATCAAGTTTCTCAATTAGGCCTATCATCATTGGCACATGAGGTGAAATCTTCCCTTAACTTTAGTAGCAGGCATCGAGCGGATCTCTCATCCCATAAATTTCATAATGATTGAGAATCGAAAAGAGATCCCCGGATCTTGAGCATCTGAAGGGACCTATTTTCTCATGTTGCCTATGCAATTCGAAAGTCATCTTAAAACAACATCACCACCTTATTTGAGTGGGAAGCATCTCTTTTATCTTCTTACGGGCTACTAAAAAGCGTGGTACCTCGGGAACCCGGTTACCAAAGAATGCTTAGGGATTAAGCGTGTCGAACACATACTCAATCTTTTCTTGTCTTAGCACCAAACACATGTTTGATTGTCGGTCGAAAAAATTTGGCCTAACAAATTTAGTTTGTTTAAAACACATCTCAATAGGTTATACATTTCAATTAGCGAGAAATAAAATAAAGCGGGAATTAAACACATAATTCATATGATCAATATTAAACCAATCAAAATAAACATGGTCTTTCTTTTGTGTTTATTTTTGTCTCCATTATTTTCGCATACTCAGCGACCTAGCCGGAAGAAGCAATTTATATCAAATATAAATCATAATGAACTAGGATCGCATTCCTATTATTCTGATATCTGCTTGAAATTTGATTCTCTTGATAATAAATGGTATGTTCAAACCCGATTGCAAAACCGCAACCCCTAGTTGATTGAACCTAGTTCAATCGGATCCCCCTTGACTTTTCGTTTCCCTCAAAAATTTGGTGAAACAAAGTCAAGTTGATTTACAACCATCAAGTGGAGACACTTCGTGTCCTATAGAAGTCTCGTTAGATGTAGATCCGAGCAAAACACTTGGACCTTAAGAAATCTCCGGTTTATTTTTAATTTTGATGGAAGACGTCGTTCAATTCAATGAAAATTATATTTTAGTGAGAGCGTTTTAAAAGGCGAGGTATTAATTCTTGTCGAGATCGACATGTTAATCTACATCACATTTGAGCAATTATTGGTGTAGCCTACCCGAAACATGATTTAAATGCGGACTATGACTTATATGGGCGTCGTCTACCCAAACAATTAATACGGTCCGACAATTATTGGGCGTCGCCTACCCAAATATGACATATAAGGACTAACAAGTATTGAGTGCCGCCTACCCAAACAATTATAATGCGGACTTAAATTGCATTAACAGAATATGAAACAAGTTAACCAAGTGGGAATTAATAATTCGTTTAATTCTCTAAACCAACATTTTAAAATCCAATTTTAAAATCCAATTTTAAAATTAAGTTTAATAATTAAATTCATTATTAATATTAGTTTTTAATTAATTCAATTAATTAAGTCTGTCATTAGTCCAACTAATACATTTTATTAAAACCCAAAATTTATTAATTCTAACAAATTAAATCCAATTTTATTTTAATTAATAAATATAAGGACTCAAGTGCAATTTCTAAAATTTGCACGAAGGCTGTTGAAATCAATTTGCAAAATAGTCCTTCCTCTCATCACTGCCCAAAACCGTCTTTCCAATCGGGACAATCCAAAACAAACAGTTCAAACACAGTTCATCAGATTTAATCCAATTAATCATTAGAACAGTCAACCTTGGAATTCAGTTTGAATGATTATTCGAAATAGTCAAACTAGTTCAAACAAACAGAAAACCCAAAATGCAGAAACATGAACAAGCACAGAATCATGTCTCAAAACTGAAGCATATGATCAGCGCGTGTAGACGAGTCACCACCGCCGCTAGGCGCGTGCGGGCGACAAGTCGCTGCAGCCGACCAAAAAACTGTATACAAGCACCCGCAACCATTGTCTCGAAACAAATCAGAGAGAAAGGTTGCAGATCGAGAGTGACACGACGACGACAGCGTAAGGATCGCGAATCGAAGATGGGTCGCAACGTCACAAAATGAATTGACTCGGAATTCATAGCACCGAAGCTACACATCAGCGCGCCGTCATGAGACCCATAGATTAAGGGCCTTGTCTGACAGAACCGATTCACGAAATGGGGACGCCGCCGCCTAAATTGATGGAATACGGTCGACATCGCCAAGGTGTATCCGGCGAATCAGGTTGCGCCGTCGCAAATCTAGTTTGTTGAGTATCGCACCGATGCGGCGTCACGCAGGCCTCGCGAGTCACGGCACTACGCCGTCGACTCGAGCGATGTCGTGGATGCACGTTGTGGACACAAAAATGGCACTGGACGAAGAAGATAGCAGCGAAGGGATTTTCCCAGAAAAACCCTAAAGTGAGCGAGCGAGAGAGACGTATGGATTTGGGGGTGTTTGTTTCAATCAAACAATATAAACAAATAATTTAACAAATATTGGGATTCGCCCCCAATAATTAATTGACGTAATCAATTATCCAAGCAATTGGTGCGGTCGTAACATAAAATGACCGTACCCAGATTTATAAAAAAAAATTATAAATCAAACAATCATGCGATCATCAAGAATTTGGCTATGATATGTCGTAGTTGGAGTTTAATGGCGTAAATCGTATCGTGCGGCGGTGAAATTAAGCGTTTATTTAACAGCGAATATATAATTGCGTAATTAAATCGTATAAGCGTAAAAAAGCGCTACGATAAATGCGTCGTACTTTCGTATTTCTCTCTTATGGTATCGCGTAATCTCAATCGCGGACTTTGCGGATTTGCGGCGTTGAATCGAGATGAATTTCTTTAGGAAAATTCTAACTCTAGAATCTTATGGAGAGAATAATGAATTAATGTTGTTTGTGAATTAAAAGGCTCGTATATATAGGGAAGCCCATCTTAAATCTTAAGCTTTAACGATTAGGAAATAAAATCCGCAATCTTATAAAATAAATCTCTTAGATTTATTTCCCATATAAAATCTCTAGGGGATTTTGTTGGTCGGTGCAAGCAGAGTCTTACTGGCGTGTATGGGGAATCTGGCGTGTTCGGTGTTTTAAATTTTTTTTTCTTCTTGAGGTCGGCTTGGGTCGGATAATCACGAAGATTAGGTTACGAGAAGCCTGAGTCATTTCTGAGTCAAAGTCTCTTGAGGCGGTGATCTTGGCTGCTTCCGGAATCCTCGGATAATCCAGCCCGGAGTCTGAGTTTGAGATCTGAGTTGCTTGGATCGGATAACTAACTTCTTGAACCTCGGAGAAGAGTAAGTTCGGTTTGGTAACTATCTGTTCTAGCTATTCAGGATGTCGGAATGGTTGGCCCTTTAGTTTATACTTTCGTTTTTAAGCTTTGTTGAAAACCTTACATTGGGAAATTTATAGTTTTGATAAAAAGTTCAAAAACCGTGTAATAGGACCCGGTCAAAGTTGTTGGTAGTGATGTTTATATTGGATTTATAGAATACCGGTTGATAATTCTTTGTATAGAACAAGCGATGTAATAGATGGGTCACATATTGAGGGGAACCTCAATATGTATAAGTCAATTGAAGATCGAAAAGAGCGGTGATATCAGGCATGCGGAATCTTAGAAAAGCGAGAAGATCGGATCGATCGATCTAGTCGGATATCTCATTTGAAGTCATAAAAGCTCAAACTCGAATACTTGAAGATCGGATGACTTCGAGGAAGATCGGACGGAAGACCTACATCGGTAGAGTACGCTAGTTGAAGCTAAGTCGGCCGGCACCGAAGACTCCATCGGGTGGTGATCGATTCGGTGATCAAAGTCATTTCATGATGAAAACCGATGTTTCACCAAATCATCGTCGATGATCGAACAAGAAGAATGTCGACCTTAGTTGGAAGAACAACTTTGAAAAGTCGTGCATTACGATAAGAACTAGACACGTATGATCGGCCCAAACAATTCACGGGATTTGATCTTTGCTCTCTCTAGCAATTTATAAAATACAAGTTCACGCTTTCGACCATACCATTCTGAAACCGCGTCACATCAATCCGCAAACCTACCAAATATAGCTTTGAAATTCAAATTGCTCTCCAGCGGCTCTTTGATTTCAAAGGTCTATAAATATGGGATCACACTTGAGTGAAGACGCGGAAGCAATTTGAACAATCAAGCTCAAGCAATTATCGATTTCCATACGAAGAACACGATCAAGAAGATTATTTTATTAAGTGTTCATCCATAAGTTCTTAGCATAGAAATCTTTTCATCTAGGCGATAGGCTACCTTAAACACTAGAAAAGATTTCATAGTTGGAACCAAAACAATCTTATCGAAACCCAAAAAGTTAGGTTAAGTTGTTTAGCGAATTCGGACTAGGGTTTCTAGTTCGATTTACAGGATCGGTTGAGTGAGAACTCCTTAAATATCTGTCGATTGTCTTTGTGTTGGACTAACACATAAAACTAAATCGGTTGGTTAAGTTGGTGCCCCACTTGTGATAGGGAAGAGTGGGCGTGGGATTTGGTTTGTCCGAACCACTATAAATCTTGTGTGCCTTTCGCTTTGATTAGCTGTCTACACAATTGCATAACCTTTAAAAGCGCATACATATTCTAAGTTGAGATCGGCTAGCACCAAGCTTACGATCGATCAAACGACACTTGATCAGTGGTTAAAGTCTAACTTTGGAATCGATTTATAAAAGCTGGTTTTCACGGGTAAAACTTAAGCTTCGCACACATCGAGTTAAGCCCGATAGTTCTGAAGTAATCTGCATATACAGCGATTAGTAAGTTAATTTATCATTAATGATTCACTCGCGCTCTGATCGGGCTAAGCGCCATCACACGATCTGCTAAAAAAGTTTTGAAGTCTATTCACCCCTCCCTCTAGACTTACGCCCTCCTAAAACCGTTCCGGGACCTACAAGTGGTATCGGAGGCGGTTGGTTCTCTGAGACCCATTGACTTTGTGTATCATCGATTCTTGAGGAAGAATCTTTGTGGTCATTGGCCCGATCTTGAAAAAACTTCTTAAAACTCATTCTTTTTCCAAAAAAAAAAAAAACACTTTCGGCATGGATAACACCTCGGTATGTATCATGATGCGCGAAGTTCTCAATCGATGAATATGCAGATTGGGCCATATATATGTCCAACCATCTAGGTTCGATTAGTGGCGAGAATGATGGAAGTCATCGAAAGAGGACCCGTCATCATATATTCACGACAACCTGCGGTTGGAGGAGATCGAACTTTGCCCAGGAAGTCTTATGCGAAAAAACCCGACCTTGATGGATCACGAGGAGGAAAGAAAGCGCATACTCTAGAATCTTATCGCAAAGGCATATTATCATGAAAACAATGGATAAGGTCACCAAGGAAAAGGTTAAGTATCTCAAAAGCTGCGAAAGCAATGTGGGATACTCTGAATTTGAAATATATCGAGGAAATGACCCGGATAAAAAAGACGATCGCGCAAGCGAGCTGGTGAAGTTCAAAAAAAATTGAAGATCTTGCCCATGAAACCATCAGCGAACTTCGATGGAAGGATTACAATGTCGATAAACAAGCGAGAACTTGGTAGAGATGTCGATAAAGATATCAACTACAAAATTTTAAGGTCTCTCACCAAGAAATGGGACATGAAGGTCCGCGGTAATCAAGGATTGCCAAGACATTTCAAAAATGAAGCCAAGTAGCTTGTTCTTGAGCCTTAAAGCTCACGAGTTCGATTTAATTGAGAGAGGACAAGCGGATGAAGATGAGGTGTTGAAGCCTCAACTTCCAAATTCGTTGCTTTTAAAAGGCAACTAGCGGATGAATTGAAGACCAATGAACCCATTGGAAACATCATAAGTCGAGGCGAGCAGATCGCTCTGCTTACGGGGAAACTAGAAAAATCAAATACTCAATTTGGGTAAGTATCGAAGATTCTATAAAGATTATCAACATAAGCAGGAAGAGATAGGAGATCCGGACAAGCGGATCTCGAAAGAACCGAATCGATGATCGGAGAGATCCGCGAGAGATGAAAGGAAAAAAGATAATCTAAATGATGAGAGAAGAGATAACCAATAAGGGAAGAAGCTCATTTCTTATCGAGAAAGGAAAGTCACGATAGATCATACGAATGAGTGATTCACGGAAGAAAAGATTCGTGGATCAAGGAGGCGTGCTTCATTTGTGAGAAGCGAGTCCTTCTGGTATGATTTGCCCGGACCTAACGCCAAGAGAAAGGGAAGAAAAGAGGAACAAAAGAAACAGCAGTCTGAGGGGACGGAAAAGCCATAGTTCTTGACCGTCGAGAATTGGCGATTCGTATCTGCCCTCTGAGGATTCTGGATACTCCTACGTAGAAGATTTCATCGTCGTCGTGATCTTTGTTGACTTCTATGGAAATGAAGATCGATATTCTCTTGGATGATGATGAGATCACTGATGATGGCAAGGAGGACCAATCTGAGGTAACCTCCAAACTTTGTTAACACTACACTGTATCATTAGCACTTTTCTTTGGGGAGATTGACTGTGACTCTACTACGAGCAATTGCTTGAGGATCTCTCCAATCACGATGAACAACTTATGCTATAGTGGGAAATTTGAAAATGACAAGTTGAGGACCCGAAATAATCGGTTGCTAAAGAGAATGATCTCGATAAAAGCCTCTGAACTTAAATCTCTTTAAAGCTTTTCGGAAAGCGGTGAGGAATTTAAAATTACGAAAGTTAAAGCTTACGATCGGGGAGAAGCGGATCAAATCGGTGGCAATTAACAAGCGACAAGGTGATGACTTCAAAATCCTGCAAGCAAAATTCGATGAGCTATTAAAAGCATTAAAGTCTAAAATCATCTGAGGATAATCTGCGTAAGAAAATAGAGGTTTTCACAAAATCATCTAAAACCGTTCAAGACATGAACACCTATTTTTGAACAACGATTAACAAGAAGGGACTTGGGTATGAGAACCCTTCCACATCCTCAAAAGCCCCGGCTGATTCATCTCAAAAAGGTGTAATCAGACGAGTTTCTGACAAAGATACACCAAAAGCCAAACATGTATCTAATAAGGAAAAAAAAAAAGACCCGTTGAAGCGGGTAAGGTAGGTGCCTAACAAGAAGAACGAAATGGACCCCAAGCTGGTAAAAGCATCGGTAGAGGAATCAGCAGAAGAACCGATTCTTACGAAGAGACCTCAACGATCAACGGATCGGAATCGAGAAAAACAACTTTGTAAAAGGGAAGTCTAATCGAGACCCAATCAAGGTTAAATTTGCCTAATAAGCATGCTTCGAATGTAAAGCGCAAAAACCACCTATGCGAAAAGATATGAATCTTTTGATGGTAGCGATCGTACCTACCCTATATGTCGAAATCTAAGAACTTCTTTTTGAACCACCTTTGGATGAAAAAAAGAAAGCGAGAAAAGATAAATCCCAAGTCTTCTAAGTCATCAAGGTTCACACTAATAATCATACTAATCGAGAAAGCATATAAAAGGCGTATGATTATGTTGATAGGTATGGGGAGACAAATGGGGCCTTGATCTAAGCGATCACAATAGAAGTGCTCTGTTTGTATGGATCCCCAAAAACTAATCCTAACCCCTCGGGACCCGATCAAAGGGGTACCTAAAAGCTGATTTGGGCTGCGAGGATCGCGTGGAGTGCGGCAACAAAGGAGGGTGTGCAAGCAACTATCGGTACATCGATAGTGGATGCTCAAGGCACATATTTGGAAGCAAACATCTCCTCAACTCTTACATAGAAACGAAAGGCCAGCGTGTACTCTTCGGTGATGATAACTTTGGTTATACCAAAGGATTGAACAACAGAGAATGATGATGTACAAATGGCTGGAGTCTCGTATGTCGAAGGTCGAAGCACAACCTATTATCGGTTTCATAATTCTATGACCATGCGGATTCGGTGTTGAGTTCTCGTGACCAATGCACTATCAAGAATCGAGCCACTCATGATTTTGCTAAGCTGGTTCAAGGAAAGGGGCGATCTACGGTGATTGGAGCAGTTGCCCAAGAAATGCATGCACGATTGTTAAAGTTCCAAAAGTAGCGATTGGCTCTGGCACAAAAAGAATGAGCCATCTGAACTTTAAAACTCTTAATAAGATAGCAAGGATGTCACTAGTGGAAGGACTTCGAATGAAGTATTTTCAAAGGATCGGACATGTCTTTGCATGTCGGAAGGAAAAAGCAGTCAAAAGCTTCATTCAAAGGAATTCCGGGACTGCATCAATGAAATCTTCTTATTTACTTCATATGGATCTATTTGGACCCGGTTACACGGTCGGTCTCATGGATATAAATATACTCTGGTAATCGTGGATGACTATTCAAGTTTACAGGTTATATTCTTACATAAGAAGAATGAGGCGACAACGAAGATACGGAAATTTGCTAAAAAGATTACAAAATGAGAAGGGTGTCGATTGTAGTAAAAATCGAGATCGGATAAAAGTGCAAAATTTACGAACTCTTTTTTTTCTATTTTTTGCTCTAAGTTTGGTATCTGACATGAAACATCATTTGCAAGGGCGCCACAACAAAATGGAGTAGCGAGCGGAGGAACATAACTCTCAAAAAATTTGCTTCGCCGCGATGTTGGTGAACATGCAATACCAAGCCGTTTACAGGCGAGAAGCAATCAACCTTTGCATGCCATACTCGAAGCGGATGTCTTACGACTAAGGCTCACTACAAAACACCCTATGAATTGTGGAAGGCGAGAAAACCTCGTGTTTCTTACTTCCGTGTTTTTGGGTGTAAGTGTTTCATACACAACAATGGGAAAAGTCGGTTGAAGACTTTTGAGGCCAAGTCGGATGAGGGTATATTTTTAGGATATTCCTCATCTAGCAAAAACTTTCGGGGTTTACAATGAGGCGAACCCTACTTGTGGAAGAAACACCCCATGTAGTCTTTGATGAAGCATCTTACGAACAAGAGAAATCGCCTCGAGAACAAGGCGTGCACGATCAACGATGCGATGCTCGGAAAATGGATCGACTAACGATCAAGGAAAAAGAATCGAAAGCGTAACGATATACATTCGGATCTGGCTGATTCACGGATCATTCCGGATCTAAGATACGAAAAAGCTGTCGATGAAAGAAGGCTGGTGCTGGTGAGGCGATATCAAGCCCCGAACCATCCGGTTCGGGGAACACTGAAGTTCCACGAGCGGACATCGACACATGATGAGTCCAACATCGGTGAGACATGTTCTTATCAAGTGGATCATAATTACGCACCACTCGGTCGCTAGTAATGAACCTTTATCGAGAAATGGATGATGTTCTCCAAAGCGCGCCAAATCGAGCGAAGGACACGGATAACCGGTCATCAGTGATCGATCATTGGAACCCATCGATAAAGTTAAAACTAGACATCAGTTGGTGAAAGTGCCATGTATTCTTTGTTATTTGTCTATGAAGGAACCAACAACAATAGAGGAAGCTCTACAAGGCGCAAAAATTTGGATTTTAGCCATGCGGGAGGAGCTGGAGCGATTAGAGAGAAATCAAGTTTGGGAGGCGGTAGGCGGACCAAATCATCAAGGCGTAATTGTACGAAGTGGGTTTTCAAGAACAAGAGATGATGAAAAAACGTCATCCAAAAAATAAAGGCAAGACTTGTTGCTAAAGGGGTATTCTGTCGGAAGGAATTGATTATGATGAGACCTTTGCACCCGATCGCTCGCCTAAAGCCATTAAATTTTTTCTAGCATATGCTTCCCACCGAGAGGGTTCTTTGTGTATCGGATGGGCGTAAAAGTGCATTTTTAAGCGGGGTACTAGCGAGAGGAAGTTTATGTCGAACAACCTCCGGGCTTGAAAAAGCAACCAAGTGTACCATTTAAGAAAAAGCTCTTTATGGCACGAAACAAGCTCCTCGAGCTTGGTATGATACACTCTCTCGGTTCTTGATAGGCGGTGGGTTCACTAAAGGCGATGGGCAGAACCTTATTGAGAATAGAAGATGGGAAGATATTACGATGGTTCGGATCTCGTGGGCGACATCATCTTGGATCTCCCAACAAGAGTCTATGTGAAAGATTGACAAAAGCGATGCAAGGGAAGTTCGAGATGTCCATGATGGGACGGATGAATTACTTTACGGGTCTCGGTGAAGCAAAGTCGAAAGGATATTCATCTGCCAAGCAAAAGTACACTAGGAATTTATTGGCTAAGTTTGGAGTTCAAAATTGCAAGGAAGCCAAAATTCCTATGATATTTGGATTCAAGATGGATCGAGATGAGGATGGTCGGAAAACAAATCGAGAAAGAATATAGGGCTCTCATTGGATCTCTACTATACCTAGCGCGGCCGGACCGGATATCACCTTTGCGGTAGGTGTATGTGCGATTCGAGCAAATCGATGCAAAAGCCACCTAGAAAGCGACTAAGCGGATTCTTAAGTATCTGAAGGGACGATAGTAAATCTTGGTTTATTTTACCCATCGGATGATAATCTAGAGCTTAGTGGGTATTACGATTACGATTATGGAGGTTTGCAAGATTGACGAAAATCAACCTCGGGAACATGTCGGTTTTAGGAAGTAAAAGCGATCTCGTGGTTTTCAAAAGCGGACATCGATTGCGACATCTCTCTTGAAGCGAGAATATATGGCTGCGAGGAAAGTTATTTGCTCCCAATTGCTTTCTGGCTTAGTCGGCGGTGAGGGATTATAACATTGTAGCTAGAATGTACCTATATTACGTGACGATAATAGTCTTTATTGCAATCACTTTCGAATCTGTTCTACATACAAGATGCAAGCATGTGGATGTCGGACACCATTTTATAAGAGATCATGTTGAAAAAAGAAAATCGAGAATGGAAAAAGATTCACCTTTGATTCTGAAAGGCTGATATTCTAACCAAGCCACTAGTGAGATCAGATTGAAGAATTGTGCAATGAGCTAGGACTTACGGATCTTGGAGAAAAAGCACCTAAAATGCTTGATGGATTGTTCTCGAACCCGGTGGTTAAAGACTAACGAGGTTGAAAGAATCGAGTTGAGTTTGGTATCTCAAGTGATCGGAAAAATCGATCAGGCGATATGAAAAATCGTCATTTCAAGTTATCAAATTAAAGGCGGTCGGTCGGTTAAGGTTTATCAGTTAAAGAAAGCGCTCAATTTAAAAGGAATATCTGATTAAATCGGTTGGGTTATTTTACATCTTTGTAAGTCGATTTAGGCGATATTCAACAAGCAAGATTCGCAGTTAAAAGCCTACAATCGCATAAGAAAGCGGAGAATTTACACAACAATGGAATAATAGAACTTTTCATTGATAAAGACCGAAGGTCGGATTACATTACAAGTTACAAGTACAAAGGACCGGAGGAGGTCGATTACATAAGTCATAACCGAAAACCCTAAACCTATAACCCTAAACCCTCATCCTAACCCAAGAAGAAGCGGGGGAGAGAGATTTTAAATCGATGCTCTCATTTTCCCCCACTTAACAAGGGTGAGAAAAGGCTTTAAAATAATCCTAAAGCCTCTCATTTGAAGCTAAAACCAATGGGCGAGAGGCCTTGATAGGATTTCTAAGCCGAGAGCCCTTAGACACGAGAAGTCAATGGACTCTCCAATTTGTTAAATGGAGCACATGTGCCAAGAAATTGGTTCAAAGACCTTATGGGCACATGTGTCGCATGAAAAAAATTGAGTTGATATCACGAAGATCATTTGTTATCGATCGAGACCGTATATCAAACTCATGTTTTATATCGGTGAGTGCTGTTGATGCTAGTTTCGTCATCTCGATAGACACACAAAGGTGCATACGGTTAGGAGAAGTGTCTTCTCGATTCTGACAATTTGAACCGCCTCCTTGGTGGTAGAGAAGCTTGGCAACAATTGTATGTGAAATCTTTGATGACGACGAAAACAGCGATAAGGGACACACAGGGTTGATTTGAGAAGCTGAAATCATTGAAAAATGGGTAAAAGTATTTGCCGGAAGTCTCACCGGAAATAAGGGTTCACCAGAATACATGATTCTACAAAGAAGATAAGTATGGTGAATGGGTTATGTTGTGTAAAACATTGGTCCAATTTATAGTGGCCAAGCAAGGGTGCAAATGCAATTTTGATTTCAAAATGCCTATTAGAGAAATTTGCATCACAAGGACAGCATGTAGGAATACGCGACTGATAATTGGATAAATTCACGGTGGATTGACATATCGAGATATCTGAGGCGATAATTATGCATGTCAAATCGCATGACTTAGGGAATAGAGACTACTATTCTAGACTAAGTTTTGGCGGTAACACTTATCCCAAGAATTGGATTGATCTGAGAAGAATCAGATTAGGTTAACCAAAATCTGATTACATATGAAACTGATCAGATAAGGAAGATCAGTTGAACTTGAAACCTCAACAAATCGGATATATCGATCTATGAAAAGCGAAATATCGGTTGAAGGGAACTTCAATTGATCGAGGAAGAATCGAAAAGAAATCGGGCCTCAAAATAAACGGTCGGTTGAAAAAAACGGTTAGGAAATTATAAGGCTTAGGCGGAAAACTAAGATCAACAAGTGGAATCAACTTCAAGTGGTGTTGTTGATTACTATATCAGTCAACCAGATACGCTTTTCTTTTCCCTTGTTATTTGCTTATTTATCGGACCTTATCTATTTTTATTTGCCTTACTGTACGCATTACCTGTGTGACGTATTCCCTGCAAATCATTTAATGCGGACGTGGGGTTTTTTTTGTATTAATTCTACAAAATGAGCTTTTAAATCAAAAAGGTTTTTAAATGCGTGCTTTTCCCAACCATTCGATCAAAACAAAGCTTAATCTGGATCGTTTAATCTTTTCAAGCGGTTGATCTTCCAAATCTTGTCTTTTTCCTCCTCATCTTTATAAGGTTCATCAAAAAACCCTACGAGTTTTCAATTCAAAAATTTTTTTTACGAAAACTCTCGATTTCTTCTCTGCGATTCAAAGTGTTTTCTTAAGTTCAAAAATTATCTTTCGAAAAATAGAATCTGGTAATTTACGATTATTTGATGAGTCCTTTTTTTCTTTAAAATCCATTGATCTTAAAGATTTTGTCAATCGATGGTATCTGTGTTATGCCTTATTGTTTCTTGGTTTCGCGTGTATTTATCGATTCTAGGCTATGTATAGGTCGATAATCAATATATCATATCTCTATGTTTATGCACAATCTTAATCTAGTCTATCTTATTTGTAGATGGCCACTCACGGTATGGGTAAAATAATGTGCAATTATGCGGGCTGGCATTAAAGATTGTCGACGACAAGTTAAATGCGATTTGACATTACTCGGGATCCGGAATCAATGGAAGTGGAGCAAATTACGAAGAAAGGAGGTCTTGAGAAATATTATTTGCTCCGCGCAATCGGTGATGCGATATAAACACTCAATTCTAAGGAATTTAAGAGTGGATCTGAGACCCTTCGGGAGAAGAACTACTTTCGTCGGTCAGCGGAGAAGATATCGGGGCGCGGCGAATCACGGACATAACTTCGTGCATTCGACTTGCGAAAAAGGGCCGAATCTACGCTGCACTCTGGGAGAATGAAGATGGGCGTCGAAGCGAACTCTTGAGAGAGGTGACAAACATCGGACCCTTGGGTTTTATCGGACCCAATGCTCAAGAAAATCTGCATTTGTTGTTTGACATATTGTCAAAAACAATCATGGGTATTGCGTTGACCCGGATGCTCTTACATCAAGTCAATTTATCTGACAACATTTGCAATAATTGATGAAGCCAAGAACATCAATTGGCATGGGTTTCTAAAGGCCATTCTACTCCGAGAACATGAGAAATTTGGAATTGATGAATGGGGCGGTCTATCTGAAGAAGAAGAGGATCAACAATCTCAACAAGGTTGCGATTATCTAAAAAGGACAAAATGCCAAATGCCAAATGGGACGAGAATGAATTTGAAGTCCTACAAGGCTTTCCTCTCCACCACTTGACCATATTTGGACCACAGGCGAGCGATGATATCGGCCCAAAAGCGAAGAAGGGAAAGAGCAAAAGCAACCACGTCTACACGGATGCCCCCTGGAAAAAAAAAAGAAATTTGGTGAAGGCCCACAGGAGAAGAGGTCGAAGAAAGTGACGAGCCTCCATGACTCTGTTTCTAGAAGATGAGTCGGATGAAAGGCGCGGATCGGCTGATCGCCACAAAAAGCAGTGAAAAATCGAGACAGGCCGGGCTTACCGCTGTGAGCTTCATGAGAACATTCGAGGAAGAAGCCGGGCAGGCGATCTCATTCTCTCCTCCAGCTCGGCTGATTCACGCTCGGACTGCAGGCTCTTGAGCATGTTTCTCCTTCACTCCCCTGCCTTGAACACGAAACTACATCAGTTCGCGAACGGAAAGCACCTGTTGTGGAACCCAGTTTTGACTCCGCAGTGGAACCTCTGCGGGTCGAGCCCAATCGAATGACTTTACTTCTCAAGCGCACGGGAACCCTCCTTCTCATCAGCAGGAATGCGGGCGGACAATTCCTGAGTCTAGATCATCAAAGACCATCGCGGGGAAAATGGTCGGAGAATGCAAATCGAGCGAAATTGATGAGATGTATCGAAGCGGTAGCCCGTCACGCTATTAGAAGAAGTTATGGAATCCTCGCCTGAGAGATCTCAGATTAAAAAGCTTCTCGAGATTTTATAATGATTATTGAGCGGATGGGCGGTCTTGATGAGTTTGCGATTTTGATTTTGATATGAAAAATCTGCTAAAAGTAGGATCACCGGTGGTGATAACTCTTGAATCTATCAAAGCTCGATCCCAGGGGGTTTGGGGTTAAGCGATCAAAAATGACAGGAGGCTAGCTGAAGAAAGCTCTGAAGGCGAGATCTTTACAATGAAGGATGCGAGGGGCTGCCGATGATAGTGGGGCGGTGCTGCAGTTCATGACCAACCAATTTGGGGCGCAAACAAGCTGAAAGAGATCCGGTGGCATAAAACATTCCAACATCTCATCACCCGTGATCACCCCGAGGAGATCGGATCTTGTCTCAAAGATCTCTGAAAGAAGAAGTTGAGGGGTGATAGTGACGTCGAGGCGATTGGCCTCAAAGAAATAACAGATCAAATGGAATTGGCTATTTCCCAGATTAGGCAATCAAAGATCGGTTCTCCCAAAGCTGTGACCACCGTGTGTGCCGAACTTATAAAATCCATTGATGACAAAGCTAATTGGTGGATCAACAACAAGTTTCTTTTCGATGCTCCTTTGAAAAAGCTCGAATTGTGAAGAAACTTGACAAAACTGATTTTTACACTCTCTCTTGCCATGGAATCTGTCAAAAGCTGGTGATCTCGAAGGTTCAACATCTTTGCTCAAGTTCGAGGTTTATCTGTTGCGAGATCTCAGCGAGGGCAATATCGGTCGATTTTGGATCCTAACTTCCCACCTCGCGACTCTTTTTGATCAAAACAAAAAGGGGAAGGATGGAGTGAAAACAATGACATGATTAGAACAACGAAGACCTAATTGAGACGGTTGAAGCCTATGGACAAAGACTAGACCATCTGGATCTCTTTCTTCTTGAAGTCTCTGAAAAGATGGAAAAGTCAAAGGCAAAAAGCGGGACTCACTGCGGGTCTTTGGGACATCCAACTGTTTGTGCGATCCTTTCGGAATAAAATAGTCACAAGCCTGACTAGCCGAATCTGGGCCGATAAAGGCTTGCTAAAACATCCAAAAAAGCGGGTTGTTGAAAAGGCGAAAAAAAAGAAAGAAGAGGCGGATAAATTGTGAGGTAGAAAATCTGAAGAAAAGATTTAGATCGAGGCGAAGAAAGGAAAAATTTGGAAAATCGTGCGGAACCTCAATTTGCCCGACAAGAGTTGATGAGATCATTCAAAAGCTGCTTTGCACATCTTAAGAGGTTTGAGGAATGGAATAAGATCGAAGTGAATGGCTTACGGGATGCTTTTGTTCTTGATCTTGTTCGAGAAGAATCTCGGATGATGAATTCCTCGTTGGTTAGAAAATAAATATCGGTTTTTTAAAGTATCACGGAAAATGAGGCCAAACTTATCAATGTAAAATATCTGCTTAAGAGTATGATCATTGGATTACTCGAAGAAGGCGGATGGCTCATTTAATGGTGGCATTTGGAGATTCTATTTTGACATCTGAGCAAAAAAGCACATAAGCGATCCTCGGCGGACCAATGATGTCAAATGGAAACTATATCGGATTTTTCAGCGTACCTCAAGATCAAAAGAGATGCGAGGAAGGATACAAGCTTTAAAAAAGTGAAGAATCGGAAGACTTCTCGAGGATCAATTTGCTTTTAAATTCAAACTTTTACGATGTAACATGTAATCAACATATCTAATGAGAAAAGTTTATTTTTACGATCTAAGACAAAATCTCATTGTCTTACGATTATGTGCTCTTTCTTTATTTCTATATTTATCATTTGTGTTTGGTTTCTCGGGTGTTTTGGTTTTTTCAAAGGGAAATTGTTGGGAAATTTATAGTTTTGATAAAAGTTCAAAAACACATGTAATAGGACCAATCGGACTGTTGGTAGTGATGTTTATATTCCGTTTATAGAATACCGGTTGATAATTCTTGTATAGAACAATGATGTAATAGATAGGTCACGTATTGAGGGGAACCTCAATATGTATAAGTCGAATCGAAGATCGAAAAACGGTGATATCAAAGCGGGGCGAATGCTAGAAGAGCGAAGATCGGTCGATCGATCTAGTCGGATATCTCGGTGAAGTCATAAAGCTCAAACTCGAATACTTGAAGATCGGATGACCCGGAAGACCGGAAGACCTACATCGGTAGAAGTGCGCTAGTTGAAGCTAAGTCGGCCGGCACGAGAAGACTCCATCGGTGGGTGATCGATTCGCGTTGATCAAGTCGACTCACAGTGGCGATGTTTCACCAAATCATCGTCGATGATCCAAACAAGAAGAATGTCAACCTTAGTTGGAAGAACAACGAAAAGTGCGATGCATTAACCAATAAGAACTAGAACCGCGTATGATCGGAAGCCGACATTTACGGGATTTGATCTTTGCTCTCTCTATGGCTATAAAATACAAGTTCACGCTTTCGGCCATGCCATTTCTGAAGCCGCGTCACATCAATCTGCAAACCTACCAAATATAGCACGAAATTCAAATTGCTCTCCAGCGGCTCTTTGATTTCAAGGTCTATAAATATGGGATCACACTTGAGTGAAGACGGGCTCTTGAACAATCGAAGCTCAAGCAATTATCAGTTTCATACGAAGAACCACGATCAAGAAGATTATTTTATTAAGTGTTCATCCCATAAGTTCTTAGCATAGAAATCTTTTCATCTAGGCGATAGGCTACCTTAAACACTAGAAAAGATTTCATAGTTGGAACAAAACAATCTTATCAAAACCCAAAGTTAGGTTAAGTTGTTTAGCAAGATTCGGACTAGGGTTTCTAGTTACGATTTACGGGATCGGTTGAGTGAGAACTCCTTAAATATCTGTCGATTGTCTTGTGTTGGACTAACACATAAAACTAAGTCGAGTTGGTTAAGTTGTGTGCCTTGTGATAGGGAAAGAGTGGGCGTGGGAATTGGTTTGTCGAACCACTATAAATCTTGTGTGCCTTTTCTTGCTTTGATTCTTGTCTACCTGATTGCATAACCTTTAAAAGCGCATACATATTCTAAGTTGAGATCGGCTAGCACCAAGCTTACGATCGATCAAGCTTGACACCGAGTCATTTGGTTAAAAACTAACTTTGGAATCGATTTATAAAAGCTGGTTTTCACGGGTAAACCGGTGGATTTATTCATTTGAAATATCGATGAAAATATGCTTTCAAACTCGGTGATGCAACAGTTAAGCCTGCGGATAAAAGCGATAAACAACCTGACGGATTTATAGTGGTTGGAGACTCAAGCTCCTACATCCACTCTCTGATCCTCGGAGAAATTCACTAATCATACGAGCTTTTCGACTACCTCGCGTAGTTTACTTACTCAACTTCGGCCTTGAGCTTTTCGACTACTCACGTAGTTTACTTACTCAGGCCGACCTTGAGCTTTTGACTACCTCCGTAGTTTACTTACTCAAAACACAAACAAGCTTTTAGACTACCTGCGTAGCTTACTAACTTCTCCTCTGAGCTTTTACGACTACTCGTGGTTTACTAACCCTTTACAACTCTTCTCACCAACAAACACACTCCAACTACCTTCTCAAGGGTTTGGGTTTTTCTCGGTTGGTTTCAACTAGGATGAGATATCTTTACAATGAAGTACAATGCAAAGGGTTAGGATATCTCGACTAAGCTTTGGATATGTCTTATCAAGCTAGGCTTAGTTTAGTGAGCTCTCTTCAATATAAAAAGCACTTGGGAAATTCTAGGTTTTTGAGGTGCTTTAACTGCGATAATAAGTTTGAGCTTCTTGAGTTCCTTATAAATTTCCCATAACCTTACAATGTAGAGGGTCACCGGTATTTATAGGCATACACAAAGGTTACTCTTGAAAACTATCCGTTGGAGAGATAAGCGTGAGTTTATCTTATGGTGTGTGAAAGCTTGGCTATATTTAGGGTTTGAAACTCCTAACACGTTTTTAGGCAATAGCCTTTCATGTATCGGTCTTCACTTTTTGCGATGCGGAACTTTGTACTTGACATCTTTTTTGGCGACACATCCTTTGTCGATTGTCGGTATAGTGCGATGTTGTCTTCCTCTTTTTGACTTTTGTCTCGGTTAAAGGTAGACACCTTAGCGGCTCTTTTTGGTTACAAACTACGAGTTGATATAACCTTAACAACACTTACGACTTAGTTCCTTTTATGCGCATTTTGAATGTCTTGGCAAATATCTATTTCTCTAAGGAATGGCGATTTTTCGGTATTGCATCGCCCGGATAGATATATTCGGTGTCTCGAAACATTGGAGGTTTTATCTTGAGCATTCGATGCATTCTTTGAGTCTTTATAATTATTGTGCCTTGATATTCTTGATCTTGATCTTAGGTCTTGCGTCTTGAGTCTTGAGTCTTACGAGTCTTGAGTCTTACGAGTCTTAATCTTCGAGTCTTCGGCGATATCTTGGCCCGATATCTTTGGTCTTCATCTTGAGTCTTGATTTCTCGGTTTTCATCTTGAGTCTTGATATCTCGATTTTTCTGCGAGTCTTGATTCTCGATTTCTTCTGAGAGTCTTGAAACTTGATTTCATATTGAAACTTCAGTTTCTTGAGAAACATATCTTGAGTTCTTGAGTCTTGAACCTATCGATCTATATCTGCTTGTTATACATTTGCGGATAACATCACGAATACTCCTAAAAGCTGAATCGACTCAACTATCAAGATCATTACGAACATGTCATACTCGGGGTTTTGGGATCTTAATCAAAATCATATATCTTTTATTAAATTCATCTCTAACAATTTCCTTTTTTTATGATGCAAAACCTATCTTGTTACAAACATATAACCTATACTCGGGTTTTAGGTTTATTCTATTACAAGATTGATTATGTCTCCCAACAATTTCTGAAGCAGAGAATCTCCCAACAATTTGGAGAGTCTCCCAACAATTAACAATTTCTTGAGTAATGAATCTACTTAAATAGTTCATCACCAAATACTTAAACAATTAATTCAGAGACATTCATTTAGCATATCAAATATAAAAGACATGTAAATAAGATAATGAGATATTATCTTTTGAGCATAAATGATAAGTTTTTTCATTGATGATTGGTATACCATTCTGATTACAATGAGTCTTATCAACAAAATCAAAAAGACAAAAATTTAAAGATTCTGAGAATCTTGAGTCTTGATCTTGATCTTGATTTGGCTCTTGGTCTTACGCTCTTCGGTTTGCTTCTTCTTCAACTTCATCGTGGGCACCTCGGGTTGAACATTAGAAAAACCTCTTCTTGGTTCATTTCTTTCCTTAATGATATCAGGATTGTTTCTGTCAAACCCAATGACCCGGTATCTTGAGCAATTTCTTGAGTAATGGCCTTCTCGTTTCACCAAGCCATTACCAAGTCTTGGAGGAGGGTAGGAATATGGACGGGGGCTACTATCGTACCTTTCCTTCATCTGCTAAGTTCATCAACTATGGAGATATTTTTGGATAGAAGGTTAGGAGATATTGATGAAGCAACTTCATTCGATCTGAGCTTTCCCTCTCCTCTCTGAGCACATCATAATAGAACGGAAGGTTCTCTTGACCTCTTCCATATCGTTGAGTTTTGATAGGCATCCATTTGTCAGCGTGTGGCCACTAATCTTTTGATGTCTCTCCTTTTTTGCTGCATAAACTTTTTGAATCCACTCCTTGACGGCTTCGGCCACTTCTTGATCTTCTTCGATCACGCCTTTGAGTGAAAGGCGGTTTCTTAACTTTGTTCTATCCAGGTGTATTGAGCTTTCTTCGTATTGAAGACTTTCTTCATCTGCGGTTGAGACTCGATTCTTAGTTTCCTTCATCATCCAGAATCACCTTTCTGGATTGGCTTAAAAGCCATGCGCTTGCTCTCGGGTTGAACAATGCCCAAGGCTTTCCTCTTCATAGGCAATTCGGCGACTGGCTTGTTCAACCTTAGATTCCTTTTCGGTTTCTCTCTTGCAACATCAAGCATGGTTTCCTCGGCTTCGAGTGTAGATAAACTTCTCCACTGGCGAACCGGTTTGTCGGTAACCCGACTTCATTCAAGGCTTTGGATAGGCTATACATTTCAGCATCTTCGTGCCTTTTTTCTCCCAAAGTCGTGTCGATAATTTCACGAGGTCTTCACCTTTCTTTTCCCCCTTCTTGGCACAGTATTTTTGGAAGAAATCACGGAGAGTCTTTGTGTCCGTGTGATATTGCTCTTTGCTCACGCACCTCTTATCCTTTCATCGATCTTGTTAAGTCTTCGGCCTCTGATGTGGTTCTTAGCCACGAAAAATTCTTGAAGATGGTCTGGGCGGAGAGCTTCTTTAAACATCTCATCATCTTGGTCATGAGCATTGGGCTCATTTCCTCAACATAGATTTGATCATCACTTCGTTTCCCTCTGCCAATTTCCTCTAAATCACCGGTTCTCTCCAGTGCTTTTGTTTGATTCGGCTTTTCATTTCGACCTTGACTCCCTCCGACTTTTCATTGACTTATCTTCCATGGAGGTCATCTGTGAGTCGAGTGTTTTGGATTTGCACCGGATTACGAAAGTACTAAGATTATCCATCTTACGAGCTTGGCTGGCCAATGTTTCTTCCATCTGAGCAATCTTGTTCATCATTGGCTCAACCTTCTCAAGTTTCTCCCATCAAGGGTGAGGTCGATCTCGGGAACATACACTTGCATCTTGTTGATTGATCATCGAGCTCCAGTCTCCAGTCTCCGAGCCTCGATCTGTACATCGAACAATTCGAATTAAAAGATAGAACTTTTCATTAACTTTGACATAATTGTTAATAGTGTCAAAGGTGCACGAAGAGTGCTAACCGATCGAGTTGACCGATTTTAGGTTGATCGGCCACGAGAAGTTTCCTTCTCCATCGAGGCCTGATCCTCGGCATCTCCTGTTGGTCCCCATCTTGAAATTTGTCTCTCTTTGCTGGGGCACCAACCCGGTAGCTCTCTCTCGGCTATTTTCCTTACGAACCACTCATCAAAAGGAGTTTTCATCTGAGCTTTGTCCTCCCCGAACCACGAGAAGTCGGTCGGGAAGGTTGTCTCCTTATTCCACCTGGGTCTTCCCCTCACGAATGCAGCAATATCAAGCATCTCGGAAAGTCGATTGAGGATGAACCAAGTCGACCTTAATGCGAAGAAACATCTTACGGTCGGAATTAGCGGTCAGAATGGCAGATTCCCCTTGCTCCCTCCTCACGCTAACCCCGGCTTAGCCCTTCTTCCATCTTTACGGTTCAGTTCGGTCGAGGTCATCGGTGAAGGATCAAAATAGATCCTTTCGGAGCTCATCAAGAATAAAGGCTGCTCACGAGTCTCAGCTGACATCTGAAGTTTGTCGCGGTCGAGGTCCTCCGGTTATCCCCGAGTGGGTTCACGGGGCACAGTTTGACCTTCCAGATGACTCAGTTAGCTCTGCTGTCTGGCCGTACATCTTTGGTAGGAATCTACGGGCTGAGTTCTTTAAAATTTCTGAGAAATTTTTATGCAGTGGCAGTCTCAAGCACCTCGAAGAAGACGCTCCTCATTTGTTCTTGTGCCTTAGAATAACTGAGCAAAAAACTTGCGAATGGTCGGACGGTTTGGCCTCGGGTTGAATTCGGGTTGAATCTGCCATCTTCATCGGTGTGAACCACCAATCTTCTGCGCTTGGGCGAGGTTTTCGCTTTTTCATCTTCTCACCCCTACTAAAGTCTTTGCCTTCCACAACACCTCCCCCGGTTTGTTGGGTCTCTTCGGCGGTCATGACTTTTTGAGTGATTCGCTTTCTTTTCTTCTTCCCTCGATGGCTTTGTTTAACTGCGACAATAGGCTTGAAGAGCACCCCAGACTTAGGGAATGGGTCGAATTGGTGGAAGATATCCTCCTCACTCTGCACATCTCCAAAATAAATGCTATTTTGGTTGCATGGTGGATCTTACCTTTAATGTGATAGCCCGTCAACCTTCTTCAAAACTTTGGCTTGCTCCTTTCGCCATCTGAGATCAAAATTTGAGCGGTTGAAGTCGGTGGTGGGTGAGGCCTCGATCGCCGCCATCAATCGGACTTGAGTCTTGATGCGCTCAAAACTCCCCAAAGGCTCATGATGCTTTTGCTCGCAATATCCATCAAAACTTCGATATTGTGGCAGAAATACCTCTTATGCGGTGTAGCCTCAAATTTCCGAGGATTCTCGGCAATCTATCTAAATACTCACCTCTCTACCCAACGTATACATAGCGAGGATCCTCTCCTTTATCTGAGCTCAAAACATCATTTAAATTCTTGAATAATATACAAATCTCTCTCAACATCGATGTATTTGAATGAATGCTCTAAAAATAATCTGATAATCTTAGAATGCATACCATCCTCTTCATCTATCCTCAAATTACGGATGAACTCGATTACCTCTTTTGCATATTCTTGGTCAAATTAAATTGCGGCGAGATGAGTGAGTTTGTGTCGAATCATATGGAGAGCCTCCTCTACGGTTTGGAATTGGTTGTGCTATCGGCGAGACAACGAGCTCGTACCCGAGGGGTTTGTTGGTTTTCGGCTAATTATCGAAAATGGTAGGAGCCATTTGAGAGATTGAAAGAAGTTTTAGGGTTAGGATTTTTTACGGGTAAAGGGATTTTCTTGCAGAGGATTTTGGGAACGAAGGCTTTGATAAAATTGGGCTTGAATGGCTTATTGGGGTATAAATAGTTTCAAGATCGTGGGTATTTACGTTGGTTAGGTGAAAAGCAACGGTTGAGATTAATCTCCGATTAATCGAATTATCTGTGAGCGATCTCGAAAAGTATGCCGCAAAATATCCTCATTGGTCATTAATGTGAGCATTAAATATTTGTTGACCTTCTTGAAATTTCAACGATCCCTTAAAAACATTCCTTAGGTGTTTTGTATTTATTACAAATGATTCTTGACTTTACTTAAGCAATAAATGAGTTGTATGAGTCATTACTTCCTCAGACTAATTTCTCTCTATCAGTCTTACTGAGTACTGACCTTGATAAAATGTCGTTATAATCTTTGAAATCTTGAATGGGTTGATATAACAACAATCTTGACCTTGATGCGTCGAGTTTCCGAGACTCGGTTTAGTATTTCCATTTTATCTGAGTTTCTCGTTAGAATTACGAAAACTTCATGCATCTAAAAACCTTCAATTTTTGATTTTACTCTAAAACACGGATCTAACATCCACAATTATTTGAAAGTTCACGAAATCTTGATTCGTGAAGGTTTTAGTCAAGATATCGACTCTCTATATCGATTATGAATTTTTCTCCATCCTTATGTCCTTTTTTCTCGACATGATCTCGATGAAGTGATGTCGATATCCACATACTTGCATCTGGTGTGCAATCTGGGATTTTTGTGAAATAACAATAACCTTTATTATTGTCACAAAATATTGGTACTTCATTGGCTACAACTTTATAATCCTTAATTGTTATGCAGGCGAAAGAATAAAGTCTGGCTGACTTCTGTGACCATGTATTAAACGGTAATCTTTGGTTACTCTGAAGTGCATTTCCCGAAAACCAAGATATAAACTTACTTCGCAGAAATTGACAAGTTCTTGTAGTGGACTTTACATCGATCTGCAACCTCCATGTCGACATCCGAGTAACCCGGTTAATTCAAAGGTTATCATTATTTGGATACCATAATCCTCTATTCATTGTGCCCTTAAGATACTTGATATCTTTTTGGCGACCTCCATGTGATTAGCCTTAGGATTAGCTTGGTATCTTGCACGCGTATCGACGCCAAATGTTATGCTCGGCCTGCTAACGTGAGATGAAGCAATGATCAATGATTCTCTATAATCGATTATGACTCTTGATTTGCCTTGAGAATCGGGATCCGTCTTGTAGTTAGTATTCATAGGAATCTAGCGCATTGCAATTGTACACCATATTTGGCGATCGGATCTACGGTGTACTTTGCTGGTTGATGAATATTCCTTCCTTTGATTGTTTCACTTGAAGACCTGAAAAGAAATTCATCTCTCCATCATTGACATCTCAAACTTGCCTTTCATCGGTGTTGAAAACTTTTCACGGTGATGGTTTGGAAATCAAAATGATGTCATCAACATATATCCGAACGATAAATATCTTCCCCATCTTCTATCTGAGCGATTTCTATCAGCGATCCCTTTGACAAAACCATAGTTGATGAAAGCGAGAAAAAGTATCATACCATGCTCTAGGTCTTTGCTTGAGACCATACAAAGCTTTTGAGCACTGTAAACTTGGTCATTCTATTTGAAACTAGGAGGTTGTTCCCATAAACCTCTTCTTTAAGCACATGCAGGAAATGCACTTTTCACGTCCATTTGATAAATTTGTGAACTTCGTATCGGCGAGAATATGCAAAAAACAATCGATGTCTTCTAGTCTTGCCAGCAGGTGAAAAGGTTTCATCATAGTCAAGCCTTCTTCTTGGGAATAACCTTGTCGACTTAGCTTTGCCTTATTTCTTACAATGTTGTTGTTTTCATCTCTTTTATTCTTAAAAACACTTGGTTCAATGACATTGTGCCTTTTGGTCTATCTACTAGCTCCCATACTTTATTCCTTGAAAATTGATTCAGCTCATCTTGCATAGCGATAATCGTAATGAGAATCTTGTAGAGCTTCACCAATCTGACAAGTTCTTTCTCTAATAAAGCGGCAAGAATAGTGCACTCTCACCATGGAACCTTCTTGTTTTAACACCTTGAGTTAGATCACCCACAATCGACTTGTAGGATACTATCCCAACCATTTCCTTCTTGATGTTCTTTGTTTTGGTAGTATCCTCAACATTTGAAATGTTAGGTTCATTTAATTCGATAAACTTCGAGGAACAACGAGAAAAGGAAAGGAATCATCTTCCTCGGGAAATTCCATTTAGAACATTTGTCGAGAGACATTTGTTCCCCCTTTGGTTGATAGATTAATTTGCCTCAATTTGTGACCCATCTTCATTGGCATCACATACAGTCTGAGGCGGTGTTTGTTGATTGGTCACCTTTAGTGTTGGTTTTCACGAGTCTCGCCCATCGCGAGTTCCATCTGAACTTCTTTATCTGGTCTGAGTCACTCAATCATAGGATGTGGTGACTTCTTCTTTCCGGGTTCATGGATGATTTATCTTTACTGTTTTTGGGCTTAATCTGGTGATCTTCTTAGTCAGTTCATCTGCATCATGTTCCCATTTCTTGAACACAAGTAGATTCATCAAAAACAACATGAGGTGTTTCCTCATAATAAAAGTCTCTGGATTTGTAAACTCTGAAAGCTTTCTTGACTTGAAAATATCCAGAATATTCCTTCATCGACTTTACTATCAAATGTTTTCAACTGATCTTTACCATTATTGTGTATGAAACACGCAATAAACACCTACGAAAGAAAGAAACAAGAGGCTTCCTTTCATTCCAAGCTCATAAGGTGTTTTGCCTTGGCTCTTAGTTAACATGGATCTGTTACGAGTAGCATGCGGTGTTGCGACTTGACCCCAAAATCTTTTAGGAATATCGACGGTATCATTGTCCTTAGAACTTCTTTGAGTCATGTTCATCTTTTTTGCCAACACCATTTTGTTGAGGGGTCCTTGCGGTGATGTTTCATGAGTAATTCCATTTCTTTTTAATGTCGGATATAATATGATTTATAAATTCAGTTCCTTTATCGGATCGATTTTGACCACACTCGATTTTTTCTCAATCTTGAGCCTTTTCGATAATTACTGGCGACTTTATCGAGTCTCTTTCTTCTTGAGTAAAATATGACCAAATATATCTTGAGTAGTCATCAATTACTACCAATGTGTATTTCTTGCCCATTAGTGCTCCTTTGGTGTTATAGGACCAAAAAGATCCGTATCTCGATGGCGAAGTATTACATCGTTAAAACATCTACTTTGCTTTTAAATGTTGCTCTAATTTGTTTTCCTTTCATGCATCACAAATATGTTCCTTCTTGAATACTTCGTTAGGCAACCTCTTCTACAAGAGCTAATCTTGCAAGTTTATTCGAGTTTTTGAAATTTGGGTGATTCATTCTTTTATGCCTAACCATTTGGTATCTATAGAACTTTTAGCAACCCAAACATGTATCTTTAGGGTTGAACTCAATCGATGAAGATACATTTCCTTTTCTAGTACCCGGTCGATAATACTTTACGTAATTTGTATCATCTTTACATAACATAAGTTCTTAGAAACTCAATATTAAAACCCTTATCCGCGAAATTGGCTTATTGAAAGCAAATTATGCTTCAATCGGAATACATATAAAACACCATGGATATGAACTAAGTCGATTTCCAAAGTTCCATATCCTTGATCGTCCTTGGAGTTATCTCCAAAAAGTGATCTGAGGCCTCTTTGTTCAACATAGTCCTTGAGTATCTTCTTGAATCATCGTATGTCTTGAACATCACTTTGTCAAGATACCATACATCGGGGCCTTTTCATCTCTGCTTTCATCGGTCTTATGTGATCTTTTTAATCATTTCGGTGCCTTGTTTTTCCTCGCGAAAAAGCAGATCAATTTTAGGTACCCAATTTGTGTAAGGTCTACAAGGTTAGATGTACCTTCGGAATCAAATTTGCTGACAACTCTAATCACTTTAGAATTTAATTTTCTTCCATAAACATCATCTGCATTTACTACTCTGGTGCCTTAAGTTTTTACGTATGTATGTGTTAGCTTTAGCATGAACATGGGCTTTTGAATTTTTCTTTAGTTCGGGGCCTTACATTCATTTGCTTTGGCTTCTGATGGCCGATAAATCTTTGATATTTCGGGTTGGATAACCTTTACCACTTAAGAAGTGGGGTTAAGGTTATACATCTTGAAAATCTGGTCTTCGACATCTTTGAGGACTTGGTCTCTTCGATTGAGAATGTCTCTGCTGAAGTGTTTCTCATCGAGATTCCTCTGATGGATTCGATGTGGAGCACTTTGGGGTTTGCATTCTTAGCTGAAGAGGCTTTGAAGTCTTTTACTGAAACTTTCAGTGCTCGAGTTTTCTAGCCTTCACAGGGTTTGGGCTTTCCTACCGATCATTGATTTCTTTGAGACCATAGGTCCTTTTCCCTTGTCTACAACCTTGGGCATTACTTGGTTTGAAGCGTAGGTGCTTTGGTTTTTACAAAGATTGTCTTCTTGCTACTTGATGCGACATTCGGATGACCTTGTGAGGTTACGGAATGTATCCCAATCCAGATTTTATAGTGGCGGATCTCTGGTAACTCTGAATTTCATCTATTACATTAGATGCATTATTGATAGAGTTAACCTTACGTACTTATCCTCGCGATTCTGTAGAGTTTCATGCTTCTGAGAATTAAATTTGAACTTAGTCTGATTAATTGAATTTCTTGATTGGATTTCTCTAGCTTTTCAGTTAGGGTCATTATCAACTTCTCTTTCTCGGAGTTGTACTTTTCGAACATCCAGTTCATCGATAGCTCCGTTAATTGAAGTGATTTCCGGTATTGCTGGAATCTTTCCATTTTAGATTTTCAACTTCGATTCTTATTCTGCTCTTGAGTTCTATTTACTTGATTCTTGTAAAGCGGCATAGTCCTTCATCATATTCTCAAAAATCCATCGGAGGTCAAAATATTTGTTTTGGTGGAACTTGAAAACTCTTGTTCTAGTGTAGGAGCAACAGAGAAAGAAAAAGAGTTTACCCTCCAATGGCCGTCGGACAAATGTCATCAACTTTTTTGTGCGAGAAATATCTCATCTAAAAAACTGAATCGCTTCGCCGAGTGTTCTTCTTATGACCATGGCTTTTTTGCTAAAGAACTTATTGTCTCTTTTAGCTTGCCTTTCTCTTCTCTCCTTAGCACTCAAATCTGGACAATCATCTTTGGAAGTGACCTTTTTTTTTGGCAATTATAGCATCTGTTGGTATCATCGTCGATCATTTTTCTTCTTTGGACTTGGAGTCATATGCTCTTGGATGAAGATCCATCGACTTTTCAGTTTTTCTTCTCGTTGATTGTCCTCGGGTTCTTTTAGTATTTTGTGGTTTCTATAATAGCTTTTGTATTTTTCCAAATCTACTATTAAGTCTTTCAAACCTCCTTGCCATCGGTCTTAGCTTTTCCTCAAAGCTCATCGTCGATTTTTAGCATGGGGTTCTCGGACTCTCTAGTTTCAGGTTTTATCTTTGGCTTTTAAAGCCCACATTCTTACTAGATGATGAATCATCTTTCTTTGTCGACCTTTTGGATTTCTTATCAATTACAAATTCATAGGCCTTATTTCGAGAAGACTTGTTGGTATGGCGTTGAATTAATGTTCTTGGTGTTTCAATCACCCTTGCATGTATATCCATTTCTTAGAAAGACCTCTGAAAATTTTCAATGCAACTTCTCTTTGTGGATATTTCTTTCCAAGTGCATTTAGATCATTCATGATCTTTAGTGAATCGACTTCAATTTGTCATTGATTCACCATCGTCCATTCAAAAACTATCAAACTTTCCAATTGCTCTTTGAAAGTTTGTTTTCTTTTATATGATATGTGCCTTGGCACATTCACAGTTAATGTATCCCCAAATCTCTTTTTTAGAAGTATTACGGTGAGAGATCATTCCCATCACACCATCATCAATTGTCTTGTATAGTGTGTCTTTTAGCAATGTAGTCTAGATTATTAACTTTCTCTCTCGGAAAGTTAGGTTGGTCATCGGACTTAGAAATCTGCTCTAGGATCAATTCTCTCATCTTACATTCCTCAGGATTCACCCACGATGAAATTGGAATGGTCTTGAGAGCCACTCTCCATACGCTCATGTTTAGAATACGGTGAACTGCATTCTTGAATCTCCATAAATCATAGTTCTCCCTTTGAGAACATGGGAAGTTTTAGAAGACATTTATAGCTCGGCTTTTGAAAATTTCGACAAATAAGATCAATTCGAGGATAGACCCGCAAGTATTTTTGGCAAATAAAACTTTGGTCAAGTTGAAACAAATGCCACTTGTTGGTATGGTCGGTGGAGTTTTAAAATGGATTCCATTTGATCATAAAATAAGTGATCTTTTGAACTCCGCTACGATACCACTTGTTGGTCGGTCGCAATGAGTCTTGCGTGTATGGGGGAATACTGCGTGTTGATGTTTTAAAACTTTTTTTCTTCTTGAGGTCGAACAGGTGAGATAATCAAAGATTAGGTTGAGAGAAGCCACAAATCGCTTTCGAGTTAAAGTATCTTTGAGGCGGTGATCTGGTTCTTTCCGGATACCTCGAGATAATAATGAGTCTGAGTTTGAGATCTGAGTTGCTTGGATCGAGATAACTAACTCTTGAACCCTCGGAGGAAGTAAGATTGGTTTTAGTAACTATCATTCTAGCTATTCGGATATGCGCGGAATGGTTGGCCCTTTAGTTTATACTTTCGTTTTAAGCTTTCTTTTGAAAAACCTTCCTTTTAATGGAATAGTGATTGAGTTGTGATTCAATTACATACGACTTCCGATTGGATTGATTCAACTGAAATATCGGTGAAAAATATGCTTTCAAGCTTCGGTGATTACGAGTTAAGCCGCAGATAAAAGCGATAAACAACTGACCGATTTATAGTGGTTCGAGAGACTCAAGCTCCTACATCCACTCTCTCGATCCTCGAGAGAAATTCACTAATCATACGAGCTTCGACTACCTCGCGTAGTTTACTTACTCAACCGTGAGCTTTACGGTACTCACGTAGTTTAACTCCGCGACCTTGAGCTTTACGACTACCTCCATAGTTTACTACTCAAACACAAACAAGCTTTGGACTACCCTATGGCTTACTACTTCTCCTCTGAGGTTTTACGACTACTCGTAGTTTACTAACTCTTTACAACTCTTCTCACCAACAAACACACTCCAACTACCTTCTCAAGGGTTTGGGGTTTCTCGGCGGTTGGTTTTCCAACTAGGATGAGATATCCTTTACAATGAAGTACAATGCAAAGGGTTAGGATATCTCGACTAAACTTTGGATATGTCTTATCAAGCTAGGCTTGGTTTAGTGAGCTCTCTCAATATAAAAAGCACTTGGGAAATTCTAGGTTTTTTCGGTGCTTTTTAACTGCGATAATAAGTTTGAGCTTCTTGGAGTTGCTTATAAATTTATAAATAACCTTCTGATGTGAGGGTCACCGGTATTTATAGGCATACACCAAGGTTACTCTTGAAAAACTATCCGTTGGAGAGATGGCCGTGAGTTTACTTCTTATAATTGTGTGAGGCAATTTATATTTAGATTTTGAAACTCCACTAACTGTTTTTTGGCAATAGCCTTTCATGTAGTCGGTCTTCACTTTTTGCAGTCTGGAACTTTGTACTTCTGACATCTTTTTAAATGACACATCATTTGTCGGTCGATGTGAGTCTGATGTTGTCTTCCTCTTTTGACTTTTTGTCTCGGTTAAAGGTAAGCACCTTAGCGGCTCTTTTTGATTTACAAACTACGAGTTGATATAACCTTAACAACACTCGACTTAGTTCCTTTTATCTGCATTTGAATGTCTTGGCAAATATCTATTTCTCTAGGGTCGCGATTTTCTCGATGTTATCCTTGGATAGATATATTGATTGCCTCGAAACATTGAGTTTATCTTGAGCATTGATACATTCTTGATCTTGATAATTAATTCTTGATATTCTTGATCTTGATCTTGATCTTGATCTTGCGTCTTGCGTCTTGAGTCTTGAGTCTTAGGTCTTGAGTCTTGATGTGATATCTTGTGATATCTTGAGTCTTCATCTTTGAGTCTTGATTCTCGATTTCATCTTGAGTCTTGATCTTCAGGTTTCTGGCTTTAGTCTTGATTCTCGTTTCTTCTGCGAGTCTTGAAAACTTAGTTTCATCTTTTGAAACCGGTTTCTTGAAACATCTTGAGTTCTTGAGAACTTTATCCTATATGATCTATATTTATCGTTTTGCGGATAACATCCACAGATACTCTAAAGCCCGAATCGACTCAACTATCAAGATCATTACGAACATATCATACTCTCGGAGGTTTTGGGATCTTAATCGAAATCATATATCTTTTATTAAATTCATCTCCAACTGATTTGATTCCATATATATTAAATCTATAATAATATTCCATATATTATTATTGGAATCTATTTAATTAAATCGATTTAATTAAACATTAATAATAATTAATTCTAAATTAATCTATTATTAATTAATTCTCCATAAATTAAATATTAAATCGATTTAACATTTAATCAACCAACTATAATACGTAAAAAAGGAATTACTTGTTGTGTGACTCATAGGCCCTCCGTATATCGGCGATTAGTCAAACTAAACGGTCTTAAGTGAACCTAGACAATAAATCAGACATTCTCATATATGATGCGTTGCGAGAAAGCGTGCAACTACATAAAGCTGAAACATGGGCTATTATGATTTCTCGGCTTTCATTCAGCGAATACTCGATTAAGTCTTGAACATGATGAAATGTCTATAAAAT
Organism: Stenogyne calaminthoides; assembly: GCA_037126765.1. Classification (NCBI taxonomy): domain Eukaryota; kingdom Viridiplantae; phylum Streptophyta; class Magnoliopsida; order Lamiales; family Lamiaceae; genus Stenogyne; species Stenogyne calaminthoides. The sequence continues at coordinate 33,602 of JBBCBC010000274.1, forward strand.
AACTTAATCATATTATCTTCTAATCATTAATTGATCATGTATGTCACAGCAGCCACAAAGTCTAAATTGGCGTGCTTGGTAGATGACTTAGATCAATTATGATGAGAAGATGAGTATTCTCTCTAAATCCACTTTGAAGAATGAATCATTCTTGGCTCGACTACAGCATAGCGTCATTTCGTGATGAACCCGATCAAGCTATATCTACCCAAATGGTACAAAGCGTCGGTCATGAGTCAAAAGTTCATCCTCCACACATGTCGTGCGTATTAACCTCAAGTCAAAGAATGTCGCGTGCTTTCGCATTTTACTTAAGGAGACAGCGTAGACGCGTATAGTGGAAATACATCAAAGCGGTTTACCGGATGGGTATACCAATACCCTTTAAAAGGTATTTGTGCATCCATCATGAGATACCTAGTATCTCGTAGTAAGTGAGATCTTATACACTCTCTAAGAGTATGATGCGGTACCACGATCTCCGTTGCATCATCAATATCTCATTCTTGATGATCCTTGATAATTTTAGCTGTTGAGAATCATGCTTAAACGTAAATGCGAGTTCGCCTGACCTCAATGGCGGCAATGACTCATGGAACACTTGCATGAATAAATGCAATCAATCAAACATAATATTCAAACAAGTGTATTGCCGTACATTAATATTAACTATAATATTAAATCAAGCGGAATATCGCGAGTATTATGTCCTTACGATAGATTGTCTCAGGACACTAACCTTAACAAAACAACGGTTTATTATCTCTATCATATGTATATATATTATTTGCTTGTTCTTGTTATAATTTTGACCAAAGGATGGGCGATGTCGGATTGAGGATCTGAAGCGGTGATTAGGGTTTTTGGCTTTATGGTGGTGAACACTTGTTTTAACCATACTTCGACTTCGGTGTCGTTTTTCCTATTATAATATCGTTTGGAAAGCGTCTTCCAAGTTATCTACATGAGGAAAACAACGATGATTAAAAGCTGGCATAAGGGGGGTAAAAATGTTGTTGTAGATTAGATAATAAAAAGTGTATGGATGAACAGCGGTTTATTATAAGCTATCATATCTTCTTCCGTTTTTCTATTATAATACCATTTGGAAGCGTCTTGAAACTATCTACAAGAGGGATGGCTTGACGATCAAAACCGGTTTGTAAAAGGGGTAAAAATGTTGTTGTAGATTAGATAATAAAATGTGTATGGATGAGCGGTTTATTATATTATCATATGTATAGATATTATTTACTTTTTTTTGTTGTAATTTTTTTTAGCCGTAGAATGGGCGATGTCGAATGGAGGATCTAGAAAGCGGCAATTAGGGTTTTTGGCTTTTTGGCGGTGGCTTTGTTTTGACCGTAACTTTTTGACTCGGTGTCAAGATTTTTATATTATATCTGCCGTTTGGGAAACGTCTTCAAGTTATCTACAAGAGGGGAAACAAAGCGATTAAAACCGCTGTAAAAGGGGTAAAAATGTTGTTGTAGATTAGATAATAAAAGGTGTATAGATAAACACGGTTTATTATTTTTATCATATATCTTTACCATAGCGGTTATTAGTAGTTGATCACGGGAAGGATAAACCTCTATCATAGATATTATTTGCTTGTTCTTGTTGTAATTTTTTCACATAAGGATGGGTGATGTCGGATGGAGGATGCAGGAAAGCGGCGATTAGGGTTTTGGCTTTTTAAGACGGTGAAAATTTTTTAGTGTAACTTTTGACTTGGGTGTCAGTTTTCCTATTATAATACCGTTTTGAAGCGTCTTGAAGTTATCTACAAGAGGGAGAAATAACGATGATTAAAACCGTTTAAAAAATGGGGTAAAAAATTTTGTTGTAGATTAGATAATAAAATGTATTGTTAAAATGACTTACGTTGCGTCGGTCTTTGAATACAAAAGCGAAAGCTTTTGAAGCATTGTAAATTTGGAAATATCAACATTAATCATCATGCATATGGCATCAACAGCGACTAGTAATCTCGGTGTTTGTGGACATAGTAAGCAAATGATCACTTTCGTGCCCATATCTGACAAATCTTTCTTATCGAAGGGACATCAACATCTGAAAAAAAAAAATCTAAAAAAGCGAAGATTATAAAACACAAAAATAATAATAAAAGATATGTATATATATATATATATAATGCTTTAAAAAATGTACCTCTTATTGTTAGAATGATAAAGACATAATCGATAACTTACTTATTTGCCTTTACCCGTATAATCCATGAACAAGCCATTTTTTTTTTTCACTGAATTAAGAAACATATCCGATTGGTTTCAACCTCAAACTTATTAGAAACAACCCAAAACAATCACCCGACCTCGAATCAACACTGCTGTTAAACCTTCTTCCCTCTGACGTACCCCACCTCGTCAATCTTAACATCACTATTATCGCTTTTCCTTCTTTGCGCTGCCCATTATTTTCCCTTTACTCTCCCAGCTATCAGCTGCTATCTGCTGATCTCTCTACTCCCCTCCACCTCTATTTCTCGCGGGTAGAGATCATCCTCGACATCACTTCTCAATATCATCTTCTTATCGTGATTCTGACCTCATCATCCTTATCCTCTTCCCTTATCGAGAATTCGTCCCTCGGCCTTATCACGTGCCACATGGTAAAAGTTATTAGGAAGAGCTGAAACTGGCATCACTCCAACAAGCTCTTTGCGGGGTGGAAGGTGAAGGCGAAATATTATTATTCTCCCATACAATACTATCATCATAATTAAAATGAGAATCATGTGTAACTTCTCTGGGATTATCAACTTGGGGATGAATGCGCCAAAAGACTCTTCAAAAGAAATCAACTTGACGACATGTACAACCCGGACATTGAAGAAATATCATAAATCCTGGAATCGAATATAGAAGCGGGATCCTGCCAAAAAAAAGGGAGGAAAAAGTGTTCTTACTACGGTGCGTTTCAATCTCTTGGTACCATAAAGAAAAAAGACATACAATAGAGGTGAGAGGTAAAAAACAAACATTGATGTCGGAAAAAGGCAAATTAAAAAAATCCTTTCAATCCGGGGTTTCTTTGCATGTCCATTCCACGATAACAAGACCCATCCCTCCTTGAATCACCATCACCATAAACACATTGCGACTCTCCGAGAACGCCGAATGCATCTTGCAAATGCATCCGGTGTTGTAAAGGGCCACATGATGGTTCAGCAATACCATTTGATCGCGTCATATAAGCGATTTGGAGAATAAGCAAGCATCGATAACATTATTAACACCATTGATGTGCGAGCACCCGCAACCTCACTTTGACTTCTCAAACACAAATGAACATCAATCAAGCCGGGATCATGGCCCATCCTCCGAAACTTCCATCACATCAGCACTGCAATGGTTCAAAGGACAAACAAACAATGAAATTTTGTAGTACCAAGTCATCCAGCCATTATTCCAGGTTTCAAATCTTCCAAGCAAGGGTTACCCAAAATTGACTACTTGCTCGAGAATGGCGGATCAATACCGACATTAAGCGTAAGATTCGAGTCCTTCTCTGCATACAGAATAATATGACATCGGAGCACGGGTTCGCAGAATCATGAAAAATATCATCTTAGCGTCGTGAAGTCGGCGAAAACTACGGTTTCTACCAACATTGAACATCCGACTTCTTGTGATGTTGTGCGGATTCTAATTAAAGGAATGGATGATAAACCACGGTAAAATAACTTTTCAAGTTTGATTACCCGGTTCTGCGTCTTTAAATAAACTACGTGCAGAAGCGTCCAAGCGGAGTATTTTTATTATACTCTACATGCCTAAAATTCTGATTTTCAACCGCTTTATAAGTGTGGTCATAAAGGCCTATTTATCTTATAGTTTATCTTGATGAGAATTTTACCGTAAGAAAGGTGCGCTAACGGGGGCTTCGTGTTGGGGATTATACTAGAAATTATGCTTTCTACTTTGTATAATCAGCTGAATTCGAGACTTATTCTTTGAAATAAATTGTTTTATCCTTAATGCTTTAAATATTATCGAATGTACATATATTTCTTTATAATTGTTCAATAAATTCGTCACGTGTTACATTGTGAGTTAATTTAGTGATGCGGATCCGCGGAAGATTAAGTCGATCCGCCTCAATTAAAAAAATCTGCAATTCATTCGACCCTAGATAAAATGAACAACCCGTAAACGAAAAGGTTGAAGTGTAAAGGCTGATTGGCTTGTCTTGACCAAGAGGTACACTAGTGCATGGTGATCTGAATAGGACCCTTCGAGGAGGGATAAACTCTTGAGCGAACAATGAAGAATTAGACCTCGGTGGTTACGTTATTTCTTAATCTTGTTCCTTAAATAGGATCCGTGGGATTAGTAAGCTATTGCTTTGACTTATCATGGGTAAGCGAATCAGCGAAGATTCAATACTTTTTATCTTGGGCAATATTATTAGTCATGTGATTGCTAAGATTTAATCTGAAGAATGCGTGTCTAAATCTGTTTGATTGCCCAGCAGGAGGTTCATAAGCTTTATCATGCGCCAAATCTTGCAAGTGGAATTAGTTTCGTATGGATAATAATGTTGAATTTCCTTGACGAGGACAAAAGATATTAATTATTGGAAAGCTATTTTAATGGGCTTGAATTAATTAATGGGCTAGATAATCTTAAACACGGGAAATAATAGCAGGAGCCATATTATGTAATATGGGTTAAGATGGATAGTCTGATATTAATTATGTAGTGGGATTAATTAATATTTATGGGCTTGAATAATATTGTGGCTCAATTAGATATTCAAAGAATCAATTAGAAGAATCAATCTTAATTCTCCTAAAAGGCCCGCAGGTGGCCAACATATAGTCAATAGAAAAAAAAGTGATTAAAATAAAATAAATATTGTTCTTTATTTTTCCAAGTAATTTTCAAAAATTGTGGATAAGTTGGGAGAAAAGATTTTTCTTTGAATTTTGTTATGGAATGAAGATATGTATTCTTGGAATACAAGATTATCTCATTAAATTCAAGAAATCATAGTTGATTCGTAAAGAGAATTTGAAATATTTGAAATATAGGGCGAAAAGATTTTCTTGATTTTCTTGAAAAAGATATTATGGAAGATATGTATTTCTTGAAATACAAAGAATATCTCGTAAATTGAAGATCGAATCTTGGATTCTTGATCCTCGTATTTTGAATTATCCATAATATGAGTAAGTGGGATTTTGTGGAATATTATAATTATGGGAAAAAGAATATAAGAGATATATTCAATTTCTTGGAGATCAAGAAAAGATTTTCCAGCGTTGTTTTTATCATAAAATTTTTAAACCACTTGGGCTCTATAAATAGGGGATGATTAACTTTCGTTCAATCTCTGATTTCATGTCTTTGGAAAAAATTAGTAAATCCACAAGTGGTGGTGACATAATTTATTTTTCTTTTGTTAATTGTTCAAAGTGTCCTTCCAGGGGATAGTCGAGCAAGGGCTAAGGAATATTTGGGAAGTTAACTTTGGTTAGTAATCAGCGGATCAATGCCGTCCCGATAGAATGCGTTCCGTAAACTCGTTAGAATTCGCGTGTATGAGGTTTCGTGAATTATTATATGCATGATATGTTGTTGAATTATTATTTGAATTAAATAGGATTAATTAAATGTGCTAGTAATAATTAAAATTAAATTGTATTTAAATATTTAGGAATAGATCGTGCAACTTATTCTACTTTCTTGATCTAGGAGCCCGCTAAATCTACCTTGTCGGTCGGAAAATTAAATCGTCGCCTTTAATGCGCCAATAATGGTGGAGACGAGACTTCTTAGATTAGCTAAACTTTGACTATCGTGATATCGAAATTTATTGAGTAAAATCGACTTCCGACCTGGATCTAAGTCAGAACTGCCCATGACTTATACAAATCTTCAGTTTCGTTTGCTGCTGACCTAAGTGGCCTGGGTAAAGGCGTGCTTAGTTTATATTAGGATAGATTGGCAAGGTGTCCATCCTAAATTCGAGGTTGCTTTAAGTGCATGGGGAAGGTCGATCGTTGCTCGTATTGATTAAAGTAGTAGGTTAGGGTTAATCCATGTTACAACGTGTGATTAAAGCTCTTAACTAACCACATGACATCTTATAGTCTACTAACTTGGACAACTTCAAATCGACAAACCACGAAACCTACTTTTGAACATCATCTTTTTGCTTGTCATTTTAGGTATTTATCAAATCAAGCAACCACTTTTGGCCTACCATGAGGTGTGAAATCCTATAAAAAGGGGAAAAAGAATATCTGAAACATTAAATTAAAAAATATCATGAAAAATCTACTTTTAAAAACAAAAGCGATTGTCACTTAAAAAAAAAAAAAATTATACCTCGTTTTTGGAATCTTTTCATCCTCATCATGAATCGAGGATCGAGATCCTTTTTTTAGTCTCTTTTTAGTAAGCTTCTTTTTTCCCCTGCGGCATCTCTTGGCCTCTTGCCTCGCTTTTTCAACCTTTTCCCTTCCCGACACGAGAATGCCCGAGCGATTAACAACAAAAAAAACAGGGTTAATTGTCTCTTTCAAAATTTGCACGTCATATAAAGCAAAAACAAAACAAAAAAAGAAAAAACATTGCCAAAAAGAAAAAAGTTAATAAATAAATTCATAAGAACACATGAGAATAACCTATATTCTGTATTAAACAAAATTTTATTACTACTTAAAAAGATAAACATTAATGTTCTTAAAAATTAAGCAAATCTTGAACTATTGTATATAAACATGAGTGTTCTTATATAAAAACATATGTATGTTGCTACACAAAAAAATAAATGTGCTACTGCATACAAATATGAGTGTTACTACATAAACATTGTATATGTTACTACATCTCTAAAACTTCAAAAAAATCAACCATAAGCGAAATTAAAAAAAAAATACCAAACACAAAACCAACAAAAGCAAAAACCTAGGGATCAAAACCAAAAACACCAGAAAAAAATAAAAACATATGAATCAAAACAAAAAACACCCGAAAATCGTAGCAAACCTAACACATATATGAACAAACGTACATAAACACATCAAAACCTACATAAACACCAGGAAAACAAAAAACAGAAACAAACCTAGGGTTTAAGAAAACACGAATATAAACTTCGAAACCTAGGGTTTTAAAAACAAAACGGAAAAACTACATATTATGATTAATCGTACACACGTACATAACAATAGGAAAACTACGGAAAAAAAAAAAAAACTTACATTATCGGTCACAAAAACCTCGTTGAAAAAAGTAGTAACCGTACGCCTGCGAACCCCCTCGCTTATCACGAAGGCGACACTTGTAGTAATCCGGAGGCTAGATTGATGTGAAAATGAAAAGTTTATCGTGACCGTCGAAATCATAATAGGAACAATGAGCGCGAAAAGCGAGAGAGAGAATGAGATAAAGACGAAAATTCAAATCATAATGAAAATGACATAAAAAGATTTGAAAATATTTTTTTAATTAGACGCGGATCATACGGGCAGGGCAATCCGGCGTAATGAGGGAAAAAGACCAGCGAGAATAAAAGCGATTTACTTCGCGTTAAACGTAAAACGTATGCGATATTGCATCCTGATTTTTTATCTTAAATTTTGCTTGGAAAATTGGTTTGGGGTAATTATTGTATGTAAATTATTGAAACATTTGTTGGTAAAGTCAATACTCGATACATATGCGATCATCTAATATATCCATATCCTGTGACAGCATCACGCCGACTTGTTTGGTGTTGAAGGAATAGTGTGTAGCGGCAGCATCAAGGGTTTTCGGAATAATGTTTCAGTCCCCATTTCGCGGTGGGGACATCAAAATTATTCAACTGTACTCAACCGATCTCGCTATGTTGATCCATTGATTTCCTTCGAAGGTTAGCGTTTTCGTCCATATTCTGAAATTAGGGGCTTGGAGATTTTGGGATTCATCCTATCTAGGTTAGAATTGCATTTTTAATGGCTAATCGGCAGCAACAGTCTTCCTCTACTGTTTCTCCATCAAATTTAGATACAGGAAATTGGGATTGGGGCTCCTTCTTTCCTTTCACCTCAAGATTTCCTCCTCCTCCAGTGACAGTTGAGTCAAATCAAATGCCTTCTCCATCAATTAAGACCCTAATTTACCATCTCCTGCGGGCGGAATCCGAGCTGGAAGTCCCGTTCCTCATATGAAGCACCCCCTGGTCCTCCTGTATTTTTTTTTCATCACCGCTTCCAACCAGCTGCGGTCCCATTTAGAACTTCTCCTGCAACTCCTCAGCCCATTGCCTATTCATCCAGTTCCTCATTACCCCATCCTCTCCACCTCCTCATTTTCTAATGGATCACTTGAATTGCAGCGCCAAACATCTGATTTTACACAGGATCTGACCAATGATGCCGACTATCCCAATGTTCTTTTCTCAGCTCACAAGGTATATATTCTCTCCTCCATTCCTGTGTAAGTCAAGTACTAAAAGATCTGATAAAAAAGTGTGATCACGCAGAGAGTTATCTTACAGTTGATGAGTGTGGTGTTAATTATTGCTATTTGGTTACTTCTATTTTAAGGATATGCGTAACTTGACTGGGAGTTTTTTTAATCTAAATTCTAATGGTTGTGATATGTCAGTTAGTTGTATACTTCCCTGTATGCACAATTTATATTATTGCTTATTTCTCAGGTTTTTGAAACAAAAAAGCTAGCCAATGTGCCCAGTTTAGGATTTGGGGCATTAGTTTTTCTCCAGGTGGTGAGGTTTCACCTGGACCTCAGATTATTCAACGTGATCCACATCAGTTACACAATTGCGGGGCTTATCACGAATCTCTACTGCAATATTTTACTTGGTTCAGGTCAATGGCAATGTGTGATATGTAGGAATCTGAATGGAAGTGGAAAGAATATATAGCTCCAAGCAAAAGAGCTCCAATCTGCCTGAACTATCATCCCTCTAAGGTTACTATGTTCAGACTGGAAACAAAAGGCCTGGTTTATTCAGTGTCTGAATCTGGATATCAGCCCCAATTGTTCTGGTAATAGGCGGTGTTTAGATGAACAACACTTAC
>JBBCBC010000353.1:0-12993 GCA_037126765.1 Stenogyne calaminthoides
TAATTTTTTTACCGTACATTATGTCTAGTGGTGTGTTGCTATCGCATAAACAGAGGGTCTGTCCCAATAGGCCAACATATCAATCAATTTATGTCCAACTCAAATTTTTAGGGGCTGCTTCCTTAATACCATGTATATAAAAAGAGTGAGTCTCCTGTGCACCAAGTGCACCAATTCATATTGGTGCACTCTACGCCCTAATCCCTAAATAGTGAACCCTAAATTACATATGAACCATTTTGGCCGGGTGAATCATGAACCACTCGGGCTGAGTTTCGGGTCGGGTTGGGTATTTAAAAATAAAAAAAAAACACTCTAAAACTTAAATTAAAGTTAAAACAAAACCGAACTGGAAAAAAAAAATTATAACAAGAATTTAAATAAATTGGGTTGGATAGAGGCGAATGCACGGATTCTAAATCCGTGCACCTGGTGTATTTGAGACCTACCCATATAAAAAACATCGTTATCTAATTTATGATCAATTAGTAATTGAACAAGTGCAATGCACTGTTATAGTTGCACAATTAATTTATATCAAATTTTATAATTAGAGAAAATATATTTTTTGTCCTGTAATTTTGATCCATTTTGATCTTGGTCCTACTAAGTTTTTGATCTTGATCCTTGAACTTTATAAAACTCGACATTTTTATCCTATCACCGACTAGTTACTTGGAATAGCAGGTGACAGGATTAAAAAGTCGAATTTTGTAAAGTTGCAGGACCAAGATCATAGTTTACGAATTTTGATTTTAGTCCTGTAACTTAGAAGAATTCGACTTTTTAATCCTGTCACCTGCAATAGCCGGTGACAGGATGAAAAAATCGAATTTTATAAAGTTATAGGACCAAGATAAAAAATCATAAGTTAGTAGGACCAAGATCAAAATGGGTCAAAGTTACAGGATAAAAGATCAATTTTTCCTTATAATTATTCTTATTTAATTTTATTTCACTTTTTAAAAAGCCTAATTGAATTAGTTGCTAATAGAGAAAGTAAATTAAGTAATTTGTATTCTCTATAATATTTTCTTTTTGTTTCACGGCGTATTCTCCAATTTGATTTTTTCTTTAAAGCCTCAACTTATTCAAAACCAAGTGAGCACCTGATCACCATCAAATAAGTAAATTTTAGTTGATAGTTATTATATTTGTTACTAAAGCTTATAAGTATTCAGTAACACTCTTGTGAATCAGGTTCACTCTATGAACTCTAATTCAATATGATCCATTTTGAAGATGGGTTGACCCAAATTTTCGCCCCACTCACGCGCTGCTCTCGCCATCGCATTTCAGTTGTTCTCGCCTCATCACTGTTATTACATAAAACTCTCACTGTTATGTTATAAAACTCTCACTGCTACGCTATAAACTATCACTCTATTAAACTCTCACTATTATGTTATTAAACTATCACTGTTATTCTATAAAACTCTCACTGGTATTCAGGAAAACTCTGGCTGTTACGATATAAAAATATCACTCTATAAAACTCTAACTGTTATTCAGAAAAACTCTCATTATTATTCTATATAAAACTCTCACTGTTACGCTATAAAACTATCACTTTATGAAACTTTCACTATCATGTTATTAAACTATCACTGTTATTCTATAAAACTCTCACTTTTATTCATAAAACTTTCACTGTTACTGATATTCCCCTACTTTCTCAATTTGTCAGAGAACGGATAATCACAGAACAAAATCCAGACAAAATAGTGACGAAGATAAGCGATTGACTTCGATTCTCACATGAATTGGTTGTAGATGACTGCAATAGGGGGGGGGAGATAATTGTCATTAGAATTCTCTACTGAGGATCTGCTAAAGAAGATAGCACGAAGAAAAATGAGGCGACGCCAGGATTTATTGGTGCGTCTATTGTGAGCTTCGAATGGCAGGTCGCCTCCGATCTCGCCAAGGCGGCGCTGCCGTTTGGGGGGGTTGTAGCGGCGCCGGATGGTAGTGGTAGGGTTTTTGAGTGGCGGTGGGTGTAGAGAGTCGGGAACGGCGGTGGTAGTGAGCGGTGGAGAAGCTGAAATTTCGGCGTTCGAATGGGCTTAAGTATAAGCATATATATTTGACCCATTTATAGTATATGGGTCAGGTTTGACCCGGGTTTATAGCATGAACCAGGTCTATACAAGTGTTTGTCATAAGTATTTATTTGATGATTCTTGAATGAGTTGGTCACCATGAACTAGGTCTATGCTATGAATTTAGATTATTTGACCCATTTAATTCATTTTAACATATTTTTAAATTTGACCCGTATTATACCCCGAGTAGGGTCAAATGCGATGAATTAAAAACAAAGTTCATAACATGAACCGAGTTTATACAAGTTTTTTGTCTTCTTCAATTAATCCCCGTCTGACTTATGCATTAACTATATGCAAGGTTTTGAGACTTGCACGATCTTTGTGCTTATGAATTTGACAAGACAAAGAAGCATACAGGCCGGTCCAACGATTTAAAGGGCCCGATGCAAATTTTTTTTGGACCATTCGTGTATATTATACTATAAATAAATAAATAAAAATATAATTACTGATATGAAGATAATTGCGTTAATTAAAAAAAAAATACTATGCTAAGTATAATATAATTATATTTAAACTAACCAAATAAAAGCAACAAAATGTATAGTCCCTTATTTAGAAAAAAAGGAACAAATTACCTACACAATTAACTATGAAAAATTGATCTTCTTGCCATCCTATCTACAAAGTCATTAATCAATTTTTCATAATTGAGTTTCTCTAAAAACTCACTCTCAATGGAAATCAAAGATAATGCATTCAATCTTGTTTGAGTCATATTTGATCTCAAAGAAGATTTCAACAATTTTAATTAATTTAGAAAAACTTCTTTCAGCAGATGCAACAGTCACCTGTATAGTCAACTAGATCCTATATGCAATGAATAAATTAGCTGACATAAGATGCATAAGAATAATTTTGAGAAATAAAATTTATAAGATAATTAAATTAAAAAAACTTAATTGATGGTTGTAAAGTTAGAGATTGAAGGTACCTGATTGCATAAAGATTGTGAGGTTGATTGTGTCTGAAGATTGATGTGTTAAAAAAGTACATTTTCCCATACATTAACAAATGAGTTTTACAAGTATATATAGATTACAAAGTGGGAGATGAAAGGATCTAGATCTTCGACTAACCCTAACTAACTTGTAACAACTCTTAACAAGTGTAACCTCTACATCTATCAGTGATCTAAGCTGAGAAGATATGTATTTACATGTTCCATGGAGTGTTGATTGCCATGCATGAAGAAGAGAGTCGTTTGTAAGCTTATACTTGAACACTTCAGAACTAATACTGTATAGAAGACACACTGATACTTTTGTCTGTCTGAACTGATACTCTAACATTCTCCCGAAGAAACTGAACCCCGAACCTTGAGTAATAAAAGTTTATCACGAAGCATGCAAAACTGGGTTGATGACAGAGATTTTATGAAGATATCCGCAGGTTGATCTTCTGAAAGTGGATTAAATGTTTCAAAACACACCCGAAGTTTCAAAACAAGACAGCCCAACTCACTTTTTCTTTTCATTATTTACCCAATTACTTTTCGTCTGTCTATACATACACATATATATACATAATAGATACACAGATACACGTACACACACATATTCTGTTTTTGCTCGATGCATCCGCTTACATGCTATTCGAGGCCACCGGCGATTCCGACGCCGCATTCGAGATCGATTCCGCCGCGGCGGAGGACGACGCGCAGTCCTGCAGCTTCGGATCGGCATGTGGCGGCGCGTGGATGAATGACGCCGTCGATGCAGGCGGCGATGATTTCGATGCTTGGAGTGAGGATGAGGATGTAGGACCATATTGTCCAATATTCACAAGTCGGTATATCTGTAAATGTAGGACAATCATGCAACTCACGTGACATTTCAGCCCGATTTGGGCTTATTCGAACTTGATTGTCTTACATTTATAGATTTTAAAACTTATTGTCGTATATTCACATATTTTAAAACATAATGTCTTATATTTTCAAACCTGTAAAATTATTGTCCACCCTTTAGTTACAGGCATAAAGAAATATTTTTCTCATTTTATTAGGGTGATATAAATTGAATTCTTTCGAATCGAGCGCGCATATTCGAGAATTTGTTTGGCCTTTATTTCTTGTATTTAATGCTTTTACCAAATTAAATTTATATCGTATCTAAATTGTTCGGATATAAATGTTTGTGAGTTGGATAAAATTATGGGATAAATCGATGAACAAAGTTTGTTATTGGTTGAGGGTCATTAATCCTAGGGCAAAGTTGATAGAATATTGCATTCAATTAGCATAGATAGAGTCTAGGAATAAGTAAATTATGAATCGGAGCTTATTAAGCGATTGAGATCCTTTTATAATAATTTATTATTTTCATAGCTAATTTGAAAGATCGAACCAATCGACCCCCTCCTTTAATAACTTTTTAATAACATCGGCTCCTCAATTTAATTTGCTACTTCTCGTGGGATCGACCGTACTATTCCTATTACTAGAAGCTTATTAAATTCTGAAATAGGAATACAATATATATCAAAGAATATTTTTGAATAAGAATTAGATAGGTAAGAAATTGAAAATCCAGTAAACTTGGTGACATGAAAGTAATGTTTAATATATAGAAAAATTCGTAGGTCGTGTACATCATGAAAAGCAAAGGAAATAATAAAATGTTACAAGCAATGGTGAAAGACAATATATGGGAAAAATCAAAGAGAAGACTAGGAATTTGAAGAAGCTATAATTAATTATGAAATCAAATTAAAGTTCACCATCCCAAAGATCCTCAACGGACTTGATAGCGCTTTCTTGGCCTACGAAGCCGTCTGCAGGCATTCCTCTGCTCTGAGGGATCTCACTTATCTTCTTGACCTCTTCTTCGCTCAATTCCCAGTCGAAAATATTGCGATTTTCTTCCATCCTGCCTGTGTTGTAGCTCTTGACAATGGGAACAGCTCCATGTTGATGTGCCCATCTAAGAATGACCTGTGGGACACTCTTCCCTTTGGCTTGTGCAATCTCCTTTAAGGCCTCGACGCCCACAACTCTGTCGGACCCCCAAAACTGTCCAGCTGATCCCAACGTTGAGTAACCGGCTACAACAACTCCTTTGGACTTGCAGAATTCAATCAACTTCTTCTGTTGCCACAATGGACTAAGTTCGACCTGATTGACAACAGGACGGATGGTTGCAAATGATAACAAGTCATCAATTTTCTTGCAAGTGAAGTTACTGACTCCAATGGATTTGACAAGCCCTGATTTCACGGCCTCTTCCATTTTAGTCCAAACAGCCTTGCAATCAAATGGAATAATGTTCTTCTTATTCGAAACAGGGTACTCAATATTTTCTTGGGTGATGCTTACGGGCCAGTGAATGAGGTAAAGATCCAGATACTCCAGATTAAGGTTCCTGCACGCATTTATATATATTAATATTGACATGAGTATTAGTTATTTCATTAAAAGGTATTATATACTTACTGCAGAGTTTTGTTGAGAGCAGGGAGAACGCGATCAGCATGAGTGTCATTGGCCCACAGCTTGGAAACAATGAAGAGTTCATCTCGGGATTTGATAAGGCCGCGTTTGAGGGCTTCGGCTACTGCTTCACCTACGGCTTTCTCACTTCCGTATTGAGCAGCAGTATCGAAATGCCTGTACCCACGTTCGATCGCGTTCAGCATCGCTTCTACCTCGTCGGCAAGTGGCGTCACGAAACTGGCTGTTCCGAGCCCCAAAACAGGCATTTTGTAACCTGAGCTCAACTCTACTTCTGGGATCCCCATTCTAATTTGGTATTGAAATTGGAATTGGAATTGGAATTGGAAGAAAGGCTTCTGTTTTTGCTCTGTAATGTAATTGAATGTTGGATTGTTATGTCTCTGCTCTTGGTACTCAACATTTTATATACATGTGTTCAGAGGGTTAATTTCGTAATTTTAGTTCAACGCGCCTAGGAAATAGCTAGCTCCTCAAAATTGAACGTTCACTAGTGTACATATATGTATACACTCTCTTTTTTATTTTATTAAGAAGAAAACGAATATTATACTATTTATTTATTTTACTATATTCTCTTTCACATGAAAGAAATCTGTGATTATTAATTTTTATCTTCTCGAAAATTCCAGAACCTACGCTCTTATATACACATAATTAGTAGAATAGTCTTTTCTTTTCCAGCAACTTGTTGCTTTTTCTGCCGTGTTTCCATATGCTTCCCGATCTTCTTTTTTCAAGTATTGCCTATTATTACACGAGTAGGCCTTTTGTGCACCGTGCACTCATACAACATAATAATTCATTTAAAAAAATACTTGATCCATTGAATATATTAGACATGTTCTATGGATACATGAGTAGGGTTGAGATGAGTGCAAATTGCACGTGAGACTTTGTCTTATTACACAAGCTACATATTTTATACTTCCTACTTTCTATACTCCAGTTATTAATTTTAAAGCGTTCCCAATATTTTGATTTAATTTTTTTAAAGTATCCTCATTAATATTGTATTGAGGATTTTAAACAAATTAGCGAAATTAACTTGAGTTAAGCTCGCACTAGAACTGACTTTTATGCTCGATCGTTGTGGGTCCCAAACCAATATTGGAGAAGTCTACCTGACTTGATTATTAATTTTTTCCTTTTAACTTAATTAATGTTTATGCTTATAATAATCAGAACTTGACTCTCTTACATTTTTCTTGCCGTAGAATATGGGCAAGAAAACTACCTGGAAATCAAAAGAGCCAAGATTCTTGTTGAACAATTAGACTTGAAATGGAAGATGAAATCAACATTCTTGGAATTGGAAAAGAGGATATGTATTTGTTACAATTGGAAACCGCCTAATTGGAAAAGTGAAGTACAGAATACAAGAAATGACCTATTTATAACTAATAGTTTTCCACTGGTATTAGTTGGGAAACAGAAAGGTATTAGTGGATAAAAATAGACTTATTTATTTATATCTTCACATCCCCCCTCAAAATGGGGGTGTATGTTTAGCAGTCCCATTTTGGACTTTAGTGTGTTGAAAATGGCAGGAGATAGAGGCTTTGTCAAGGCATCTGCAAGGTTTTCAGTTGTTGGAATTTGAATGAGTTTGACAACTCCCTCTTTGATCTTCTCTCTGGTGAAGTGTATGTCTATTTGAATATGCTTGGACTTCTCATGTAGCACTGGATTATGTGCAATGCCATAAGCTGACTTGCTATATGTATACACTATAGCAGGTTGTGGATGAGAGATCTTCATGTCCTTGAGAATGTAAAATATCCACTGTAATTCACATGTTGTTGCACAAAGAGCTCTGTATTCAGCTTCTGCTGATGATCTACTAACAGTTTGTTGCTTCTTTGATTTCCAGGAAATGAGTGTATCTCCCAAGTAGATGGCAAAGCCTGTGATGCTCCTTCTAGTTTGCTCACATCTTGCCCAATCTGAATCTGAAAATGCTTGTAGTTTAAAGTTAGTGTCTGCTGGATAGAAAATACCTTGCCCAACAGTGGACTTTAAGTACCTGAGTAATCTATGAACATAAGAAAGATGATACTGATTTGGCTTACTCATGTATTGGCTAAGTGTTTGAACAGTATAAGAGATATCTAGTCTTGTAATTGTTAGGTATAGAAGTTTGCCAACTATCCTTCTGTATTCAGAAGGATCTTCAAGAAGAGGGGCATCTGTGTGAGAGTGCTTTGGATCCATAGGTGTAGTGCAAGGTTTGCTTGCAAGGAATCCACAATCATTCAAGAGATCAAGGACATATTTTCTCTGGCATAGTTGTAAACCAGATTTGTTTCTGGCAACTTCAATGCCTAACATGTACTTTAAGTTGCCTAAATCTTTAATAGTGAACTTCTCATGTAAAGGGGTTTTAATATTAAGAATCTCATCCAACACATCACCAGCAATAATACTATCATCAACATAGCACACTAGAACAGTAAATGATGAAGAAGTAGATTTTGTGAAAAGAGAAGTATCAGCTTGTGACTGAATGTAACCAAAGGCTATCAAAGTTTCAGAGAGTTTATTAAACCACTGTCTTGATGCTTGCTTAAGACCATATAAGCTTTTGTTCAATTTACACACTCTAGTGTCATCAGGTTTGCAATAACCAGGGGGAGGGGACATATAAACTTCTTCATCTAGATCACCATGTAAAAAGGCAGTATTTACATCACACTGATGTATAAACCAATTCTTAGCTACAACAATAGATAAGAGAATTCTTACAGTTGTGATCTTGGCAACATGGGAGAATGTGTCAAAATAGTCCACACCTTCCTCCTGTGTGTAGCCCTTTGCCACCAGTCTGGCCTTATACCTTTCTATGGTTCCATCTGAGTGGTATTTCACTTTAAAAACCCACTTGCACCCAATGCAATGTTTCCCCTGTGGTAAAGAAACAAGAGACCAAGTGTTTGTGTTTTCAAGTGCCTCAATCTCTTTGTTCATTGCAGTGATCCAATTCTCATTTTGAATTGCTTGTTTGTATGTTTTAGGTTCAATGATTTGAGAGATTGAGGCAGGGAAAACTTTGTGTGCAGTAGACAACATATTAGTGGAAATGTAATCAGAAATGGGGTATTTGGTGATCATATTTGCCTTTTTGATAGTATGATCAATGGAATGAGGCAAGGTGGTTTTGTAAATATCAAGATAAGAAGGAGCATGTCTGACTCTATCAGACCTTCTTAATTCATCAGATATATGATTAGTGGAATTGTCAATGGACAAATCATGTAGTGCATTAGAGAGATCATTAACATCATCATGTAAAATAGAATGATTATGAACTATGGAATCATCTATAACATCAGTGTGAATATTTTGATCAACATTGACAGATGTAACAGGTGGAAGATCATCAAACAGAGTAGTATCAATAGTAGAAGGAGTAACAGATGAATCAAAATTAGAAATCAACTGCTCTATCATTTTGTCAGAAGTAATTTTATCAGAAAAGGGAAAAATCTTTTCAAAAAATTTGACATTTCTAGAAATGAAAGTTTTTCCAGTTGAAAGATCAAAGCATTTGTATCCTTTTGTTCCAAAAGCATATCCCAGAAAGATACATTTTGTAGATCTAGGATCAAACTTTCCTCTATGAGCAGAAAGTGTACTAGCAAAACATAAGCATCCAAAACTTCTCAAGTATGAATAATCAGGTAGTTTATTGTGCAAAATCTCAAAAGGGGACTTACTGTTTAAGACATCTGAGGGAATTCTATTAATGATGTGCATAACAGCCTATATACAAAAGCTCCAAAATTTCAAGGGTAAGCAAGATTGAAAAAGTAAAGCTCTTGCTACCTGAAGTAGGTGTTGATGCTTCCTTTCTACAATGCCATTCTGTTGAGGGGTTTCAACACAGGAGGTTTGATGTATAATACCCATTTTGTGGTAAAAATCTTGTAATAAAAACTCAGTACCATTGTCACTTCTAAGAACTTTGATTTTTGTAGAAAATTGTGTTTAAACCATATTCACAAAGTTCTCAAGAGACAATTTCACATCACTTTTGGCTTTCAACATATATACCCATGTACATCTCCTACAATCATCTACAATAGCTAAGAAATACTTATGGCCATGTAGAGAAGGAATAGAAAAGGGGCCCCATACACCACAGTGTATGAGATCGAAAATAGCAGATGAAATAGAGGTACTAATAGGAAAAGAATTCTTCTTTTGTTTAGCAAGTGGACAAATATCACAAATATGCAAATTCTTATTCAACTTTCTGGACATATCAGGTATGTTTTTTATTTGCAACAACTTCTTATCAGAAATGTGACCTAATCTAAAGTGTCACAATACATGATCAAAAGTATGAACATTATTAGCAAAACTAACTGGAAAGCACTTGATGCAAAATAATCCTCCATATTGTTCAGCAGTACCAATCACCTTCTTGGTGCTGATATCCTGCAAAACACAATGTGAGGGCATGAAGCTAACAATACAATTTGAGTTGTTAGTCAAATGAGAAATAGATAAAAGATTGAAATTAAATTCAGGAACATATAGAACATTATAAAGAGTCAAATGTTCATTTAATATCACATCTCCTGTAAAAGTAGCAGTAGCAAGTGCATTATTAGGGAGTTTTATTTTGATATCAGCGGGTTCTGGTACTGTAGAAAACAATGCCAAATCACAAGTCATGTGATCTGTTGCTCCAGTATCCAGAATCCAACTGTGTTTATCAGAAGATGTTATGTGAAAACAAGAATGAAAACTACCTGAAATACCACCTGTAGCATCCCCATAAGTTTGGGTGGAATTAGCAACAAAAGCACCAGCTACAGTATGTGAAGTATCATTGTCCTTTTGAAGCTTTGCAAAATTCAGAAACTGATCAAATAAGTCTTGTGTGAACAAAGGACTAGACACTTCAGCAACCTCATCATTCTTGATCATAACATTAGCAGTAGTCTCATTCTTCCCACCAGGAATCCTAGGACCTCTAGGATCTTTCCAACCGGGTGGGTAGCATATTAACTGGAAACATCTATCCACAGTATGGCCAGGACCTTGACAATGTGTACATTTCATTGGTTTCTTCTTATCCTTATAGAATCTTGCATTCTTTGTTAGCATGACAATGGACTCATTCTGTAAACTAATAGAATCACACTTAAGAGCCCTCTGAGACTCTTCTTGTGACAAAGAAGACGTAAAAAACTTTGGACAATGTATATATGAAGAAGACTGCATTAGTATATGACTCCTAATCGCAGAATAGCTATCATCTAGGCCAACCAAGAACTTGATTATAACATCATTTTCTTGTGTCTTAGCAACAATTTTAAGCAATTCACAAGTGCATTGCATCATAGCTCCACAATTACATACTAAAACAGGTCTATAACTCAACCATTCATCCCACAATGACTTGAATGTGTTACAGTAAACAACCAGAGATTGACCACTCTTAGAAATAACACTAAGCGACTTTTCTAATTTATATACACGAAAGTGTCAATGATTTTATGTGCATCTAATGTGCAATTCGTCCCCACACTTCCTTCAAGAAATATTCTAACTCACGCTTGATATCAGGCTTGATTGAGTTGAGTACCCACATCAAAATGAGATCATTGGCGCATATCCACGCCGCACGGATTATCTGGTCACCATCTTTATCTAGAGGGGTCAATGAACCATCAATCAGGGGTGTCTTATTCTTGACACTGAGTGCACGTTTAACAGCATGACTCCAGGACACAAAATTTGAACTATCAAGGGGCTTAAGAACAATGGCAACCGCCGGATTATCTTGCGGGTGAAAAGCTAATGGAGACAGAGGGTTCTCTATTGGATTAAGCGACGCACCACGAAAGGCCATTATGTCACAGATTAAATCCAAATAGAAAAACGATATAAAATCGATGAAATTTGATATAGAATCAAAGAAATCACAGTAAAATGGCTCGTGACAGACACAAAACCTTAGAGAAATCGATCAAGACGATCGGAGATGCAGCGGAATCAGGATCGAAAAAGACGAATCGAAAAAAAACGATTCGATTCAGAAAAAAAAAGAGGTAACCCTAAGCGTGTCTAATAATCAATTCGAAGAATCGAATCAAAACTGATACCATGTTGAACAATTAGACTTGAAATGGAATATGAAATCAACATTCTTGGAATTGGAAAAGAGGAAATGTATTTGTTACAATTGGAAACCGCCTAATTGGAAAAGTGAAGTACAGAATACAAGAAATGACCTATTTATAACTAATAGTTTTCCACTGGTATTAGTTGGGAAACAGAAAGGTATTAGTGGATAAAAATAGACTTATTTATTTATATCTTCACATCCCCCCTCAAAATGGGGGTGTATGTTTAGCAGTCCCATTTTGGACTTTAGTGCGTTGAAAATGGCAGGAGATAGAGGCTTTGTCAAGGCATCTGCAAGGTTTTCAGTTGTTGGAATTTGAATGAGTTTGACAACTCCCTCTTTGATCTTCTCTCTGGTGAAGTGTATGTCTATTTGAATATGCTTGGACTTCTCATGTAGCACTGGATTATGTGCAATGCCATAAGCTGACTTGCTATCTGTATACACTATAGCAGGTTGTGGATGAGAGATCTTCATGTCCTTGAGAATGTAAAATATCCACTGTAATTCACATGTTGTTGCACAAAGAGCTCTGTATTCAGCTTCTGCTGATGATCTACTAACAGTTTGTTGCTTCTTTGATTTCCAGGAAATGAGTGTATCTCCCAAGTAGATGGCAAAGCCTGTGATGCTCCTTCTAGTTTGCTCACATCTTGCACAATCTGAATCTGAAAATGCTTGAAGTTTAAAGTTAGTGTCTGCTGGATAGAAAATACCTTGCCCAACAGTGGACTTTAAGTACCTGAGTAATCTATGAACATAAGAAAGATGATACTGATTTGGCTTACTCATGTATTGGCTAAGTGTTTGAACAGTATAAGAGATATCTAGTCTTGTAATTGTTAGGTATAGAAGTTTGCCAACTATCCTTCTGTATTCAGAAGGATCTTCAAGAAGAGGGGCATCTGTGTGAGAGTGCTTTGGATCCATAGGTGTAGTGCAAGGTTTGCTTGCAAGGAATCCACAATCATTCAAGAGATCAAGGACATATTTTCTCTGGCATAGTTGTAAACCAGATTTGTTTCTGGCAACTTCAATGCCTAACATGTACTTTAAGTTGCCTAAATCTTTAATAGTGAACTTCTCATGTAAATGAGTTTTAATATTAAGAATCTCATCCAACACATCACCAGCAATAATACTATCATCAACATAGCACACTAGAACAGTAAATGATGAAGAAGTAGATTTTGTGAAAAGAGAAGTATCAGCTTGTGACTGAATGTAACCAAAGGCTATCAAAGTTTCAGAGAGTTTATTAAACCACTGCCTTGATGCTTGCTTAAGTTTGTTCA
>JBBCBC010000299.1:0-30620 GCA_037126765.1 Stenogyne calaminthoides
GGCCTGGGCCTGGGCCTGGGCCCTGGGCCTGGGCCTGGGCCCTGGGCCTGGGCCTGGGGCCTGGGCCTGGGCCTGGGCCTGGGCCTGGGCCTGGGCCTGGCCCTGGGCCTGGGCCACTGAGGCCTGAGCCTGGGCCACTGGGCCTGAGCCTGGGCCTGGGCCTGGGCCTGAGCCCTGGGCCTGGGCCTGGGCCTAGGCCTGGGCCTGGGCCCTGGGCCTGGGCCACCTGGGCCCTGGGCCTGGGCCACAGGCCTGGGCCTGGCCCTGGGCCTGGGCCCTGGGCCCTGAGCCCTGGGCCTGGGCCCTGGGCCTGGGCCTGGGCCCTGGGCCTGGGCCTGGGCCTGGGCCCTGGGCCTGGGCCTGGGCCTGGGCCCTGGGCCTGGGCCTGGGCCTGGGCCCTGGGCCTGGGCCCTGGGCCTGGGCCCTGGGCCTGGGCCTGGGCCTGGGCCCTGGGCCTGGGCCTGGGCCTGGGCCTGGGCCCTGGGCCCTGGGCCCTGGGCCCTGGGCCTGGGCCTGGGCCTGGGCCTGGGCCCTGGGCCTGGGCCTGGGCCTGGGGCCTGGGCCTGGGGCCTGGGCCTGGGCCCTGGGGCCTGGGCCTGGGCCTGGGCCCTGGGCCACTGGCCCTGGGCCCTGGCCCTGGGCCTGGGGCCTGGGCCCTGGGCCTGGGCCTGGGCCTGGGCCTGGGCCTGGGCCACTGGGCCTGGGCCCTGGGCCACTGGGCCCTGGGCCTGGGCCTGGGCCACTGGGCCAGCCTGGGCCCTGGGGCCTGGGCCTGGGCCAGGCCTGGGCCTGGGCCTGGGCCTGGGCCTGGGCCTGGGCCTGGGCCTGGGCCCTGGGCCCTGGGCCTGGGCCTGGGCTGGGGCCTGGGCCTGGGCCCTGGGCCCTGGGCCTGGGCTGGGCCACTGGGCCTGGGCCTGGGCCTGGGCCACTGGCCCTGGGCCCTGGGCCACTGGGCCTGGGCCTGGGCCTGGGCCCTGGGCCTGGGCCCTGGGCCTGGGCCTGGGCCCTGGGCCTGGGCCTGGGCCCTGGGCCTGGGCCTGGGCCACTGGGGCCCTGGGCCACTGGGCCTGGGCCCTGGGCTGAGCCTGGGCCCTGGGCCCTGGGCCCTGGGCCTGGGCCTGGGCCTGGCCCTGGGCCTGGGCCGCAGGCCTGGGCCACTGGGCCTGGGCCCTGGGCCTGGGCCTGGGCCACTGAGCCTGGGCCTGGGCCTGGGCCCTGGGCCCTGGGCCTGGGCCTGGGCCTGGGCCCTGGGCCACTGGGCCTGGGCCTGGGCCTGGGCCCTGGGCCTGGGCCTGGGCCTGGGCCTGGGCCACTGGGCCTGGGCCACTGGGCCCTGGGCCTGGGCCACAGGCCTGGGGCCTGGGCCTGGGCCTGGGCCACTGGGCCTGGGCCACTGGGCCCTGGGCCTGGGGAGGGGCCTGGGCCCTGGGCCCTGGGCCTGGGCCTGGGCCTGGGCCCTGGGCCTGGGCCTGGGCCTGGGCCTGGGCCTGGGCCTGGGCCTGGGCCTGGGCCTGGGCCCTGGGCCCTGGGCCCTGGGCCACTGGGCCCTGGGCCTGGGCCAGCCTGGGCCCTGGGCCCTGGCCCTGGGCCCTGGCCACTGGGCCTGGGCCCTGGGCCTGGGCCCTGGGCCTGGGCCTGGGCCTGGGCCTGGGCCTGGGCCACTGGGCCTGGGCCCTGGGCCTGGGCCCTGGGCCCTGGGCCCTGGGCCACTGGGCCCTGGGCCTGGGCCTGGGCCTGGGCCACTGGGCCCTGGGCCTGGGCCCTGGGCCCTGGGCCCTGGGCCACTGGGCCTGGGCCTGGGCCCTGGGCCACTGGGCCACTGGGCCCTGGGCTGGGCCTGGGCCCTGGGCCTGGGCCTGGGCCACTGGGCCTGGGCCTGGGCCTGGGCCCTGGGAGCCTGGGCCTGGGCCTGGCCCTGGGCCTGGGCCCTGGGCCTGGGCCCTGGGCCTGGGCCACTGGGCCTGGGCCTGGGCCTGGGCCACTGGGCCTGGGCCCTGGCCACTGGGCCTGGGCCACTGGGCCCTGGGCCTGGGCCCTGGGCCTGGGCCTGGGCCCTGGGCCCTGGGCCTGGGCCTGGGGGCCCTGGCCCTGGGCCCTGGGCCCTGGGCCACTGGGCCTGGGCCTGGGCCCTGGGCCTGGGCCCTGGGCCTGAGCCTGGGCCCTGGGCCTGGCCCTGGGCCTGGGCCTGGGCCCTGGGCCTGGGCCACTGGGCCTGGGCCTGGGCCTGGGCCTGGGCCCTGGGCCCTGGGCCCAGGCCACTGGGCCACTGGGCCTGGGCCTGGGCCCTGGGCCACTGGGCCCTGGGCCTGGGCCTGGGCCTGGGCCTGGGCCTGGGCCTGGGCCCTGGGCCTGGGCCTGGGCCCCTGGGCCCTGGGCCTGGGCCACTGGGCCTGGGCCCTGGGCCTGGGCCCTGGGCCACTGGGCCTGGGCCCTGGGCCCTGGGCCCTGGGCCCTGGGCCTGGGCCCTGGGCCCTGGGCCTGGGCCCTGGGCCTGGGCCCTGGGCCTGGGCCTGGGCCCTGGGCCTGGGCCTGGGCCCTGGGCCCTGGGCCACTGGGCCCCTGGGCCCTGGGCCACTGGGCCTGGGCCACTGGCCCTGGGCCCTGGGCCCTGGGCCCTGGGCCACTGGGCCACTGGCCTGGGCCCTGGGCCTGGGCCACTGGGCCCTGGGCCCTGGGCCTGGGCACAGGCCCTGGGCCCTGGGCCTGGGCCCTGGGCCTGGGCCACTGGGGCCTGGGCCCTGGGCCTGGGCCTGGGCCCTGGGCCTGGGCCTGGGCCTGGGCCTGGGCCCTGGGCCTGGGGCCACTGGGCCTGGGCCCTGGGCCTGGGCCTGGGCCCTGGGCCCTGGGCCTGGGCCCTGGGCCCTGGGGCCTGGGCCTGGGCCTGGGCCTGGGCCTGGGGCCTGGGCCTGGGCCTGGGCCCTGGGCCCTGGGCCTGGGCCCTGGGCCTGGGCCTGGGCCTGGGCCCTGGGCCACTGGGCCTGGGCCACTGGGCCCTGGGCCCTGGGCCCTGGGCCTGGGCCTGGGCCCTGGGCCAGGCCTGGGCCTGGGCCCTGGGCCTGGGGCCTGGGCCTGGGCCCTGGGCCTGGGCCTGGGCCTGGGCCTGGGCCTGGGCCCTGGGCCACTGGGCCTGGGCCTGGGCCTGGGCCCTGGGCCTGGGCCACTGGGCCCTGGGCCTGGGCCTGGGCCCTGGGCCCTGGGCCCTGGGCCCTGGGCCTGGGCCACTGGGCCCTGGGCCCTGGGCCCTGGGCCACTGGGCCTGGGCCCTGGGGCCTGGGCCCTGGGCCCTGGGCCCTGGGCCCTGGGCCCTGAGGCCTGGGCCCTGGGCCTGGGCCCTGGGGCCTGGGCCTGGGCCTGGGCCTGGGCCTGGGCCCTGGGCCTGGGCCCTGGGGCCTGGGCCTGGGCCCTGGGCCACTGGGCCTGGGCCCTGGGCCTGGGCCCTGGGCCTGGGCCTGGGCCACTGGGCCTGGGCCCTGGGCCTGGGCCTGGGCCTGGGCCTGGGCCACTGGGCCCTGGGCCTGGGCCCTGGGCCGCTGGGCCCTGGGCCCCAGGCCTGGGCCCTGGGCCTGGGCCACTGGGCCACTGGGCCCTGGGCCCTGGGCCTGGGCAGGCCTGGGCCCTGGGCCTGGGCCCTGGGCCTGGGCCCTGGGCCCTGGGCCTGGGCCACTGGGCCTGGGCCCTGGGCCTGGGCCCTGGGCCCTGGGCCCTGGGCCACTGGGCCCTGGGCCTGGGCCTGGGGCCTGGGCCCTGGCCCCTGGGCCCTGGGCCACTGGGCCTGGGCCCTGGGCCCTGGGCCTGGGCCTGGGCCACTGGGCCTGGCCCTGGGCTGGGCCTGGGCTGGGGCCTGGGCCCTGGGGCCTGGGCCTGGGCCTGGGCCCTGGGCCTGGGCCTGGGCCTGGGCCTGGGCCACTGGCCTGGGCCTGGGCCCTGGGCCCTGGGCCTGGGCCTGGGCCTGGGCCACTGGGCCTGGGCCCTGGGCCTGGGCCCTGGGCCCTGGGGCCTGGCCCACTGGTACACTGGGCCTGGGCCCTGGGCCACTGGGCTGGGCCCTGGGCCACTGGGCCCTGGGCCCTGGGCCAGGCCCTGGGCCTGGGCCTGGGCCTGGGCCTGGGCCACTGGGCCTGGCCCTGGGCCTGGGCCTGGGCCCCACTGGGCCTGGCCACTGGGCCTGGGCCTGGGCCCTGGGCCTGGGCCACTGTGCACTGAGCCTGGGCCCTGGGCCTGGGCTGGCCTGGGCCTGGGCCTGGGCCTGGGCCTGGGCCTAAACCTAAACCTAAACCCTGGGCCTAAACCTAAACCTAAACCTAAACCCTAAAGCCTACCAAACCTAAGCAAAAACCACAAACCACTAAACCCTAAACCACAAACCTAAACCTGAGCCAACTGAAACCTAAACCACAAACCTAAAACCTAAACCTGAGCCACTAAACCTAAACCTCAAACCTGAGCCACTGAAACCCAAGGCCACTAAACCTAAAACTGAGCCACCAAACCACGCCACTGGGCCACTGAGCCCTGAGCCCTGGGCCTGGGCCTGGGCCTGGGCCTGGGCCTGGGCCTGGGCCACTGGGCCCTGGGCCTGGGCCCTGGGCCTGGGCCCTGGGCCCTGGGCCTGGGCCCACCTGGGCCCTGGGCCCTGGGCCCTGGGCCTGGGCCTGGGCCTGGGCCTGGGCCCTGGGCCTGGGCCCTGAGCCCTGGGCCTGGGCCTGGGCCTGGGCCCTGGGCCCTGGGCCCTGGGCCTGGGCCCTGGGCCCTGGGCCTGGGCCTGGGCCCTGGGCCTGGGCCTGGGCCTGGGCCCTGGGCCTGGGCCTGGGCCTGGCCCTGGGCCCTGGGCCCTGAGCCTGGGCCTGGGCCCTGGGCCTGGGCACTGGGCCTGGGCCTGGGCCCTGGGCCTGGGCCCTGGGCCTGGGCCACAGGCCACTGAGCCTGGCCCTGAGCCTGGGCCTGAGCCAGGCCTGGGCCTGGGCCTGGGCCTGGGCCACCAGGCCTGGGCCACTGGGCCTGGGCCTGGCCTGGCCCTGGGCCTGGGCCCTGGGCCTGGGCCTGGGCCCTGGCCCCTGAGCAGGCCTGGGCCTGGGCCCTGGGCCCTGGGCCTGGGCCTGGGCCCTGGGCCTGGGCCCTGGGCCTGGGCCTGGGCCTGGGCCCTGGGCCCTGGGCCCTGGGCCACTGGGCCTGGGCCCTGGGCCTGGGCCACCTGGCCCTGGGCCCTGGGCCCTGGGCCTGGGCCTGGGCCTGGGCCTGGGCCCTGGGCCTGGGCCAGGCCTGAGCCTGGGCCTGGGCCACTGGGCCTGGGCCCTGGGCCTGGGCCTGGGCCCTGGGCCCTGGGCCTGGGCCTGGGCCTGGGCCCTGGGCCTGGGCCTGGGCCCTGGGCCTGGGCCCAGGCCTGGCCCCTGGGCCCACTGAGCCCAGGCCACTGGGCCTGGGCCCTGGGCCACTGGGCCTGGGCCCTGGGCCTGGGCCTGGGCCTGGGCCTGGGCCCTGGGCTGGGCCTGGGCCTGGGCCCTGGGCCTGGGCCTGAGCCTGGGGCCTGGGCCCTGGGCCCTGGGCCCTGGGCCCTGGGCCTGGGCCTGGGCCTGGGCCTGGGCCTGGGCCTGGGCCCTGGGCCCTGGCCCCTGGCCCTGGGCCCTGGGCCTGGGCCTGGGCCCTGGGCCCTGGGCCTGGGCCTGGGCCTGGGCCTGGGCCTGGGCCACTGGGGCCTGGGCCCCTGGGCCCTGGGCCTGGGCCCCTGGGCCTGGGCCACTGGGCCCTGGGCCTGGGCCTGGGCCTGGGGCCTGGGCCTGGGCAGGCCTGGGCCTGGGCCTGGGCACAGGCCTGGGCCTGGGCCACTGAGCCTGGGCCTGGGGCCCTGGGCCTGGGCCTGGGCCTGGGCCTGGGGGCCCTGGGCCTGGGCCTGGGCCCCAGGCCACCTGGGCCCTGGGCCCTGGGGCCTGGGCCTGGGGCCTGGGCCACTGGGCCTGGGCCTGAGCCTGAGCCTGGGCCTGGCCACTGCCTGGGCCTGGGCCACTGGGCCCTGGGCCAGGCCACTGGGCCCTGGGCCCTGGGCCTGGGCCGCCAGCCTGGGCCCTGGGCCCTGGGCCTGGGCCTGGGCCCTGGGCCCTGGGCCTGGGCCCTGGGCCACTGGCCCTGGGCCACTGGGCCTGGGCCCTGGGCCTGGGCCTGGGCCCTGGGCCCCTGGGCCTGGGCCTGGGCCCTGAGCCACAGGCCTGGGCCACTGGGCCTGGGCCCTGGGCCACAGGCCTGGGCCCTGGGCCCTGGGCCTGGGCCTGGGCCTGGGCCCTGGGCCACAGGCCCTGGGCCTGGGCCTGGGCCTGGGCCCTGGGCCTGGGCCTGGGCCCTGGGCCTGAGCCCTGAGCCCTGGGCCTGGGCCTGGGCCCTGGGCCCGGGCCTGGGCCTGGGCCTGGGCCTGGGCCTGGGCCTGGGCCCTGGGCCTGGGCCTGGCCCCTGGGCCTGGGCCACTGGGCCTGGGCCAGCCTGGGCCTGGGCCCTGGGCCCTGGGCCCCCTGGGCCCTGGGGCCTGGGCCTGGGCCACTGGGCCTGGGGCCTGGGCCCTGGGCCTGGGCCCTGGGCCCTGGGCCTGGGCCTGGGCCTGGGCCACTGGGCCTGGGCCTGGGGCCTGGGCCTGGGCCTGGGCCCTGGGCCTGGGCCCTGGGCCCTGGGCCTGGGCCTGGGCCCTGGGCCTGGGCCTGGGCCACTGGGCCCCTGGGCCTGGGCCTGGCCCTGGGCCTGGGCCCTGGGCCCTGGGCCTGGGGCCTGGGCCTGGGCCTGGGCCCTGGGCCTGGGCCCTGGGCCTGGGCCCTGGGCCTGGGCCCTGGGCCTGGGCCCTGGGCCCTGGGCCAGCCAGGCCTGGGCCCTGGGCCTGGGCCCTGGGCCCTGGGCCCTGGGCCCTGGGCCCTGGGCCCCACTGGGCCTGGGCCCAAAGCCTGGGCCTGGGCCCTGGGCCCTGGGCCCTGGGCCTGGGCCTGGGCCTGGGCCACTGGGCCCAAAACCTGGGCCTGGGCCTGGGCCTAGGCCTGGGCCCTGGGCCTGGGCCTGGGCCTGGGCCTGGGCCTGGGCCACTGGGCCACTGGGCCTGGGCCTGGGCCTGGGCCTGGGCCCCTGGGCCTGGGCCTGGGCCCTGGGCCTAAACCTAGGCCCTGGGCCTGGGCCTGGGCCTGGGCCTGGGCCACTGGCCTGGGCCTGGGCCCTGGGCCTGAGCCTGGGCCTGGGCCCTGGGCCCTGGGCCCTGGGCCTGGGCCTGGGCCTGAGCCCTGGGCCTGGGCCTGGGCCACTGGGCCACTGGGCCCCCCTGGGCCCTGGGCCACTGGGCCTGGGCCTGGGCCTGGGCCTGGGCCTGAGCCTGGGCCTGGGCCTGGGCCCTGGGCCACAGGCCACTGAGGCCCTGGGCCTGGGCTGAGGCCTGGGCCTGGGCCTGGGCCTGGGCCTGGGCCCCTGGGCCCTGGGCCTGGGCCCTGAGCCTGGGCCTGAGCCTGGGCCTGGGCCTGGGCCTGGGCCCTGGGCCCCTGGGCCTGAGCCCTGGGCCACTGGGCCCCTGGGCCTGAGCCCCCAGGCCACTGGGCCCTGGGCCCTGGGCCCTGGGCCCTGGGCCTGGGCCCTGGGCCACTGGGCCCTGGGCCCTGGGCCCTGGGCCCAAGCCCTGGGCACTGGGCCTGGGCCCTGGGCCCTGGGCCCTGGGCCACAGGCCCTGGGCCTGGGCCTGGGCCACTGGGCCTGGGCCTGGGCCTGGGCCCTGGGCCACTGGGCCTGGGCCACTGGGGCTGGGCCTGGGCCTGGCCCCTGGGCCTGGGCCTGGGCCCTGGGCCTGGGCCACTGGGCCTGGGCCCTGGGCCAGCCACAGGAGCGCCACTGGGCCCTGAGCCCTAAGCCTGGGCCTGGGCCCTGAGGCCCAGGCCTGAGCCTGGGCCCTGGGCCACTGGCCACAGGCACTGGGCCACTGGGCCTGGGCCACTGGCCTGGGCCTGGGCCACTGGGCCTGGGCCACTGGGCCCTGGGCCCTGGGCCACTGAGCCACTGGGCCTGGGCCTGGGCAGGCCACTGGAGCCCTGGGCCACTGGGCCTGGGCCTGGGCCCTGGGCCTGGGCCACTGGGCCTGGGCCTGGGCACCAGGCCACTGGGCCACTGGGCCCCTGGCCCTGGGCCACTGGGCCTGGGCCCTGGGCCTGGGCCTGGGCCTGGGCCCTGGGCCTGGGCCTGGGCCCTGGGCCAGGCCTGGGCCACTGGGCCTGGGCCCTGGGCCACTGGGCCTGGGGCCTGGGCCTGGGCCTGGGCCCTGGGGCTGGGCCTGGGCCTGAGCCACTGAGCCTGGGCCCTGGGCCTGGGCCTGGGCCACTGAGCCCTGGGCCACAGGCCACTGGGCCTGGGCCTGGGCCTGAGGCCAGGCCTGGGCCACTGAGCCTGGGCCACTGCCTGGCCCTGGGCCTGGGCCACTGGGCCTGGGCCTGGGCCTGAGCCTGGGCCTGGGCCACTGGGCCCTGGGCCTGGGCCCTGGGCCTGGGCCTGGGCCTGGGCCTGGGCCTGGGCCAGCCTGGGCCCTGGGCCTGAGCCTGGGCCTGGGCCAGGCCTGGGCCTGGGCACTGGGCCTGGGCCTGGGCCTGGGCCTGGGCCTGGGCCCTGGGCCTGGGCCCTGGGCCCTGGGCCTGGGCCACTGGGCCACTGGGCCTGGGCCCTGGGCCCCTGGGCCTGGGCCTGGGCCTACTGGGCCCTGGGCCACTGGGCCTGGGCCTGGGCCACTGGGCCTGGGCCCTGGGCCTGGGCCTGGGCCTGGGCCTGGGCCCTGGGCCTGGGCCTGGCCTGGGCCTGGGCCAGCCCTGGGGCCTGGGCCACTGGGCCTGGGCCACTGGGCCCTGGGCCCTGGGCCTGGGCCCTGGGCCTGGGCCTGGGCCTGGCCCTGGGCCACAGGCCCTGGGCCTGGGCCTGGGCCTGGGCCACTGGGCCTGGGCCACTGGGCCTGGGCCTGGGCCTGGGCCCTGGGCCTGGGCCCTGGGCCTGGGCCCACAGGCCTGGGCCACAGGCCTGAGCCTGGGCCACAGGCCAGGCCACAGGCCTGGGCCTGGGCCTGGGCGCAGGCCACTGGGCCTGGGCCTGGGCCTGGGCCACTGGGCCTGGGCCTGGGCCCTGGGCCTGGGCCACTGGGCCTGGGCCCTGGGCCCTGGGCCTGGGCCACTGGGCCCTGGGCCTGGGCCTGGGCCTGGGCCCTGGGCCTGGGCCCTGGGCCACCAGGCCTGGGCCACTGGGCTGGGCCACTGGGCCACTGGGCCTGGGCCCTGGGCCACTGGGCCTGGGCCTGGGCCACAGGGCCACTGGGGCCTGAGCCTGGGCCACTGGGCCTGGGCCTGGGCCTGGGCCCTGGGCCTGAAGCCTGGGCCTGGGCCTGAAGCCAGCCCTGAGCCTGGGCCCCTGGGCCTGGGCCTGGGCCTGGCCCAGGCCTGGGCCTGAGCCCTGGGCCACAGCCTGGGCCACTGAGCCCTGGGCCTGGGCCTGAGCCTGAGCCTGGGCCCTGGGAGCCCTGGGCCACTGGGCCTGGGCCACTGGGCCTGGGCCACCAGGCCTGGGCCTGGGCCACTGGGCCTGGGCCTGGGCCTGGGCTGGGCCCTGGGCCTGGGCCTGGGCCTGAGCCACTGGGCCACTGAGCCCTGGGCCTGCAGGCCACTGGCCTGGGCCTGGGCCTGGGCCTGGGCCTGGGCCCCTGGGCCTGGGCCCTGGGGCCTGGGCCTGGGCCACTGGGCCTGGGGCCCTGGGCCACTGGGCCCCTGAGGCCTGGAGCCTGGGCCTGGGCCTGAGCCTGGGCCTGGGCCCACTGAGCCACAGGCCTGGGCCTGGGCCTGAGCCTGGGCCCTGGGCCACTGGGCCCTGGGCCTGAGCCTGGGCCTGGGCCTGAGCCTGGGCACAGGCCCTGGCCCTGGGCCACTGGGCCTGAGCCTGGGCCCTGGGCCACTGGGCTGGGCCTGGGCCTGGGCCACCAGGCCTGGGCCACAAGGCCACAGGCCTGGAGCCTGGGCCCTGGGCCTGGGCCCTGGGCCTGGGCCTGGGCCTGGGGCCTGGGCCACTGGGCCCTGGGCCACACAGGCCTGGGCCCTGGGGCCTGGCCCTGGGCCTGGGCCACAGGCCCTGGGCCACTGGGCCCTGGGCCACTGGGCCCTGGGCCACTGGGCCTGGGCCTGGGCACTGGCCAGCCTGGGCCTGAGCCCTGGGCCTGGGCCTGGGCCACTGGGCCACCTGGGCCACTGGGCCTGGGCCCTGGGCCTGGGCCTGGGCCTGAGCCTGGGGCCTGGGCCTGGGCCACTGGGCCCTGGGCCTGGGCCTGGGCCACTGGGCCCTGGGCCTGGGCCTGGGCCCCTGGGCCACTGGGCCACTGGGCCACTGGGCCCTGGGCCTGGGCCCTGGGCCCTGGGCCTGGGCCACTGGGCCTGGGCCCTGGGCCTGGGCCTGGGCCTGAGCCTGGGCCACTGGGCCTGGGCCTGGGCCTGGGCCACTGGGCCTGGGGCCTGGGCCTGGGCCACTGGCCCTGGGCCACTGGGCCTGGGCCCTGGGCCCTGGGCCACTGGGCCTGGGCCTGGGCCTGGGCCACAGGCCCTGGGCCTGGGCCTGGGCCACTGGGCCACTGGGCCACTGGGCCTGGGCCTGGGCCACTGGGCCTGGGCCTGGGCTGGGCCTGGGCCACTGGGCCACAGGCCTGGGCCTGGGCCTGGGCCACTGGGCCCTGGGCCACCAGGCCACTGGGCCTGGGCCTGGGCCACTGGGGCCAGGCCCCTGGGCCTGGGCCACTGGCCTGGGCCACTGAGCCTGGGCCTGGGCCTGGGCCTGGGCCTGGGCCTGGGCCTGGGCCCTGGGCCTGGGCCCTGGGCCACAGGGCCTGGGCCCTGGGCCCTGGGCCTGGGCCCCTGGGCCTGGGCCTGGGCCCTGGGCCCCTGGGCCACTGGGCCTGGGCCCTGGGCCACTGGGCCACTGGGCCTGGGCCTGGGCCTGGGCCTGGGCCACTGGGCCTGGGCCTGGGCCACAGGCCACTGGCCCTGGGCC
The DNA here is from genome assembly GCA_037126765.1 of Stenogyne calaminthoides. Taxonomy (NCBI): domain Eukaryota; kingdom Viridiplantae; phylum Streptophyta; class Magnoliopsida; order Lamiales; family Lamiaceae; genus Stenogyne; species Stenogyne calaminthoides. The sequence continues at coordinate 11,011 of JBBCBC010000299.1, forward strand.
ACTGGGCCAGGCCTGGGCCTGGGCCCTGGGCCTGGGCCTGAGCCTGGGCCACTGGGCCTGGGCCTGGCCTGGGCCCTGGGCCACAGGCCTGAGCCTGGGCCTGGGCCTGGGCCTGGGCCTGAGGCCTGGGCCTGGGCCTGGGCCTGGGCCTGGGCCTGGGCCCTGGGCCTGGGCCTGGGCCTGGGCCCTGGGCCTGGGCCCTGGGCCTGGGCCACAGGCCAGCCCAGGCCTGGGCCCTGGGCCCTGGGCCTGGGCCACAGGCCTGGGCCCAGGGGCCACTGGGCCTGGGCCTGGGCCACTGGGCCTGGGCCACTGGGCCTGGGCCCCTGGGCCCTGGGCCACTGGGCCACTGGGCCCTGGGCCCTGGGGCCACCAGGCCTGGGCCTGGGCCACTGGGCCTGGGCCTGGGCCTGGGCCTGGGCCTGGGCCACTGGGCCCTGGGCCCTGGGCCACTGAGCCTGGGCCTGGGCCTGGGCCACTGGGCCACTGGGCCTGGGCCTGGGCCTGGGCCTGGGCCACTGGGCCAGGCCAGAGTACTGGGCCCTGAGCCAGGCCACTGGGCCTGAGCCTGGGCCTGGGCCCTGGGCCTGGGCCACTGAGCCTGGGCCCTGGCCTGGGCCTGGGCCACAGGCCACTGAGCCACTGAGCCTGGGCCACTGGGCCACTGAGCCCTGGGCCTGAGCCTGGGCCACAAGGGAGCCTGAGCCTGGGCCACTGAGCGCAGGCCTGGGCCACTGGGCCACAGGCCCTGGGCCCTGGGCCTGGGCCCTGGGCCTGGGGCCTGGGCCTGGGCCCTGGGCCTGAGCGCAGGCCTGGGTACAGGCCTGGGCCACTGGGCCACAGGCCCTGGGCCTGGGCCTGAGCCCTGGGCCCTGAAGCCTGGGCCACTGGGCCTGGGCCTGGGCCTGGGCCTGGAGCCTGGGCCTGGGCCCTGGGCCCTGGGCCACTGGGCCACTGGGCCTGGGCCTGGCCCTGGGCCTGGGAGCCCTGGGCCCTGGGCCTGGGCCTGGGCCCTGGGCCAGCCTGGGCCCCTGGGCCCTGGGGCCTGGGCCACTGGGCCACTGAGCCTGGGCCTGGGCCACTGGGGCCTGGGCCACTGGGCCACTGGGCCTGGCCCTGGGCCTGGGCCACTGGGCCACTGGGCCCTGGGCCTGAGGCCTGGGCCTGGGCCTGGGCCACTGGGCCACTGGGCCTGGCCCTGGGCCCTGGGCCCTGGGCCACTGGGCCTGGGCCACTGGGCCTGGGCCTGGGCCACTGGGCCCTGGGCCTGGGCCTGGGCCACAGGCCACTGGGCCTGGCCTGGGCCTGGGCCTGGGCCACTGGGCCTGGGCCTGGGCCACTGGGCCACTGGGCCACACAGGCCACTGGGCCTGGGCCTGGGCCTGGGCCTGGGCCCTGGGCCCTGGGCCTGGGCCTGGGCCCTGGGCCCTGGGCCTGGGCCCTGGGCCTGGGCCTGGGCCACTGGGCCTGGGCCAGCCTGGGCCTGGGCCCTGGGCCCTGGGCCTGGAGCCTGGGCCTGGGCCTGGGCCTGGGCCCTGGGCCCCTGGGCCTGGGCCTGGGGGCCTGGGCCTGGGCCTGGGCCTGGGCCACCAGGCCTGGGCCACTGGGCCACAGGCCTGGGCCTGGGCCTGGGCCTGGGCCTGGGCCCTGGGCCCTGGGCCTGGGCCACCAGGCCTGGGCCCTGGGCCTGGGCCAGGCCCCTGGGCCTGGGCCCTGGGCCACTGGGCCACTGGGCCTGGGCCTGGGCCTGGGCCTGCACAGGCCTGAGCGCAGGCCTGGGCCACTGGGCCACTGAGCCTGGGCCTGGGCCTGGGAGGCCTGAGCCTGGGCCTGGGCCTGGCCCCTGGGCCACTGGGCCACTGGGCCTGGGCCTGGGCCTGAGCCACAGGCCCTGGGCCTGGGCCTGGGCCCTGGGCCCTGGGCCCTGGGCCACTGGGCCCTGGGCCCTGGGCCAGGCCACACAGGCCCTGGGCCTGGGCCACAGGCCTGGGCACAGGCCACTGGGCCTGGGCCACTGGGCCACTGGGCCTGGGCCTGGGCCCCCTGGGCCACTGGGCCACCAGGCCCACTGGGCCCTGGGCCCTGGGCCTGGGCCACTGGGCCTGGGCCTGGGCCACTGGGCCACTGGGCCTGGGCCTGGGCCCTGGGCCACCTGGGCCTGGGCCTGGGCCTGGGCCACTGGGCCTGGGCCTGGGCCTGGGCCCTGGGCCTGGGCCTGGGCCTGGAGCCCTGGGCCTGGGCCCTGGGCCTGGGCCTGGGCCTGGGCCCTGGGCCTGGGCCTGGGCCCCTGGGCCTGGGCCCTGGCCCTGGGCCTGGGCCCTGGGCCTGGCCCTGGGCCCTGGGCCCTGGGCCTGGGCCTGGGCCTGAGAGCCTGGGCCCTGAGCCTGGGCCTGGGCCCTGGGCCTGGCCCTGGGCCACTGGGCCACTGGCCTGGGCCTGGGCAGGCCTGGGCCTGGGCCTGGGCCACTGGGCCCTGGGCCCTGAGCCCTGGGCCCTGGGCCTGGGCCACTGGGCCAGGCCTGGGCCACTGGGCCCTGGGCCTGGGGCCTGGGCCACTGGGCCACTGGGCCTGGGCCTGGGCCTGGGCCACTGGGCCTGGGCCTGGCCTGGGCCCCTGGGCCTGGGCCTGGGCCTGGGCCACTGGGCCTGGGCCTGGGCCTGAGCCTGGGCCCTGGCCACTGAGCCTGAGCCTGAGCCTGAGCCTGGGCCACCAGGCCACTGGAGGCCTGGGCCACTGGGCCTGAGCCTGGGCCACAGGCCACTGGGCCACAGGCCACTGGGGCCTGGGCCCCAGGCTGGGCCTGGGCCACTGGGGCCTGGGCCTGGGCTGAGGCCACTGGGCCCTGGGCCTGGGCCCTGGGTGCAGGCCTGGGCCCTGGGCCTGGGCCACTGGGGCCAGGCCAGGCCTGGGCCCTGGGCCCTGGGCCTGGGCCTGGGCCTGGGCCTGGGCCTGGGCCACTGGGCCCTGGGCCCTGGGCCACAGGCCTGGGCCTGGGCCTGGGCCTGGGCCTGGGCCTGGGCCTGGGCCCTGGGCCTGGGCCCTGGGCCTGGGCCACTGAGCCCTGGGCCACTGGGCCTGGGCCCAGGGCCTGGGCCTGGGCCACAGGCCTGAGCCTGGCCCTGGGCCCTGGGCCTGGGCCACTGGGCCTGGGCCCAGGCCTGGGCCTGGGCCTGGGCCTGGGCGCTGAGCCTGGGCCTGAGCCTGGGGCCTGGGCCACAGGCCACTGGGCCTGAGGCCCTGAGCCTGGGCCTGGGCCTGGGCCTGGGCCTGGGCCTGAGGCCTGGGCAGGCCTGGGCCTGGGCCTGGGCCTGGGCCTGGGCCTGGGCCTGGGCCACTGAGCCTGGGCCTGGGCCTGGGCCTGGGCCTGGGCCTGAGCCTGGGCCTGGGCCTGGGCCTGGGCCACTGGGCCAGCCTGGGCCTGGGCCACTGGGCCTGGGCCTGGGCCCTGGGCCTGGGCCTGTGCAGGCCTGGGCCCTGGGCCACTGGGCCACTGGGCCACTGAGCCTGGGCCTGGGCCTGGGCCACTGGGCCCTGGGCCACTGGGCCTGGGCCTGAGCCCTGGGCCTGGGCCTGGGCCACTGGGCCTGGGCCTGGGCCTGGGCCTGGGCCTGAGCCCTGGGCCTGGGCCTGGGCCTGGGCCTGGGCCTGGGCCTGAGGCCCTGGGCCCTGGGCCACTGAGCCCTGGGCCTGGGCCTGGGCCTGGGCCCTGGGCCCTGGGCCACTGGGCCTGGGCCCTGGGCCTGGGCCTGGGCCCTGGGCCTGGGCCTGGGCCACTGGGCCACTGGGCCTGGGCCACTGGGCCACTGGGCCCTGGGCCTGGGCCTGGGCCCTGGGCCTGGGCCTGAGCCTGGGCCTGGGCCTGGGCCTGGGCCTGGGCCCCTGGGCCCTGGGCCTGGGCCTGGGCCCTGGGCCTGGGCCTGGGCCTGGGCCACTGGGCCTGGGCCACTGGCCTGGGCCTGGCCTGGGCCTGGGCCACTGGCCACAGGCCTGGGGCCTGGGCCCCAGGCCTGGGCCCCTGGGCCTGGGCCCTGGGCCTGGGCCTGGGCCTGGGCCTGGGCCACAGAGCCTGGGCCCTGGGCCTGGGCCTGAGCCTGGGCAGGCCTGGGCCACTGAGCCTGGGCCTGGGCCTGGGCCTGGGGCCCTGGGCACCAGGCCTGGGCTGGGCCTGGGCCTGGGCCTGGGCCTGGGCCTGGGCCTGGGCCCTGGGCCACCAGGCCTGGGCCTGGGCCACTGAGCCTGGGCCACTGGGCCTGGGCACTGAGCCTGGGCCTGGGCCTGGGCCCTGGGCCCTGGGCTGGGCCTGGGCCTGGGCCCCTGGGCACTGGGCCCTGGGCCACTGGGCCTGGGCCACTGGGCCTGGGCCCTGGGCCTGGGCCCTGGGCCCCTGGGCCTGGCCCACTGGGCCACTGGGCCTGGGCCTGGGCCCCTGGGCCCTGGGCCCTGGGCCCTGGGCCCTGGGCCACTGGGCCTGGGCCTAAAAACTGGGCCACTGGGCCACTGGGCCTGGGCCTGGGCCTGGGCCTGGGCCACTGGCCCTGGGCCACTGGGCCCTGGGCCTGGGCCTGGGCCTGGGCCCTGGGCCACAGGCCCTGGGCCCTGAGCCTGGGCCCTGGGCCTGGGCCTGGGCCCTGGGCCTGGCCCTGGGCCTGGGCCCTGGGCCCTGGCCTGGGCCTGGGCCACTGGGCCCTGGGCCCTGGGCCTGGGCCCTGGGCCTGGGGCCCTGGGCCCTGGGCCCTGGGCCTGGGCCCTGGGCCCAGGCCTGGGCCTGGGCCTGGGCCTGGGCCTGGCCAGGCCTGGGCCTGGGCCTGGGCCTGGGCCTGGGCCTGGGCCTGGGCCCTGGGCCCTGGGCCCTGGGCCTGGGCCCTGGGCCTGGGCCACTGGGCCCTGGGCCTGGGCCCTGGGCCTGGGCCCTGGCCCTGGGCCTGGGCCCTGGGCCTGGGCCTGAGCCTGGGCCCTGGGCCTGGGCCCTGGGCCTGGGCCTGGGCCCTGGGCCCCTGGGCCTGGGCCCTGGGCCTGGGCCTGGGCCTGGGCCACTGGGCCCTGGGCCTGGGCCACTGGGCCTGGGCCCTGGGCCCCAGGCCCTGGGCCCTGGGCTGGGCCTGGGCCACTGGGCACTGGGCCCTGGGCCTGAGGCCTGGGCCTGGGCCACTGGGCCTGGGCCCCTGGGCCACTGGGCCCTGGGCCTGGGCCTGGGCCTGGGCCTGGGCCTGGGCCTGGGCCACTGGGCCAGGGAGCCACTGGGCCTGGGCCTGGGCCAGGCCTGGGCCTGGGCCCTGGGCCACTGGGCCTGGGCCTGGGCCACAAGGCCAGGCCACTGGGCCACTGGGCCCTGGGCCGCTGGGCCTGGGCCTGGCCCTGGGCCTGCAGGCCACTGGGCCCTGGGCCCTGGGCCCTGGGCCTGGGCCCTGGGCCTGGCCACCCTGGGCCACTGGGCCACTGAGGCCCTGGGCCACTGGGCCCACAGGCCTGGGCCACTGGGCCTGGGCCCTGGGCCTGGGCCTGGGCCCTGGGCCTGGGGCCTGGGCCTGGCCCCTGGGCCACTGGGCCCCTGGGCCCCCTGGGCCACTGGGCCCTGGGCCTGGGCCTGGGCCCTGGGCCTGGGCCCTGGGGCCTGGGCCTGGCCTGGGCCTGGGCCACTGGGCCTGGGCCTGGGCCCTGGGCCACTGGGCCCTGGGCCCTGGGCCTGGGCCCTGGGCCTGGGCCTGGGCCACTGGGCCACTGGGCCACTGGGCCTGGGCCTGGGCCCTGGGCCACTGGGCCCCTGGGGCCTGGGCCCTGGGCCTGGGCCCTGGGGCCTGGGCCACTGGGCCCTGGGCCTGGCCCTGGCCCTGGGCCCTGGGCCCCTGGGCCCTGGGCCACTGGGCCACAGGGGCCACAGGCCAGGCCTGGGCCTGGGCCTGGGCCCTGGGCCTGGGCCTGGGCCTGGGCCTGGGCCTGGGCCTGGGCCCTGGGCCTGGGCCCTGGGCCTGGGCCCAGGCCTGGGCCCTGGGCCTGGGCCACTGGGCCTGGGCCCTGGGCCTGAGCCCTGGGCCACTGGGCCACTGGGTACTGGGCCTGGGCCTGGGGCCACTGAGGCCTGGGCCTGGGCCTGGGCCACTGAGCCTGGGCCCCTGGGCCACTGGGCCAGGCCTGGGCCACTGGGCCCTGGGCCACTGGGCCCTGGGCCAGCCTGGCCCTGGGCCCTGGGCCTGGGCCACTGGGCCTGGGCCCTGGGCCACACAGGCCACTGGGCCTGGGCCTGGGCCTGGGCCTGGGCCTGGGCCCTGGGCCCTGGGGGCCTGGGCCCTGAGCCCTGGGCCACTGGGCCACTGGGCCCTGGGCCACAGGCCTGGGCCCTGGGCCTGGGCCCTGGGCCCTGGGCCCTGGGCCTGGGCCACTGGGCCTGGGCCACTGGGCCACTGGGCCACTGGGCCCCTGGGCCTGGGCAGGGCCTGGGCCTGGGCCGCCAGGCCTGGGCCTGGGCCTGGGCCTGGGCCACTGGGCCCTGGGCCTGGGCCTGGCCCTGGGCCTGGGCCTGGGCCTGGGCCCTGGGGCCCTGGGCCTGGGCCTGGGCCACTGGGCCTGGGCCAGGCCTGGGCCCCTGGGCTGGCCCTGGGCCTGGGCCTGGGCCTGGGCCTGGGCCTGGGCGCAGGCCTGGGCCACTGGGCACTGGCCCTGGGCCCTGGGCCTGGGCCTGGGCCCTGGGCCCTGGGCCCTGAGCCCTAGGCCTGGGCCTGGGCCTGGGCCCTGGGCCTGGGCCCCTGGGCCTGGGCCCTGGGCCTGGGCCCTGGGCCCCCAGGCCTGGGCCTGGGCCACTGGGCCTGGGCCCTGGGCCACTGGGCCCTGGGCCTGGGCCACTGAGCCCTGGGCCCTGGGCCCTGGGCCCTGGGCCACTGGGCCACTGGCCTGCTGGGCCCTGGGCCTGGGCCTGGGCCTGGGCCACTGGGCCTGGGCCTGGGCCCTGAGGCCTGGGCCCTGGGCCACTGGGCCTGGGCCAGGCCACTGGGCCTGGGCCCCAGGCCTGAGCCCTGGGCCCTGGGGCCTGGGCCTGGGCCTGGGCCTGAGCCCTGGGCCTGGGCCTGGGCCTGGGCCCCTGGGCCCTGGGCCTGGGCCACTGGGCCTGGGCCCTGGGCCTGGGCCCTGGGCCTGGGCCTGGGCCTGGGCCTGGGCCTGGGCACAGGCCTGGGCCCTGGGCCCTGGGCCCTGGCCACTGGGCCACTGGCCTGGGCCTGGGCCACTGGGAGGCCTGGGCCTGGGCCCTGGGCCACTGGGCCTGGGCCTGGGCCTGAGCCCTGGGCCTGGGCCTGGGCCCTGGGCCTGGGCCTGGGCCACTGAGGCCTGGGCCTGGGCCTGGGCCTGGGCCACTGGGCCCTGGGCCCTGGGCCAGCCTGGGCCCTGGGCCCTGGGCCTGGGCCCTGGGCCCTGGCCCTGGGCCTGGGCCAGCCTGGGCCTGGGCCTGGGCCACTGGGCCCTGGGCCCCAGGCCTGGGCCTGGGCCTGGGCCCTGGGCCTGGGCCTGGGCCCTGGGCCCTGGGCCCTGGGCCTGGGCCTGGGCCACTGGGCCTGGGCCACTGGGCCTGGGCCACTGGGCCTGGGCCTGGGCCCTGGGCCTGGGCCCTGGGCCCTGGGCCTGGGCCTGGGCCCTGGGCCTGGGCCTGGGCCAGGCCTGGGCCACTGGGCCTGGGCCTGGGCCAGGCCCTGGGCCTGGGCCTGGGCCTGGGCCTGGGCCTGGGCCCTGAGCCTGGGCCCTGGGCCCTGGGCCTGGCCCTGGGCCTAAACCCTAGGCCACAGGCCTGGCCACAGGCCTGGGGCCTGGCCCTGGGCCTGGGCCACTGGCCTGGGCCTGGGCCTGAGCCCTGGGCCTGAGCCACAAACCTGGGCCAACCTGGGCACTGGGCCTGGGCCACTGGGCCTGGGCCTGGGCCTGGGCCTGGGCCTGGGCCACTGGGCCCTGGGGGCCACACAGGCCTGGGCCTGGGCCCTGGGCCTGGGCCCTGGGCCTGGGCCCTGGGCCAGGCCTGGGCCCTGGGCCCAGGCCTGGGCCACTGGGCCTGGGCCTGGGCCTGGGCCACAAACCTGGGCCTGGGCCTGAGCCCTGGGCCCTGGGCCTGGGCCACTGAGCCTGAGCCTGGGCCACTGGGCCTGGGCCTGGGCCCTGGGCCTGAGCCTGGGCCCTGGGCCCTGGGCCCTGGGCCCTGGGCCCTGGGCCTGGGCCTGGGCCTGGGCCTGGGCCCTGGGCCTGGGCCCTGGGCCTGGGCCTGGGCCTGGGCCTGGCCCTGGGCCTGGGCCACTGGGCCCTGGCCCCTGGCCCTGGGCCTGGGCCCTGGGCCCTGGGCCCTGGGCCCTGGGCCTGGGCCTGGGCCCTGGGCCTGGGCCACCTGGGCCTGGGCCCTGGGCCCTGGGCCTGGGCCCTGGGCCTGGGGCCTGGGCCCTGGGCCTGGGCCACTGGCCTGGGCCTGGGGCCTGGGCCCTAGGCCTGGGCCTGGGCCCTGGGCCTGGGCCTGGGCCCTGGGCCCTGGGCCTGGGCCCTGAGCCACTGGGCCACTGGGCCCTGGGCCCCTGGGCCACTGGGCCACTGGGCCCCTGGGCCTGGGCCAGGCCCTGAGCCTGGGCCTGGGCCCTGGGCCCTGGGCCCTGGGCCTGGCCTGGGCCACTGGGCCTGGGCCCTGGGCCTGGGCCCTGGGCCCTGGGCCTGGGCCTGGGCCTGGGCCCTGGAGCCCCTGGGCCCTGGGCCACTGGGCCTGGGCCTGGGCCTGGGCCACAAACCCCTGGGCCTGGGCCACTGGGCCTGGGCGCAGGCCTGGGCCCTGGGCCCTGGGCCCTAGGCCTGGGCCCTGGCCCTGGGCCCTGGGCCCTGGGGCCTGGGCCTGGGCCACTGAGGCCTGGGCCTGGGCCACTGGGCCTGGGCCACTGGGCCTGGGCCTGGGCCTGGGCCCTGGGCCACTGGGCCTGGGCCTGGGCCTGGGCCCTGGGCTGGGCCTGGGCCCTGGGCCCTGGGCCCACAGCCCTGGGCCCTGGGCCCTGGGCCACTGGGCCTGGGTTGGGCCTGGGCCCCAGGCCACTGGGCCTGGGCCTGGGCCTGGGCCTGGGCCTGGGCCCTGGGCAGGCCTGGCCCTGGGCCCCTGGGCCTGGGCCTGGGCCTGGGCCCTGGGCCTGGGCCTGGGCCACTGGGCCCTGGGCCCTGGGCCTGGGCCCCAGGCCCTGGGCCCTGGGCCCTGGGCCTGGGCCTGGGCCTGGGCCCTGGGCCTGGGGCCTGGGCCACAGGCCTGAACCCCTGAGCCTGGAGGCCCTGGGCCTGGGCCTGGGCCAGCCTGGGCCCTGGGCCTGGGCCCTAGGGCAGGCCTGAGCCCTGAGCCCTGGGCCTGGGCCCTGGGCCTGAGCCTGGGCCTGGGCCTGGGCCCTGGGCCTGGGCCTGGGCCTGGGCCTGGGCCCTGAGCCTGGCCCACTGGGCCCTGAGCCCTGGGCCTGGGCCCTGGGCCTGGGCCTGGGCCACTGGGCCTGGGCCTGGGCCTGGGCCACTGGGCTGGGCCCTGGGCCTGGGCCACTGGGCCCCTGGGCCCTGGGCCTGGGCCTGGGCCACTGGCCTGGGCCTGGGCCTGGGCCTGGGCCTGGGCCACTGGGCCACTGGGCCTGGGCCCAGGCCTGGGCACTGGGCCCTGGGCCTGGGCCACTGGGCCTGGGCCCTGGGCCACTGGCCAGGCCTGGGCCTGGGCCCTGGGCCCTGGGCCTGGGCCTGGGCCTGGGCCACAGGCCCTGGGCCACTGGGCCCTGGGCCTGGGCCTGGGCCCTGGGCCCCCTGGGCCTGGGCCCCCAAACCCCCTGGGCCCCAAACCCCAAACCCCCCCAAACCCTAAACCCCCCCCTAAACCCCCCCCAAACCAAACCCTAAACCCCCCCAAACCCTGGGCCCCTGAGCCCCTAAACCCCAAACCCCCTAAACCCTAAACCCAAACCCCCCCAAACCCAAACCCTAAACCCTAAACCCTAAACCCTAAACCCCAAACCCTAAACCCTAAACCCTAAACCCCTAAAAAACCCCAAACCCCAAACCCCCCCAAACCCCAAACCAAACCCAAACCCAAACCCCAAACCCCAAACCCAAACCCCAAAAAACCCCCCAAACCCCAAACCCCTAAAAAACCCAAACCCCAAAAACCCTAAACCCTAAACCCCAAACCCTAAACCCCAAACCCCTAAACCCTAAACCCCAAACCCCAAACCCCAAAACCCCCAAACCCAAACCCCTGGGCAAACCCCAAACCCCAAACCCTAAACCCAAAACCCCAAACCCCAAACCCAAACCCCAAACCCCAAACCCCAAACCCCAAACCCCAAACCCCAAACCCTAAAACCCAAACCCCAAACCCCAAACCCCAAACCCCAAACCCTAAACCCTAAACCCCAAACCCTAAACCCCAAACCCCAAACCCCTGGGCCCTAAACCCCAAACCCCTCAAACCCCAAACCCTAAACCCCAAACCCCAAACCCTAAACCCAAAACCCCAAACCCCCCCTCAAAACCCCCAAACCCTAAACCCCAAAACCCAAACCCCAAACCCCAAACCCTAAACCCAAACCCTAAACCCCTAAACCCCAAACCCTAAAAACCCTAAACCCCAAACCCCAAACCCCAAACCCCAAACCCCAAACCCTAAACCCCAAACCCCAAACCCCAAACCCTGGGCCCAAACCCCAAAACAAACCCCAAACCCTGGGCCCCAAACCCCAAACCCCAAACCCCAAACCCCAAACCCTAAACCCCAAACCCCAAACCCCAAACCCCAAACCCTAAACCCCAAACCCAAAACCCTAAACCCCAAACCCCAAACCCCTGGGCAAACCCCAAACCCCAAACCCTAAAACCCCAAACCCTAAACCCTGGGCAAACCCCTGGGCCCCCAAACCCCAAAACCCTAAACCCTAAACCCCAAACCCTAAACCCTAAACCCTGGGCAAACCCTAAACCCCCCCAAACCCTAAACCCCCCTAAACCCTAAACCCTAAACCCTAAACCCTAAACCCCAAACCCTGGGCCCCCAAACCCCAAACCCCAAACCCTAAACCCCAAACCCCAAACCCTAAACCCAAACCCCCCAAACCCCCTAAAACCCAAACCCCAAAACCCTAAACCCCAAACCCTAAAACCCCAAACCCTAAACCCAAACCCTAAACCCTAAACCCTAAACCCCAAAAACCCTGGGCCCCTGGGCCAAACCCCAAAACCCCAAACCCTAAAAGGCCCTAAAAACCCCAAACCCCAAACCCCAAACCCCAAAACCCCAAACCCCAAAAACCCTAAAACCCCAAACCCAAACCCTAAACCCCAAACCCCAAACCCCAAACCCTAAAACCCCAAACCCCAAACCCCAAACCCTAAACCCAAAAACCCCAAACCCCCTAAACCCTAAAACCTAAACCCTAAACCCAAACCCCAAACCCTAAACCCCAAACCCTAAACCCCAAACCCCAAACCCAAAAAACCCCAAACCCTGGGCCTAAACTAAACCCTAAACCCCAAACCCCAAACCCCCAAACCCCAAACCCCAAACCCCAAACCCCAAACCCCAAACCCCAAACCCTAAACCCTAAACCCCAAACCCCAAACCCCCCAAACAAACCCTAAAAAACCCCTAAAACCCCACCCCCAAACCCCAAAACCCTAAACCCCAAACCCCAAACCCTAAACCCCAAACCCCAAACCCAAACCCCAAACCCCCCAAAAACCCCAAACCCCAAACCCTAAAACCCTAAACCCCAAACCCCAAACCCCAAACCCCAAAACCTAAACCCCAAACCCCAAACCCCAAACCCTAAACCCTGGGCCCCTAAACCCCAAAACCCCAAACCCCAAACCCTAAACCCTAAACCCCCCCAAACCCCAAACCCCAAACCCCAAACCCAAACCCTAAACCCCAAACCCTAAACCCCAAACCCTAAACCCTAAAACAAAACCCTAAACCCCAAACCCTAAACCCCAAACCCCAAAACCCCAAAACCCTAAACCCTAAACCCCAAACCCCAAACCCTAAACCCCAAACCCTAAACCCTAAACCCTAAACCCCAAACCCTAAACCCCAAACCCCAAACCCTAAACCCCAAACCCTAAACCCCCAAACCCCAAACCCCAAACCCCAAACCCCAAACCCCCTAAACCCTAAACCCTAAACCCTAAACCCCAAAAACCTAAACCCCAAACCCTAAAACCCTTTAAAACCCCAAAACCCCAAACCCTAAACCCTAAACCCTAAAAAACCCCAAACCCCAAACCCCAAAACCCCCCCCCAACCCCAAACCCCAAACCCCCAAACCCCCCAAACCCCAAACCCCCCAAAACCCCCAAACCCCAAACCCCAAACCCCAAACCCTAAAACCCCAAACCCCAAACCCCAAACCCCAAACCCCCCAAACCCCCTAAAAACCCCAAACCCCCCAAACCCCAAACCCTAAACCCCAAACCCCCCCCAAACCCCCAAACCCCAAACCCCCCAAACCCCCCAAACCCCCCAAACCCCAAACCCCAAACCCCAAACCCCAAACCCTAAACCCTAAACCCCAAACCCTAAACCCAAACCCAAACCCTAAAAAACCCCAAACCCCAAACCCCAAACCCCTAAACCCCAAAAAACCCCCAAACCCCAAACCCCAAACCCCAAAAACGGTTAAAAAACCCTAAAAAACCCAAACCCCAAACCCCAAACCCCTAAACCCTAAACCCAAACCCTAAACCCTTAAACCCTAAACCCTAAAAAAACCCTAAAACCCCAAACCCAAACCCTAAACCCCAAACCCTAAACCCCAAACCCCAAACCCCAAAGTTTAAAAACCCCAAAAAACCCCAAACCCCAAAAAACCCTCAAACCCCAAACCTCAAACCCCAAACCCCAAAAACCCTAAAACCCCTAAAACCCCAAACCCTAAACCCTAAACCCAAACCCCTAAACCCTAAACCCTAAACCCCAAACCCCCCAAACCCCAAACCCTAAACCCCAAACCCCAAACCCTAAACCCTAAACCCCAAACCCTAAAACCCCAAACCCCAAACCCCAAACCCCAAACCCAAACCCCAAACCCCAAAACCCCAAACCCCAAACCCCAAACCCCAAACCCCAAACCCCTAAACCCCAAACCCCAAACCCCAAACCCCAAACCCCAAAAAACCCAAACCCCAAACCCCAAACCCTAAACCCCAAAACCCCAGGCAAACCCTAAAACCCAAACCCCAAACCCTAAACCCTAAACCCTAAACCCTAAAACCCTTAAAACCCAAAAACCCTAAACCCCAAACCTAAAACCCTAAAAAACCCCAAACCCCCCAAACCCCAAACCCCAAACCCCAAACCCAAACCCCAAAAAACCCCAAACCCCAAACCCCAAACCCCAAACCCCAAACCCCAAACCCTAAACCCCAAACCCCAAACCCCAAACCCCAAAAAACCCCAAACCCCAAAAACCCCAAACCCCAAACCCCAAACCCCAAACCCTAAACCTCAAACCCCAAAACCCCAAACCCCAAACCCCAAACCCCAAACCCCTAAACCCAAACCTCAGTCGTAAACCCTCGCTGGTGGTCAACCTCAACCCTGTTGTCGCCGTGCTCCCAATGCTCCCCTAAAAAGAGATCCAAAGGACCTCAAACGGGCGAAAACCGTAAAACCCCAAAACGATAAACCCTAAACCGCAAACCTAAACCCCAAAGTGATCAACCCTAAACCCGAAACCCTAAACCCCATATCAATAAGCATAGAAAAAACCTTACAAGGAAACCCCAAACCCCAAAGTGAACCGAATAAACCCCAAACCCCTTGAGAATCGAGCGCCCAAACCTCAAATTATACCCAAACCCGAGAACAAAACCTCAAACCCCAAATCGAGCCCCAAGTCCCTCGAACCCGTGGGCACCACAAACCCCAAAGAAACCAAACCTCAAACCCCAAACCCCAAACCCAAACCTCAAACATCAAACCCTACAAACCCCAAGTTTGGGGAATGTGAACATCCAAACCCCAAATTGGAACAAACCCTGGGCGAGAGACCCAAAAAAATCAAACCCTAAAGGAAAAATAAAAAACCCTTTCTAAAAGAGAGTCAAAGAAGGCCCCCCCGTCTTGGGGAAACCTAAACCGGACGGAAAGGGAATGGCGAGATGTCCGGCCGAAACCCGGGCGCGACCAAACCCCAAACGACAAAAGCCAAACCGGGCAATGATAAACCCCAAAGGCAAACCCCAAACCCGATCCAAACCGGATCCCCAAACCCGAGTGTTGTGCCCCGGCACAAGCCCAAACTACAAACCCTCAAACCGAAAAGGGTTCCATCTGAAACATACCGCCGAGGACTCAAACTCAAACCTCAAATGGTGAACTATGCGAAAAACCCCAAACCCCAAAAACCCCAAACCCGGGTGCGCCAAAACCCCTAAACCCTAAACTTTCTCCCAAACTCAAACCCCAAACCCCAAACCTGCCAAACCCCAAGATGGTGAATCGAAGCTGGTGGCGATGCAAATTGGAGGCCCCCAATGTCGACGGAGACATGCAAATTGTTAATAGGGTGGAAAGACTAATCGAACCATCTAGTAGCCGGTTTCCTCCGATGTTTCCCTCAGATATTTGGAGCTCGAGAAGAGTTAAAGGAATTAAAGCCCAATGATTAGAGGCATCGGTATAGCGCCCTCGACCTATTCTCAAACTTTAAATAGGTAGGATGGTAGCGAGCGCTCCGTTGAGCGGTGGGAGAATCGTGAGCTCAAGTGGGCCATTTTTGGTAAGCGAAGGCGGTGATGCGGGATGAACCAAAAAAGTCGGGTTACGATTGCCCAAGCAATCTAACCTAGATCATACAAAAAGGGTGTTTGTCGATTAAAACCTTGGCGGGGCGGTGGTCATGGAAGTCGAAATCCTTTAGACCTTGAATTTGAAGCTAGAGGTGTCGAGAAAAAGTTTGGGGGGGATAAGCGGCTTGTGGCGACCAAGCGTTCATAGCGGCGTTGCTTTTTGATCGCCGATGTCACTCTTTTCTATCATTGTGAAGCGAGAATTCACCAAGTGTTGGATTGTTCACCCACCAATAGGGAGCGTGGTTTGGGTTTAGACCATCGTGAGACGAGGTTAGTTTTTTCACCGATGCAAACATCACAATAGTAATTCAACCTAGTGCACGCAAGCAACCGCCGATTATAATTGGTCATCGCACTTGGTTGAAAAAGCGAAAGAGCGGCGGCGAAGGTACCGTCTTATTTGGGATCACGCTTTCTAAGTCAATCAGAATAGAGCGGCGATGCCCGTCGTCCATTTGTTGACCCTTGATAGTCGGAGGCCCCCATGGCACATCGTCATCGCCAAGCCCTCGCGAATAATACGTCGGCGCATTTTGAAGTACAACCCCATCGAACAAGGGTAGAATCCTTCTGCAGAGCGACTTAAACGCTGACGGGTATTATGGCAAGAGTGGCCTTCTCGGGTCGTGGTCGATTCCTTGGCCGCCTGATTAAGTCCTCCTCCCCCAAAACCGCAAGCCCCAAAAACTCTTACAATTTTCGGAAATGAAGTTCACTGCTCGGTAGTTGTGGAGACCAATCGACCCCGGAAAATGCCTAAGTCCTGGGGACGACGGCAACATCCTACACCTACGGGGTCTGCGCGGGTAACGTCCGAGCATGCCCGCGCACGGTGTTGGCATTTTTCATAAGTGAGGTTCACGGCTCGGTAGTTTGTGGAGACCACCAGCCCAGAAAATGCCCAAGTCCCGGGGGGACGGCGGTGACGTCCCGTCAAAAAATTGTCAACCATAAAAATACCGATTCACCTCGCGATGCCGGGTGTGAGAGAGTATGTCCACGATTTGATTTCGATGCAACTTGATTTTCAAAGTTTTTTTTTTCTTTTTTCCCCCGGACTCGAGATACGGATTTTTCGTGATATATAGACCGTAATTATTATTATTATTATTTTTCTAACCGAGTTTATTTTTGTTAATGGCATCAAAAATACAGAATCTCCGAGATGTGTGTAGCCCAAAAAATGCCTCAAGGCATTTTTTTTTTTTGGGCACCAAGGAAGGGATTTTTTTTAGCACGCAAAATTCCATTTAAAAATCGTCAACCATCAAAATAGGAATTCACCTTGCAACGCCTGGTGTGAGAAACGATATTCCCATGATTTGATTTCGATGCAACTTGATTGATTTTCAATTTATTTTTTTTTAATTCCCGGACTCAAAAAATGGAATTTTCGTGACACATAGGCCACTAATTTTCAAAAAAAAAATTCGGCGGAGTTATTTTTGTTCAACGCATCAAAACATGGATTCTCCATGATGTGTGTAGCCAACAAACTATCAACAACATTCGTTGTAGGGCATTTGTTTATTTTTTTTCTCGGCATCAAGGTACGGAATTTTTTTAGCACGCATAATTCGATTTGAAAATCGTCAACAATCAAAATACGGATTCCTCGTGCGATGCCGAGTGTGAGAAACGATATTCCCATGATTTTATTTCGATGCAACTTGATTTTCAAAGTTTTTATTTTTGTTTTCCCCGGACTCAAAATACGGAATTTTCGTGATATATAGACCACGAATTTTTTTTTAAAAAAATTAATTTTTTTTTTTGGGACGGAGTTATTTTTGCTCCCGGCATCAAAATACAGAATCTCCATGATGTTTTCATAGCCCAAAAATTCGTTCTAAGCCATTTTTTTATTTTTTTCGGCCCCAAAGTACGAAATTTTAATATCATGTATAGATCGTAAAATTTGGTTTTTTTTGAATGAATATTCTTTATTTGCATCAAAATATGGATTCTCCACATGATGTTGGGGTGAAGAACAAATTCCCACTATTTTTTCAACACGACTTGATTTTTTTAATTATTTTTTAATTTTAATTAATAAAAAATATACAAAAAAAAATATTAAGTACATTTCCAAAACTCAAATTCTTGATTTGACATGAAAAATGGATTCTATGGCCAATTTTGTGGGGGATGCAAGGTTTCTTATAAACAAATATCGGTATCATTGGGGACCAAAATGGGGGTATTTTCAATTTTTCAATATCTAGTCTTTGTAACTAGCCTTTATTTTTTTTAAGCTATTATAAGGAGGGAGGTGCTCACTTGAGGGATGAAGAGGATGGTGACCATCCTTGATACTCTCCATTAGTGAGCATCTCCTCCCCCACGGCCGGGCGAATAGCCTTGCGCGCCTCTCCGTGAGGCAACCCGTGAGTTTTCCGGGAGTTTTCGGCCGGATTTTAAATATGGGGATGCAGCGGGGATTCGGGTTGGTAGCAGCGCGTGCGTTTTCGTGCTTAGTAAAGGCGGCGGTTGGCTAGTTTGAAGGCCTCTAGGCCGACGGACGTCTCGTCGTATCCGGCGTGGTGCGAGCGGGTGAAATAGTCGTGTTGCGCCGGGCGAATCCCGGTGCATTCGCGCCAGCCAATGCTTTGCGATTTTCGTCTTGAAGTAGCCTCAATCGGATGATTGGTGCATCCGTGTGGCGGTAGCGGAAGATGCGGCGGAGGGCGGCGTTCGCGAAAATCTGCGATATTCGGAAGGGATCAACGGGGAGAACTGAGCGGCTACCACATCGAGGAAAGGCGGCGGTAGCGCAAATTACCCAATCGTGCGGGGGAGGTAGTGATGATAAATAACAATTCGAGTGCGGTAATTGGAATGAGTACAATCTAAATCCTTAACGAGGATCCATTGGAGGGCAAATCGGTGCCGGCCGATCGCGGTAATTCGGCTCAATAAGCGTATATTTAAGTTGTTGCGGTTAAAAAGCTCGTAGTTGGACTTTGGGTTGGGCGGCGGTCCGACTTTTTGGTGTGCACGATCGTCTCGTCCGCTTCTGCGTGATGCGCTCTGGTCTTAAGCGGCGGGATCGTGCCTCGTATTTATTACTTTGAAGAAATTAGAGTGCTCAAAGCAGCCCTACGCTCTGGATACATTAGCATGGGATAACATTATAGGATTTCGGTCCTATTAAGTTGGCCGCCGAGATCGGAGTAATGATTAATAGGGACGATCGGGGGCATTAAGTATTTCATAGTCGGGAGGTGAAATTCTTGGATTTATGAAAGGCGAACAAGCGAAAAAGCATTTGCGAGGATGTTTTCATTAATCAAGAACGAAAGTTGGGGGCTCGAAGGCGATCGGATACCGTCCTAGTCTCAACCATAAATGATCCCGGCCGAGGATCGGCGGATGTTTTTAAAGGACTCGCCGGTACCTTATGAGAAATCAAAGTCTTTGGGTTCGGGGAGTATGGTCGCAAGGTGAAACTTAAAGGGATTGTGGAAGGGCACCACGGGAGTGGAGCACGTGGGCTTAATTTGACTCAACAGGGAAACTTACGAGGTCGGACATAGTAAGGATTGACAGACCGAGAGCTCTTTCTTGATTATATGGGTGGTGGAGCATGGCCGTTCTTAGTTGGTGGAGAGATTTTATGCGGTTAATTAGTTAATCTAACGAGACCTCGACCTGCTAACTAGTTATGCGGAGGTATCCTCCGCCGCCGCCTTCTTAGAGGGACTACGGCCTTTTAGGCGCTGGAAGTTTGAGGCAATAACAGGTCTGTGATGCCCTTAGATGTTACGAGCACGCCTGGCCTTCTGCGATGTATTCAACGAGTTTATAGCCTTGGCCGACAGGCCCGGATAATCTTTGAAATTTCATTGTGATGGGGATAGATCATTGCAATTGTTGGTCTTCAACTAGGAATTCCTAGTAAGCGCGAGTCATCAGCTCGTGTTAACTACGTCCCTGCCCTTTTGTAGCCAAAGACAGAAACCGGCGTCGGCCGAGGCTTGGCGCGCTTGAGCCAACAACTAAAGGGGCTTACTCTAGACGCGTCATTGCCGGCAGGATCCGATGTCGCCGATACAAACCGAACACCACTCACGCACCGCCACGTGTACAACGCCATGGAACATAATTCGACGATAGTCATTCCCGCGATGCAAAGCAACACGGGCGCAGAACGAAGAATACTTGAACCAAGCATTGCCCTCATCGACACGATTGAACCGAGTAGAGATGGCTCGCCCGGTAGGCTTGCGCGCTCGACCGCATCGCCGCGCGCCCGACCACACGGATGCACCAATCATCCGTCGAGGCTACTCGACACGAAACCCGCAAGCATTGCGCTAGCGTGAATGCACCGGGGTTGGCCGGGGCGGCATGACTTCGTTCGCCCGTTCGACGCCAGCGAATCTGACCCTCCCGATGGCCTCAAGGCCTTCAAACTAGCCATTCCGGCGGCTTACTAGGCCGCGAAACCGCATACATTGCCACAGGCCCGAATCCCGTTGCATCCCTTCCGAAAATCCTTGCGCCCGGCCACACGGATGCACCAATCATCCGTCGAGGCTACTAAGATTTAAACACGCAAGCATTGCGCTTGCGGAATGTGTTGGGATTATACTGGAAAGTATCCTTTTACTTTGTATAATCGAAACCGAATTTCGGACTTATTTCTTGAAATAAATTGTTTATCAGCGATGCTTTAAATATTATTGAATGTTACATATATTTCTTTGCATAACTTTCAATAAGTCGTCGTGTTACATTGTAGTTAATTTAGTGATGCGGATCACGAAGATTAAATTAACGGTCCTTGTAACTA
>JBBCBC010000261.1:0-46923 GCA_037126765.1 Stenogyne calaminthoides
CACACAGGGTTGATTTGAGAAGCTGAATTCATTGGAAAAGGGTTAAAGGTTCCCACCGGAAGTATCACCGGAAATAAGGAACTCATCGGAAAAGCATGAAGTATATGCTAAAGAAGATGAATGGTTTATGTTGTGTTGTTTGCCTAAACACCCCAGGCTAATTTATAGAAGGAAATTAGGGGTATAAATGCAAATTTATTTTCTCAGAAGATCTTAAGAGAAATTTGCATCGACAACGCGTAAGGAACACGCGGCTAATGGTTGGATGAGTTGACGGTGTGAGTAATCACAGCGTATCTATGCCATTATTACGGAATGTCAAATCACGCCGATTTGGGGATCGAGGCTACTTTTTAACTCCCCGAAGTAAATGTTTTGGCGGGAGTTGACTTCAGTAAATACGGGCTGATTAAAAGAAAAAATTGAAGGATGAACGGTATCAGATAAGAGGATCAGATAAGTGACAAAGTGCTTCACACCAGAATCTGATCAGATGAGTGAGATATTGTTGGGAAATGCTTAAGTCTACCATCAGTAAGGTTAACAAGTACCAGATCAGATCACAAGTGGTAACTGGTTGATTACAATATCAATCAGTCAGATACGTTCTCTTATTTATCTCTTTCTGAATACCTTATATGCGTTATTTAAATAAACTGAATTTTATTCTGTTTTTACTTTATGACGCATGCTCTGCAAAACTTTTAATGCAGACTTGGGAATGTGTTTTTAATGCATTTTATTGTGAATTTTCGAGTCCAAAATACGAGAAGACTACTTTTCTCAACCGTGCGATCAAAATACTTTTTGGCCGACTAATCTCAGCCACTGATTTCAAAACAAGGATACTTGAGTTTTGGGGAATAAGTTGCACAGATCTATTCGGGGTGAATATTTAAATACAAATTTAATTCTTATAATTATTACTAGCATGAATTAATCCTATATTAATTCAAATAATAATCCAACAACATATCATGCATATAATAATTCACGTAAAATCTACGCATGCGGAATTCTACGAGTTTACGTGAACGTACCTCTTGGGATGGCAACGGTATGGCTGAATAGACTAACCGAAAGGACTTCCCAAGTATTCCCTTAGCCCTCGTTCGACTATCCGGTGGAAGGACTCTTGTGAACGATTTAACAAAAGGAAAATAAATTATGTTGCCCCACCTTTGTGGATTTACTAATTTTTCCAGCACATGGAATTGTACTTAGGAATGAAAGAATCATCCCCTATTTATAGAGCATGAAGTGGACGAAATTTTGTGATAAAACAATGTGGGAAAATCTTTTCTTGATCTCCAAGAAATCTTGAATATATCTCCTATATTCTTTTTCCCATAATTATAATATTCCACAAAAATCCAACCTACTCTATTTTATGGTAAATTTCGAAAATATAGGGTGCCAAGAATCCAAGATTTGGATCTTCTTGAATTTATGAGATATTCTTGTATTTCAAGAAATACATATCTTCCATAATATCTTTTCAAGAAAATCAAGAAAATCTTTCTTGCCCCTTATTTTTAAATTTTCGAAAATCTCTTATGAATTAACCAAGTGGGAGATTTCTTGAATTTAATGAGATAATCTTGTATTCCAAGAATACATATCTTCATTCCATAACAAAATTCAAAGAAAATCTTTCTCCCAACTTATCCATAATTTTCGAATTTTTCTTGGAAAAATAAGCAACAATATTTATTTTATTTTAATTACCTTTTCAGTTATTGGACTATATGTTGGGCTACTTAGGGGGCCTTTAGGAGAATTAAGATTGGACCTTCTAATGGACCTTGAATATCTAATATTGAGCCACAATATTATTCAAGCCCATAAATATTAATTAATCCCACTACATAATTAATATTGCACTATCCATCTTAACCCATATTACAGTCAATATGGCTCCCGGTTATTATTTCTCATGTTAAAGATTATCTAGCCCATTAATTAATTCAAGCCACTGAAATAGATTTCCATTAATTAATATCTTTTGTCCTTGGTCAAGGAACGGTTCAACATTATTATCCATACCGGAAACTAATTCCACTTGCAAGATTTGGTATGATAAAGCTTATGAACCTCCCAAGGGGGCAAATCAAACAAGCGTACTTGCACACGATTCTTCGTATTAAATCTTAGCAATCACATGTGACTAATAATATTGCCCAAGATAAAAAGTATTGAATCTCGTTGATTCTCTACCCATGATAAGTCAAAGCAATAATTACCAATCCCACGTGATCCTATTTAAGGAACGAAGATTAAGAAATAACGAACCACTGAGGTCTAATTCTTCCTTATTCAGTTCTGAAGAATTTGTCCTCCTGTAGGTCCTATTCAGTGTATCAGTCATGCACTAGTGTAATCTCTTGGTCAAGACAAGCCAATTTGAGCCTTACACTTCAACCTTTCACGATGGGTTGTTCATTTCCATCTAGGTCGTGAATGGCGTACTTTTAGTTACAAGGGATTGTTAATTTAATCTTCTGTGATCTGGTATCACTAAATTAACTACAATGTAACACGTACGACTTATTGAACAGTTATGCAGTAAATATATGTAACATTCGATAATATTTAAAGTATCAGTGATAAACAATTTATTTGTAAATAAATTCTGAAATTAGGTTTTGATTATACAAAGTAAAAAGCATACTTTCTAGTATAATCCCAACAATACGCCACTTATACTCAAATCGCTTTTTAAGTATACTACAACATGTCTCGTGTAGTCTGTGAAATCTAATGTCACCTACACGAACCTAATAATTTCTCCCACTTATACTCAAAGCAGATTGGCAACGGTCTTGACATCCATTCCTTCCGCATGTCTCTCGAATGTATTCAGAGGCAGACTCTTTGTGAATGGATCTGCTAGGTTGTCTTTCGACGCGATCTATGCCACCTTTATATCTCCTCTCTTAACGATTTCTCGTATAAGATGTCTTTTCCTTGATGTCTTGTTTGACTCGTGGACTCTTGGTTCCTTGAATTTGCAATCGCCCTTAGAAAATATTGCTAGACAAATTGGAACTCCATCCAAGTCCACTAAGAAGGTCTAGAGCCAAATCGGGTTCTTTCAACGCTTCTGGACTTCTTACCAAACTTCCATGATTGAGTCGGTGATGCATTTGGCTTCACACTCGTCCATTTGATGGCTACACTTCCCAAATGGAAACACACTAGCCGAGGCGAATAGTTTACGGAATCTAAGTCCGATTGGAAATCCGAGTCCGTGTGGCGGATGGGGATTGGACTATCTGGCCGATAAATCAATATTCTATCCCGAGTTCTTTTTCGGATACTTGAATGTTTTTACTCCGTCAATGATCTTTCCTGGTTACTTTGATATCTTGCCACCATGCCCTACGGCAAAACAGATATCCGGTCTCGACACAACATTGCATACATCGGCGAAGCATAAGGAATGCCTTTCATGTCATCTATCTCATTTTGCGTCTTGGGGACATTTTCTTGGATAGATGGATTCCATGCACGAAAGGTCGAAGCCTTTCTTGGAATCTTGCATCTTGAATCGTTTCAAGGCGAGTGTCTATGTATGAAGCTTACGATATGTTCGATCATCATTTTCTTGCGATCTCGAGTGATCTTGATCCCAAGGATGTGTCCGAAACTTTCCCTAAGTCTTTCATATCAAACCATTTTGAAAGCCATGCCCTTTACGTCGATAACACCTTTACATCGTTCGATGATCGTAATGTCATCTACGTATAGTACTAAGAATACCAATGCGATTAAAACCGCTTTTTTATACACACAACTTTCGAACTCATTTTGATCGAACCCATAAGACTTTATAACATGATCAAAACATTTGTTCCAAGCTCTGGATGCCTGTTTGAGTCCGTAAATGGACTTCATGAGCTTACAAACTAGGTGTTCGTGGCCTGTTTCAATGTAGCCTTGGGGTTGTTGCATATAGATCCCTTCATCAAGACTTCCGTTAAGGAAAGTTATCTTGACATCCATTTGCATTTCAAAAGTCGAAAATGCAGAAGAATCGATAAGAGAATACGGATGGACTTAAGCATGGCTCTGAGTGAAAAAAGTTTCTCATGTCGATCCCTTCTTTCTGAGTATAACCTTTCGCCACTAGTCTTGCTTTGAAGGTTTCAACCTTCCCGTCCGGTCCTCCTTTTCTCTTGTACACCCACTTGCAACTAATGGGTTTGACCCCATTAAGTGGTTCGACTAGCTCCCACACTCTGTTATGAAACATAGAACCCATTTCGGCTTTCATTGTTGTTTGCCAAGAAACTGCATCCTTATCTTGGAGTGCCTCGTCATATGTCCATGGGTCTGATTCGTCTTGTCCAGGAATCAAGTCCGAGGACTCTCCTATTCCCATGAATCTCTCGGGCTGTCAAACAACCCTCCCACTATGACGAGGTTCCGGTTGTGAAAGTGTGTCGTTTGGTATATCATCTAGTATAGTTGGCATTGAGGTTTGCCCTCTAAGCTCATTTAAGGTAATCTCACTTCTGGGTCTTCTTTCGTTCATATAGTCTTCTTCCAAAAATCTAAAGTGGGTGTTGATGACCACCTTTTGATCTTCGGGACCATAGAACATACAACCTTAATTCTGATCGAGGATTCAATTTACCGGCTTCCTTGTCCAACACGTAGGCCGGACACCCCCAAATTCTCATGTGTCTCATACTAGGCTTGCGCCCGGTCCACAATTCTTTGGGAGTTTTGGGAACCGATTTGGATGGCACCAAGTTGAGAATGTAGTTTCTTTATTTTCAGGCATGACCCGTAGCGACTTGGGAAGATCCGATAACTCATCATAGATCTAACCATTTCCAAAAGAGTTTATTTCTTAGCTCTGCAACCCCGTTTTGTTGGGGTTAAAGGTGCGGTTTGGGATGCAATCCCTTCATCAGACAAGTAGTTCAAAAACTCATCGATGAGGTATTCGCCTCCACGAACAAATCGAAGAGACTTGATACATTTTTCCCTATGATTCTCTGCGTGAGCCTTAAATTCTTTGAATTTCTCAAAGGTCTCAGATTTATGCTTCATAAGGAAAATGTAACCGCATTCTCGAGTAATCATCAATAAAAAGTGACAAAATACTCATAACCTCCTCTTGCTTTGGTTGACATTTGACCACATACATCTGTGTGAACGATCTCTAACACTTCTTTGGCTCTATTCCCCTTGGCTCCAAATGCCCTCTTGGTCATTTTACCCTCAAAACATGATTCGCAGGTTGGAATTGGTTCAACTTGGAGAAACTCCATTGAATCAAATCATCACCAACCTTTGGATCCTCTTTGGATTTATATGACCCAATCTTAGATGCCAAAGAAGTGTCTCGTTCACGTTTTCTTTTGTCTGAAATAGTTGATGTGTTATAGGATGCATTTCGTGAGTGGTGTGCACAGTTAATTGTATAGAGATTTTCCATCAATGTCCCATAACAGATACACTCATCATTTCAAGAAATGATGTCATTCTTATTAGAAGAAACTTAGTGTCCTTTAATCGAATTTTAGAAACTGAAAGTGAATTCTTTCTAAAACTGGGAACATAAAGATAATCTCAACAAAACTTTATCTTCAAAAGATAGGTGCAATTCTCCCACTGCTTTAACCACTACTCATGTAGCATTGCAATGTCTGCTACTTGCGTAGTATTGCAATAATCGTTACTATAGTAGCATTGCAATATCTGCCACTTACGTAGCATTGCAATAATTGCTACTTTAAATAACGTATAGATGTGATGAGGATCTCTCCCCACTAAGTTCTTGGGATCGGTTTGAACCCAAAAGCCAACATGATTAGTGGATCTCATATCAACCACCCACAAATGAGAAGTATATGCCGCTAAACAAGTTTCAACAACTAGTGCGTGAGAATTACCTTTCTTTCCGTCCCTTTTGGGGTTGGAACAGGCAAAACCTCCATTGTCCTCTCTCACCGTAGTTTAAGCACTCCTCTTTGGATTTTCCTTGACACAACAAGCATTCCTCATCTTACCATTGCCCTTGGCAACAGTTGAGTTTTATTGCTTATGGCTTTTGGTCCTCTTCTTTTTCTTGCCTCCCTTGGCCTAGAAGATGAAGACCGGACCACCGTCAAAAAGCTTGAGTTTGGTGCCTTATCAACATCTCTGCCGAGACCAAAAGCTTGCAACAAATTAGCTAGCGAGGCCAAAATGCTCAAAAACTTTTTGGGCATAGATTGAAGTACCAAATTCATCTGAGTCTCCGGATCATGTCTGCATTCGAGAATCTCAAGTTTGTTCGGATGGGCCATCTATTTTGAGGACGTAATCCTTACGGGTTTGCCCTCCACCATTTTTAAAGAAAAACTTAAGGTGATCCGACGAGTCCGCATGTTTTGACTCGTCGGTTGGCTCATCCGATTTTGGTGTGTCAAAAATCCACTTGTGCTTTTGTGCGATTAGGACAATTATAATTTTCCAATCAATATAGTTTCCATATTGTATTGATTTTTAAGTATAATAACAAATGGATTAAAAGGTAACGACATCTTTGAATGAAATAAATAACTATATGCATAAGCACAAGTATATCACAAGATTTGATCACATGCATCATATTAAAATCTAAAAAATATGAACATGCATCAGCCAACATCTCAAAAGCAGTTTAAATCTGATGGCGTGGGGTGGGTCATTATTTAAACACATTCAAGCGAGTTACAAAACAAGAACAATTACAAACCTTTAATATCCAGATTAATAGTTGGCTCACTTGACCAATATAAAATTGCGGGGACTTGGGAAGTATATGCATATCAATTTTATACCTAAGTAATAACCATGATTAAATCAGGATTATTATTTCGTTTTGAACGAGCCTCGTGGGGAGGGTCATAAATTACTAGTAATAACCCACAATCATCCATTTGGAATTCATTCATGTGAAAGCTATCTTTTGACCATTCCGGGGGGGAATTTCTCCAAAAGAATTCACAAATAAATAAATCATGGAGGTCAAAATTAATTCAATTTTATTATCCGGAATAAAATTGTCAATTAATTATTTAAACATACTTAGTAATTTTGAAGGTGCGATTTTTCATTTGGCAATTCTCATGCAAAAACATTTAAAAAAAAATTAAATAAAGCATAAGATAACACAAATGTTGGTTCGAGTCTTACACGTGTATGGGGGGGAATACACGTGTTTAGTGTTTTTAAAACATTTCTTTTACTGAGGTCAGCTTGGGTCAAGTTGTCCTGATGATTCGATGAAGCACAAATTGCTCCGAGTCAAAGTCTATCCGAGATAAAGTGATCGGCTTTAGATACCCTCGGATAATCCTAACCGAGTCCCTGAAGTTTCGGAGATCCCGAAGTTGTTTGGATCGATAACTAACTTACTAAACCCTCGGAAGAGTAAGTTCGGTTTGGTAACTATCTCTGCTCGAGCTATCGGATTAATGGGAATGGTCAGTCTTAGTTTATACTCGTTTTTAATAGAAAAACCTTCCTTTGATGGAATAATGATTAAATTTTGTGATTCAATTATATGCAAATTGATTGATTCCAACTGAAATATAGAAAATATACACCAAAAAACAAAGTAATGCAACAGATAAATAAAGCAAAAACGGAAAGCAAAGAACACAAGAAGTTATAGTGGTTCGAGACTCAAGATCCTCGTCCCACTCTCCCGACTCTTGAGAGAAATTCACTAATCTCTTCCTTGGCTTTTCGACTACCTCGTAGTTTACTTACTTGAGCTTTCGACTACCTCATGGTTTACTTACTCAACCCGACCTTGAGCTTTACGACTACCTCATGGTTTACTAACTCAAAACACACACAAGCTTTCTGTCTATCCAAGATAGATTACTCACTTCTTCTCTAGAGCTTTCTGACTACCTCAATGTATTTTACTTACTCTTTACAACTCCAATCTCACCAACAATCACACTCAAACTACCTTACAAAGGGTTTGGGTTTTCTTGGTTGGTTTCCAACTAGGATGAGATATCCTTTACAATTAAGAACAATGCAAAGGCTAGGATATCTTGACTAAGCTTTGGATATATCTTATCAAGCTAGGCTTAGTGGAATGAGCTCTCTTTGATTTAAAGCACTTGGGAAATTCTTGGTTTTTCGAGTGCTTCAACTTGCAATAATAAGTTTGAGCTCTTGAGTTGCTTACAAATTTCCCGTAACCTTACAATGTAGAGGGTCACAAGTATTTATAGGCATACACCAAGGCTACTCTTGAAAAACTATCCGTTGGAGAGATAGCTTCGTGAGTTTCCTCTTATGGTGTGTGAAGAATGGCTATATTTAGGGTTTGAGACTCCCTAGCACGTTTTAGGCAATAGCCTTTCATGTAGCCGGTCTTCACTCTTTGATACGGAACTTAGATATCCGACATCTTTTTTTGTCTGTTTTACAAGATGGTATAAAATGTTGTCTTCCTTTTTTGACTTTTCTCGAGTTAAAAGGTAGATACCTTCAACGGCTCTTTTGGTTGCAATCTCTGAGTTGATATAACCTTAACAACACTTTGTCTTAGTTCCTTTTGTCTGCATTTGAATGTCTTGGCAAATATCTATTTTTCTAAGGAATCGCGACTTTTCAAAGATGTGCATCCTTCGAGATAGATATGTTCAAATGCCTCGGAACATTGAGTTTATCTGGCATTCAATAGTTCTTGATGAATTCTTGTGCCTTGATATTCTTGATCTTGATTCTTGATCTTTTCATGTCTTGAGAGTCTTGAGGTCTTCTGAGTCTTACGTCTTACGAGTCTTCAAATTGTCTTACGAGTCTTAGCGTCTTCTCGAGTCTTGGATATCTTGGTGATATATTCTGAGTCTTCATCTTTGAGTCTTCATTCCTCGATTTCATCTTGAGTCTTTAGTATCTCGATTTCATCTTGAAGTCTTCAATATCTCAGATGAATCTTGATTCTTGTTATCTTGAAACTTGAAATTTCATTCATTTGAAACCGGTTTCTTCAGAAACTTTCTGAGTTCTTCAGAATCTTCAGATCCTAACCTGATCTATATCTGCTGACTATGCATTTTGCAGATAACATTCTGAATACTCTAAAACTGAATCCTGACTCAACTTATTCAAGATTATCCTAAACATGTCATACTCAGGGGTTTTGGGATCTTAATCAAAATCATATATCTTTATTAAATTCATCTCCCAACAATTTCCCCCTTTTTGATGATGCCAAAACCTATCTTGTTACAAACATTTAACTTATACTCAGGTTTCAGTTTATCCTATTACTAGATTGGTTATAACTCCCAACAATTTCCTAAACAACTGATGAGCCTCTTCAACAATTAATCTCCTAGCAATTTCTTCAGTAATGAATTTCTCAAATGATTCATCACCAAATACTTAATTTCCAAACAATTTCCCCTTTAAACAATTAATTCAGAGACAACATTCAGGCATATCAAAAGTAAAAGACATGTAAATAAGATAATGAGATATTATCTTTTGAGCATAAATGATAAGTTTTCATTGATGATAGGTAGTATTAACGAGGTTCAATGAATCTTTGGAGAACAAAATCAAAAAGACAAAAAAAAGATAAAGGATTACATGAATCTTCTGAGTCTTCATTCTTCTCTTCAAATTTCGCCTTCAATTGGGCTCTCTCGCTTCTTCCACCTCATCAGCAGGGACTTCAAGGTTGAACATTCCGTAATATCTTCTTTTCAGTGCATCTCTCTCTTTAATGATATCCGGATTGTTTCCTGTTAGACCTAACTGAGTGGCGTACTGAGTGATTTCCTGAGAAATGGCTTTCTCATTTACATAGTCATTCTCGACTGGGGAGGAGTACACATATGGACCAGAGGCGGTTATCTGCGCTTTTCCTTCATCGCAAGATTTATCCATCCTTGAAGATATTTTGGATGAAAATTCGAGGAGATAGTCGATGAAAGCCTCATTCGGATCCGAGCTCTCCCCTCTCCATTCTCTGAGCACATCATAGTATAACCGGAAAGGTTCTCTTAATTTCTTCCCATGCATCGTTGGTGGATAGGCATCCACATCAACATCCGCCAAATGCTTTAGTGTTCCTCTCCTCTTTTTAACTTTTTTTGAACCCACTCCTTCTTTTCGCTCTTCTTCAACCTTCTTTTTACGATCCCGGTACACCGAAAAAATGTGGATTTTCTTTGATTGTTCAACTGGAGTGTTTTCAAAAGCACTTACCGTATGAAGACCTTCTTCTTCGCTCGACCTCAGATTCTTCAATATCAAAGACTAATTTCCTGGATTAGCGCTTAGAAGCCTTTTTGCTCTTTTGCCCTCGGGCTCTTCCATTACCACGGCCTTTTCTTGATGGGCAATTGAAGCTTGTTCCAATCCTTCCTCTGCAACTCAGTTTCTATAGCAACTTTCATTGTTTCCTTAGAAACACGAGTGTAGGTGGCTTCTCCACCTTCTTGAACTTAAGCTTTCTCGGTGGCTTTATCTCCTTCATGGCCCGGCAATAATCTTTTTTCAAAGATTTTTTACAACTTTGCCCTTGAGTATGTTCCAATAAATTCACGAGATTGGTCTTTCCCCCTTCGAACCATGATGGCAGAAGCTCGGAGAGTCTTTGTGTCCATATGGTATTGTTCTTTCTTGACACTGACCTTGTGCCATCGATCTTGCTCCTCCTCGAGCCACCTAAGGTGGTTCTTTCTTTTGAAGAATTCTTGAGACGGATGATCAAATTGGCTTGAGAGAGCTTCTTTCGAACATTCATCATCTTGGTCATAGTATTGAGCTCATTTCCTCAACATCATTTCTTCACCAAAGATCTCATTCTTCTCAACCAACTTTGCTTCTAGAATTTGTGTGCTTCTTGATGCTTTTTCTTATTGACTCTGCATTAAGCTCGGCCTTGACCCCCATCTTGTCTTCTAACTTTCTTCCATGGAGGTCCTTCTTGTAATAGAGCTCTGACACCGACTACGAAGAAGAACTCAAGTTATCAATTTTACGAAGTTTGGTTCACAATGCCTCTTCAATCTGAAAGCAACTTTGGTGGGATTGGCTCAACCATCTCCGGCTTTTCCATCACGGGGAAGAGATCAACCTCGGGAGCATATCGTTGCCTCCCGAGTTGGTTGTTCATCCTGAGTCTTTGAAATGTTTGAAGCGAGGTTTCACCCTCGAGCTTGGGTGTCCACACGAGCCTCGGTCGCATATCGAGACATTACAGTTTAAAAGGTAGGAACGGTAATCCTGGCATAATTTATTAATAGTGACGAAGGCTAACTGATCTGAGGATGTTCGGCCAGCCTTCGATTGAGTCTGAGATCATCATCATCCCTTGCTGTCCCCATCGCTCCCAATTCGGGGCACCAACTTCGAGAACAACCTTTCTTCACAAGCTCAAAATTTTCATCCCGAGCTTGTTTTCCGAACCCTCAATGAGAAAGTTGATTGTTTTATCGAATAAGAATGTTGAGCATCTCCTAAGAGTCTTGAGGATGTAGACCATTGACCTCAGCTTTGTCTTGGAGGTCGGGGAATGAAGCGTTGGGTCAAGAATGAACTGTTCCCCCTTAGCCCATCTCGGTCCTCTTGACTTCACCTCTTGAGAGGCTCAAGTTCGCTTGGAAAGAATGAAGGCGAATAGTGCTCACTTCATCAAATTCCTGGAAACTGAGGTTTGTGTCATCCCAACTGCTTGGGTTCTTGACACCTTGGGTTCCCCAAAGGGATCATCTTGTTTGACTTCCTCGAGGGAATCCAACTTTCTCCGAGGTCCGGAGGTCCTCGAATATTTCCCGAGAAAACTTAGGGATAGTCTTCAAGAACCTCGAGAAGACTTGCTCCTAGTTTGATCCTGTGCCTTTGAGATACTTTGCTTTGATACAATACAAGTAAAGGCGATGGCCCGGTTTTGTCTCTTTGAATCTCCTCGATCTCGCTTTTCATCTTGTCATCATCGGTGAGAACCACCGTCCTTTGCGCTTTGGAGCAAGGGATTTTTGCTTCATTAATTTCTTACCACCGCTCCTCCTTGGCTTTCAACAACACCTTCTGGTTTTGTTGGCTTTCTTAAAAAAAAACAACGGGTGATTCCTTTTTTCTCTTTCCTTTGATCGTCCTCTTTGCAACAATTTGAACATTACTTTGGACTTAGGGAATGGAGTAGGATTAGTAAAGATATCCTCTTCCTCCTTGCACATTTCAAAATAAATCTTTATTTTGGTGGCATGGAGGGATCCGCCTTTGATGGATATTACCCCATCCTCCCTTTTTATTGGCTTTCACTCACCACCTTGATGATACTTGACGGTTGAAATCCTTGGTGGGTGAGTCCTCAATTTTCGGTCGGAGTTTGGGTGTCTTGACCTTTCGAAGCTTCTAGATCGACTCATGATGCACTTTCAACGATATCCATCAACACTCGTATTTCGCTTTAGATGTCGGCAGAGTCACCTCAAACTTAACGAGTTTTCGGCAATCTGTCAAGAAACTCTTGCTCGAATCCCAACATATACAATGAGGGGATCGTCTCCATATCGCACAACTTCAAAAATGTCGTTCAAATGCTTAGGACAATATAGAGCTCTCGAACAAATTCCACATACTTCATTGATTGTTCGGGAGATGCAAATTGGAAATCTTAGATTCTATACAATCTTCCTCATCTATTTCCATATTTGCAACAAACTCTATTACCTCACGAGTATACTCACCTCCGGTGGGTTCTCGGTTTAGGAATATCGGATTAAATGATCATCGTCTTGGCATTTGAAGTTCCAAAGAAACCACGGATTATACCATGGCTTATTTGTCTCATTAATTTAAAAGGGCCATTTTAGATTTGAAGATTTAGGGTTTGGAAGCGACTCTTTTCCGGGGTAAAAGGATTTATTTTGCGGGGTTTTGGGAGTGAAGGGTTTAATAAAAATGTTTTGAATGGCTTCCAAGAAATATATAGTTCAAGATATATTGGGTAGATCGGTGTGATTAATTAAAATCAAGCGGTTAAGATTAATCGGTATCTTCAAATGATCTTTTAAAGTAAGTCGCCACTTTATCTTTATTGGTTATTAAATGTAACAGAGCATTTAATGGTATTGACCTCTCTAGGAATTTCAAAGATCCCAAAAACATTCTCTTGGTGTTTTGTATTTACAAATGAAGTTTACTTTAAGCAAAAAAATGAGTCGCGTGAGTCATTACTTCTTGAGACTAATTTCCCTCTTCGGTCTTCTTGAGTATTGACCTTGATAAAATGTTTATCAAGAAATCTTGAAAAGGGTTTATAAGATAATCTTGACCTTGGAGTCTGATTTTCACGAGACTCGATTCGATATTTCCACTAGTTTGTCAAGAGAAAACGAGAAAACTTCATGCATCCGAAAACCTTCAATTTTCAAATTTTACTCTATACACTGGATCTAACATCCCTAATTCAATTGATAGTTCACGAAATCTTGATTGACGAAAGTTTTAGTCAAGATGTCCTCTCCGCTTTCGGTATGAATTTTCTCCATCCGGATGTCCTTTTTTCGATACATGATCTACGATGAAGTGATGTCCGACATCACATGCTTGCGGTGTGTAATACGGATTTTGTGAAATAGCAATGGCACTATTATATCCAAAATATTGGTACTTTAGGCTACAACTTTATAATCCCTTAATTAGCGCAAAGAATTGCAACCTTCGCCAGCCATGTATTCTTTGATAATCTTTTGAGGTGAGGTGCATTTTCGAAAACCAAGATATTTTCCAAGAAATTGACAAGTTCTGTAGTGGACTTTGTCATTCTGCCCAACCTCCATAATTTGAGTTAATTCAAGGTTATCATCGGTGATACCATAATCCTCTATTCTTGCCCTTAAGATACTTGATCTTTTTGGCGATTTCCATGTGACTAGCCTTAGGATTAGCTTGGTATCTTTTGCACATATCCCATTCAAATGTTATATCGTGGCCTTCATGAGATAGAGCAATGATCCAATGATTCCTCTATAATTATGACTTACTAATTTGCCCCTTGAGAATGGGATCCATCTTGTAGTTAGTATTCATAGGAATTCTAATTTGCATTGCAATCTAGACGCCTTTACTTGGCAATCGGATCTCTGGTGTACTTATTGGTTGATGAATATTCCTTCCTTTGATTGTTTCACTTGAAACCTGAAAGAATTCATCTCTCCCATCATTGACATCTCAAACTTGCCTTTCATCCGGTGTTGAAAAACCTAGATGATTTGGAGATCCAAAATGATGTCATCAACATATATCCGAACTAGTAAGATATCTTCTCCATCTTCTATCTCGAACAAAGTTCTATGTTCCTTTTGACAAAACCATGGTGGAGAAAGAGTATCATACCATGCTCTCGGTCTTGCTTAAGACCATACAAAGCTTTTCTAATCAGAACTTGGTCTTTCGGTTGAAACGGGGAGGTTGTTCCATAAACCTCTTCTTTTAATCACACCGTCAGAAATGCACTTTTCACATCCATTTGATAGACTGAATTTGCGTACAAAGATATGCAAGAAACAATCGATGGCTTCTTTGCTTGGTCAAAAGGTTTCATCATAATCGAGCCTTCTTGAGAATTTTGCAACTAGTCCACTTTGTTTCTTAACAATGTTGTTGTTTTCATCTCTTTTATTCTTGAATACCTTACTGGTTTCAATGACATTGTGCCTTTTATCAACTAGCTCCCATACTTCATTCCTTGAGAATTGATTCTTTCAATAAGAAGAATCCAATGAGAATCTTGTAGAGCTTTACCAATCTTTTTCTACTGACAGAAGCAGCGTAGAATAGTGCACTCTCACCATGGAACCAATTTGTTTTGACACCTTGAGGTTAGATCACCCACAACTGAATTGTAGGATGACTATCTAACCATCTTCTTCTAGATGTTCCCCCTTGTGAAAGATCTCATGATGTGAAATGTTCATCTTTCATTAAACTCGGGAACAATAAAGAGGAAAGAATCATCTTCCTCGGGGGTTCTTATTGAACATTAAAACATTTGTTCCCCTTTGGTTGATAGATTGAGAATTTGCCTCAAATTGTGACCACATCTTCATTGGCATAGCGAGTTTCACCATGGATTGGTCACCTTGGTGTGTTGGCTTTTCCTAACTTTATCTTCCAATCATAGATGATAGTGAAAGTTCCGATGATTTGTCATGTCCGGTTATTGGATTATTTCCTGTTTTCTTATTCAAAAACAAAGTGTTTCTCCATAATAAGAGTCCCTTGTAAACTCGAAAAGCTTTTATCGACCCGGAATATCCTAAGAATATTGAAATATTTTATACTTATTTGATCTTTACCATTATTGTATCAAAAAGAAAGAAACAAGAGGCTTCTTTCATTCAAAAGCTCATAGGGTGTTTTGCCTTGACTCTTGGAGTAAAGCATGAACCCGTTTGAATAGCATGGGGTTCAGGTTATGTCTTTTAGGAATAGTTATCATTGTCAAGAGTCATGTTACATTCTTTCAAAGAACCTTTGTTTTGTTGAGGGTTTCATGTTTTATGAGAAATTCCATTTTCGGTTCGAGATATGATGGTTTATAAATTGTCGATTTTGACTGAGATTTTTCTCAATCTTTGAGCAAGCAGATCTCTTTTCTTAGTAAGAATATGACCCAAGTATATCTTGAGTAGTCATCAACTACTACTAGTGTGTATTTCTTTGCCATTGGTGCTCTTTGGTGTTATTGGACCAAAGAGATCCATGTCAATAATCGAAATATTCTTTCTAAGAAACATCTACTTTGCTTTTTAAATGATGCTTTCTAATTTGTTTTCCTTTACTCGCCAAATATGTTCCTTCTTGAATACTTCATTAGGCCAACTAATCTTGCAAGTTTATTTAGGGTTTTTTGAAATTCGGGTGATTCATTCTTTTATGCCATAAATGGCTGGTATCGTGGAACTTTTAGCAACTAAACATGTATCTTTACAGTTGAACTCATCGACAAGATACACATTTCTTTTTCTAGTACCAACAAGAATATTTTACATGATGGGTCATTTTCACATTAAGTTCTTAGAGAACTCAATATTAAAACCTTTGGGCATTTGGCTTATTGAAACAAGTTATGCTTCAATCAGAATACATATGAAACACCATGGATTGAGGCGGAGTCGATTTCCAAAGTTCCATATCCTTGATCATCCATTTGAGTTATCTTGATCTCGAGGGACCTCTTTTGTTCAAATAGTAATGATGTCTGCTTGTCATCATATGTCTTGAGCATCCTTTGTCAAGATACCATACATAGGAGTTTTTTTTTTCGATTGCTATGTGAATGTATCCCTTGTTTTCCCCGAAAAACAGATCAATTCTAGTGGGAATCTAAATCTACGACAACTCTAATTACTTTAGAGCGGCCGATCATCTTCCATAAACATCAACATACACACATTCACTACTTTTTCTGGGTGCCTTAGGATTTCTGTGTATAGTCTTATCCTTGAACATGAGCTTTTGAATTTTTCTTTGGTCTTATTTCATTTATTTTGGCTTTCTTGAAATGTCTAAATCTTTGTTGACTTGAACCTTTACCCTTAGGCAAGTGGGGTTCAGGTTTTCTGTCTTTGAATTTGGGTCTTTCATTATCTTGAGTTTTTGGTTTCTTCGATTGAGAATGTCTTTCTTTGAGTGTTTCTCTTACTCAAGATTCTCAATAGTTAGGTCTGGATCCTTTTCAGTTTGATTCTTTTCGAGCTACTGTTCGAAATTTTTCAGATGAATCTTTCGGGTTTTCTAGCCTTCACCGAGGTTTGGGCTTTCCGATCATTCGGTTTCTTTGGAACCATAGGTCCTTTTCCCTTGTCTAATACCTTGGGCATTTCTCCGGTTTGAAGTGGGTGCCTTGGGTTTTACAAAGATTGTCTTCTTGCTACTTGATGCGACATTGGATGACCTTGTGAGGTTCCCCGGAATGTATCCCAATCCAGTTTTATAGTGGCGAGATCTCTGGTAACTCTGAATTTCATCTATTACTTTAGATACGATTATTGATAGAGTTAACTTCTTCACAAGACTATCCTGATTCTGTAGAGTTTCATGCTTCTCGGAGAGGTCATTGAACTTCGATTACGATATTTGAATCTCTTCAGGTGGATTTCTCTAGCTTTTCGGTTAGGGAGTATCAAGCTTCTCCTTTTAAAGAGTTGTACTTTGAATAACATCCGGTTCATCAATAGCTCCCATTAATTGAGAAGTGATTTAGGATTGCTAAGTCTTTCCATTTTAGATTTTTCAACTTTTCGGTCCTTTATTACGCTCTTGATTTTATTTAGCGATTCTTGTAAAACAACATAGTCTTCATGATTCTCAAAAGAATCCATTAGGTCAAAATATTTGTTTTCGGTGGAACTTGATAACTCTTGTGCTAGTGTAGGAGCAACAACGAGAGAAAGAAGAAGTTTACCTCCTCAATAGCCATGGGACAGATGTCATCACTTTCCTTTGTGCGAGAATATTTCATCTCGAAGAGGTAGATCCGCTCCCTCGGAATGTTCTTCTTACGCAACCATGGCTTTTGTTTGGAGAACTTCTTGTCTCTTTTAGCTTGCCTTTCTCTCTTCTCTCCATAACTTTTCGAGGTCGGGACAATCATCTTTGGAAGTGACCTTTCTTTTGGCAATTGTAGCATCTGTTGGCATCATCATCTGATCCTTTCTTCCTTGGACTTGGAGTCCTTAACTTTGCGGATGAAGATCCCTCGGGTTTTCAGTCCTTCTTCTTCTCGGTTGATTTGTCCTCGAGGTTTCTTCGGTTTTGATTGATTCTGTAATAGCTTTTGTATTTTCCATATCGACTATTAAGTCTTTCAAACCTCCTTGCCATCGATCTTTAGCTTATCCTCAAGCTCATCCTGATTCTTAGCAAGGGAGTTCTCAGACTCTCTAGTTTTACAGGTTTTATCTTTGGCCTTAAAAGCCACATTCTTACTAGATGATGAATCATCTTTGCTGTCAGCCTTTTTAGATTTCTTATCAATTCACGAACTCATAGGCCGCTTTGATTTCGAGAGAAAACTTGTTGATATGGCATTGAATTAATGTTTTTGGTGTTTTCAATCACCATTTTGCATGTATATCCCATTTCTTAGAAAGACCTCTAAGAATTTTCAATGCAACTTCTCTCTGTGGATATTTCTTTCCCAATGCATTTAGATCATTCATGATGCTAGTGAATCGACTTCAATTTGTCTATAGATTCACCTTCATCCATTCAAAACTATCAAACTTTCAATTTATGGCGAAAGTTTGTTTTCTTGATATGATATGTGCTTGGCACATTCACATTAGTGTATCCCAAATTTCTTTTTTTGATATTACGGTGAGAGATCATTCCCATCACACCATCATCAATTGTCTTATATAGTGTGTCTTTAGAAATATAGTCTAGATTGACTAACTTTTTCTCTCCTCAGAATGGGGTTGGTCATCGGACTTGGGAAATTCTATGCAGGATCGTTTCTCTCATTTTACATTTCTCTGGGATTCACCACGATAAATTGGAATGGCCCTTCAGAGACCACTCTCCACATCGTTCATGTTTTGAATCTGGTGTGCTGCATTCTCGATCTCCATAAATCATAGTTCTCTGCGAGAACATGGGAAGTTTCTTAGAAGACATTTTTATAAAGGTCTTTTTAAGAATTCAGCAAGTAGATCGATTCGAGATAGACCACAAGTATTTTAGCAAATAAAACTTTGGTCAACAAAAGCGAGTGGTCAAGTTTGAACCCTTACTTTCGATACCACTTGTTGGTCGGTGTAAGCGAGTCTTACACGTGTATGGAAATACACGTGTTCAGTGTTTTAAAACTTTTCTCTTCGAGGTCAACAGCTTAGGTTGTCACGATGATTCGGTCCCGAGAAGCACAAATTGCTACGAGTCAAAGTCTATCCGAGACTGAGTGATCTTGGTACAACTTGAGATACCTCGGATAATCCTAACCGAGTCCTCGAGTTTTGAGAGATCTGAGTTGCTTGGATCGGATAACTAACTTCTTTGAACCCTCGGAAAAGTAAGTTGATTTGGTAACTATCTATCGAGCTCTTTCGGATGTGCTGGAATAGTTGGCCCTTAGTTTATACTTTCGTTTTAAGCTTTTTCTTTGAAAAACCTTCATTTGATGGAATAGTGATTGAGGCGTGATTCAATTATATGCAACTTCGATTGGATTGATTCCATTTGAAATATCGGTGAAAATATGCTTTCAAAACAAAGTAACGCTGACAGATAAATCAAGCAAAGCGGAAAGCAAAAAACACAAACAAGTTATAGTGGTTCGGAGACTCAAGCTCTACGTCCATCTCCACGACTCTTGGAGAAATTCACTAATCACTTCCTTGAGCTTTAGAACTACCTCATGTAGTTTACTTACTCAACTTCGCCCGAGCTTTAGACTACCTCATGAAGTGTACTTACTCAACCCGACCTTGAGCTTTACGCCTACCTCATGGTTTACTAACAAAAAAAACACACAAGCTTTCGTCTATCAAGATAGATTACTCACTTCTTCTCTGAAAGCACTACGACTACCTCAATGTAGTTTACTTACTCTTTACAACTCCAATCTCACCAACAATCACACTCAAACTACCTTACTGAAAGGGTTTGGGATTTCTTGGTTGGTTTCCAACTAGGATGAGATATCCTTTACAATTAAGAACAATGCAAAAGGCTAGGATATCTCGATAAGCTTTGGATATATCTTATCAAGCTAGGCTTAGTGGAATGAGCTCTCTTGATTTAAAGCACTTGGGAAATTCTTGGTTTTGAGTGCTTCAACTTCTAATAATAAGTTTGAGCTCTTGAGTTGCTTACAAATTTCCGTAATCTTACAATGTAGGGTCACAAGTATTTATAGGCATACACCAAGGTTACTCTTGAAAAATTATCCAGTTGGAGAGAGCTTCATTGAGTTTCCTCTTATGGTGTGTGAAGAACATTTATATTTAGGGTTTGAGACTCACTGCACGTTATAGGCAATAGCATTTCATGTAGCCGCCCTTCACTTTTTGCGATCGGAACTTAGTACTTGACATCTTTTTTGACTTTGACATTGTTAGTGTCGATATGATGCGATGTTGTCTTCCTCTTTTGACTTTTGTCTCAGTTAAAGGTAGATACCTTCAACGACTTTTTTAGTTACAATCTCGAGTTGATATAACCTTAACAACACTTTGTCTTAGTTCCTTTTATGCGCATTTGAATGTCTTGGCAAATATCTATTTTCTAAGGAATACGAGACTTTCTCGATGTGCATCCTTGAGATGAATATGTTGATTTCTTAGAACATTTAGGTTTATCTTGAGCATTGATATATTACGGAAGTCTTGATGAATTCTTGTCATGCCCGGTATTCTTGATCTTGATTCTTGGTCTTGAGTCTACGAGTCTTGGTCTTCGAGTCTTGGCGTCTTCGAGGAGATCTTGGCGTCTTAGTCTGATGAGTCTTGGCGTCTTCGAGTCTTTAGCGTCTTCAGTCTTGGCGTCTTGAGTCTTCTGAGATATCTTGGTGATATCTTTGGTCTTCATGCGATTCTTGATTCACCGATTTCATCTGAGTCTTGATATCTCACTTTCATCTTGAGTTTTGATATCTCGGATTTCTGTTGAAGTCTTGATTTCTTCGTTTCATCTGAAACTTGAAACTTCGGTTTCATCTTGAAACTTGGTTTCTTGAAACTTTGGTTCTTGAATCTTGAGATCTAACTTTGAGTCTATATCTGTTGATATACATTTTGCAGATAACATTACGAATACTCTAAAACTGAATCCTAACTCCAACTTATTCAATTGTCATGGTTTGATTTTTTCTTGTCTTGATCTTGAAAACACTAGTCTTGAATTTCTCTCCTTTCGATCGTCTCGAAAAAAAAATACTCCATCTCAAAACGCCACGCTAAGCATTTCATGGCAGGATGCACGCCCCCATCCGCCCGACCACTTGGTTGTGTTCACACTGGCAGTTTCACCGCCTGCCTCGCCAGGGTTTGCACTCCTAAGAAAGGACAGACGCTGGGCCACTGCTCGGGCCTACAGATTGCACCCGCGACACGTCTCACATACCAGGCAAGATTCACTGGCCCATTGGTACCACAAGACGGCATATGTTTAGCGCCATTGCGGCGCTGATCTCGCCTTTCGCCTTCTCCCGCCATGAAGGTTCACATCATATATCGCTTTTTTATGCTGACGATGTCATTTACGGCCGGATTTCATCCTTTAACTTCGTCTCGTCTCGTTTTCGATCGGTTATAATTTATTTACAAAAAATAAATAAACCTAGATCTAAACTAATACATTACATTGATCAAATCAAACAAATTCTAATCTACTCGTGGATTTTCACGAGGCAAAACAAATTCGAGCGAATGAATTAAAAACCACAATTTATATGCATGCATAAATAAACACATTAAATTTCATGACAATTGGACACTATAAAAGCAGATCTAGCAATTCTACTATCGATTTCAAATTTAATGTCAACAAATTAAATTACAATTTAAAAATAATTAGGGCAAAAAGTAGCTCGATGCGATTGTTGGGGAATAAGTTTCACAGATCTATTTGGGGTGAATATTTAAATACAAATTTAATTCTTATAATTATACTAGCATGAATTAATCCTATATTAACTCAAATAATAATCAACAACATATCATGCATATAATAATTCACGTAAAACCTACGCGTGCGAAATTCTCTGAGTTTCGTGAGCGTACCTCTTGGGATAGCTTGCGGTATGATTGAATAGACTAACGAAAGGACTTCCCAAGTATTCCTTAACCCTCGTTCGATTTATCGTTGGAAGGACTCTTGTGAGCGATTTAACAAAGGAAAATAAATTATGTTGCACCGGCTTTGTGGATTTCTTAAATTTTTAAAGATGTAATTGTACTTAGGAATGAAAGAATCATCCCTATTTATAGAGCATGAAAGTGGGCCGAAATTTTGTGATAAAACAATGTGGGAAAATCTTTTCTTGATCTCGAAATCTTGAATATATCTCCTATATTCTTTTTCCCATAATTATAATATTCCAAAAATCCCCTACTCTATTTTATGGTAAATTTCGAAAATATAGGGTGCCAAGAATCAAGATTTGGATCTTCTTGAATTTATGAGATATTCTTGTATTTAAAGAAATACATATCTTCCATAATATCTTTTCAAGAAAATCAAGAAAATCTTTCTTGCCCTTATTTTCAAATTTTCAAAAATCTCTTTATGAATTAACCAAGTGGGAGATTTCTTGAATTTAATGAGATAATCTTGTATTCAAGAATACATATCTTCGTTCCATAACAAAATTCAAAAAAATCTTTTTTCCCAACTTATCCATAATTTTTGAATTTTCTTGGAAAAATAAGCAACAATATTTATTTTATTTTAATCACCTTTTTTAGGTTATTGGACTATATATGTTGCTCTTAGGGGCCTTTAGGAGAATTAAGATTGGACCTTCTAATGGACCTTGAATATCTAATATTGAGCCACAATATTATTCAAGCCCATAAATATTAATTAATCCCACTAAATAATTAATATTGCACTATCCATCTTAACCCGTATTACGGTCAATATGGCTCAGGGTTATTATTTCCCATGTTTAAGATTATCTAGCCCATTAATTAATTCAAGCCCTTTGAAATAGTTTTCCATTAATTAATATCTTTTTGTCCTTGGTCAAGAGCGGTTCAACATTATTATCCATCTGGAAACTAATTCCCTTGCAAGATTTGGTATGATAAAGCTTATGAACCTTCCAGGGCAAATCAAACAAGCGTACTTGCACCACGATTCTTCGTATTAAATCTTAGCAATCACATGTGACTAATAATATTGCCCAAGATAAAAAGTATTGAATCTCGTTGATTCTCTACCCCATGATAAGTCAAAGCAATAATTACAATCCCACGTGATCTATTTAAGGAGCGAAGATTAAAAATAACGAACCCGAGGTCTAATTCTTCCTTATTGATTCTGAAGAATTTGTCCTCCTATGGAATCTATTCGATTGCATCGGTGTCAAAAGCAATCCAATCTGAGCCTTGCTTCAACCTTTCACGATGGGTTGTTCATTTCCATCTAGGTAGTGAATGGCGTACTTTTTAGTTACAAAGGGGATTAATTTAATCTTATGTGATGCGGTATCACTAAATTAACTACAATGTAATACGTCGACTTATTGAGCAGTTATCACGGTAAATATATGTAACATTCGATAATATTTAAAAGCATCGATGATAAACAATTTATTTGATAAATAAATTAAAATTAGTTTTTGATTATACAAAGTAAAAAGCATACTTTCTAGTATAATCCCAACATTGAGTACTTTTTGGAAAGTTGTGCAAAAAGGTTTTCCTAAGCATACTATAAAATCAAATCTTTCTCGAAAACTTCTTTCCACTACTGCGTCTTCTCAAAGTTCTTAAAAGATCATAACTTTCAAAATCTTGAAAATTACTTTGAAATCAATTGATTCTACTCTTGGATTTCTAAATCATTAGAATCAATTTACGGTAATTTCTTGTTTAAAAAATTGCATGATTTCAATTTCTCTCTGGTACCTAGGTTTACAAATTAAGTGATGTTATGTTTACATTTTTTATAGATCTAAATCTTACTTTAAATTGATACTAAGATTCTTTGGTTTGGTGAATTTATTGAAATATCTTACTCAAACTAAACATCAATTTGCATATAAATGCGAAATGGCATATCTAGTTCACCTACAAGACCCAAGGAAAAAGTTCGCAATTTTGCATCGATGAAGAAAGACATCATTGATGAAAATGCGTGATACACCATCGGCCTCCGATCCTGAATGCGGCGGAAATTTCGAGTGCTTGCGAGCTTTGGGATTGGAGGCGATATTGCTCTACGTCAACATCGTCACACCGTGAAGCCACGGAGGTTTCTATATAATCTCTGAGGGATGTAATGATGATCTTGACCTGATTTCTTGGTTAATAATTTGGAAGTTCGAGTGTTAAACGAATGCGATCTCAGAGATATTCGGTCCCTAACTCGAGCTTGCATCAATCGAGACCTACGGTCGATGTAGGAGAAAAGGAATTTCTTGGGCGAGTTGTTGAGACACGCAAACGCGAGAACGGCGAGCGTCAAAGCCTCCCATCTCGAAGAGAAAATATCGCGCTTTCTCCTTGAGATCGTCGAAAGGTGATCATGTGCTCAAACTTACGACTTTCTGATTAAACTTATACAAGATAAGTGTCACGGCTGCAATAATCAAGAAGGCTTGAGACATCGATTGGTTGGGTATATGTGAAAGCAAAGATGAGAAAAACTTCCGGGAAGTTCGGAATCGACAAGAGCACGAAGTGCTTATCTTCTGTCTCTTCATACAACAAAATCTCTATCATTCTCGTCGATATAAAGCCTAGAGCGAATAATGGAACAAGAATGGAGCGAAGATATACCAAGCAAAAGCACAAGGCCATATTGGTAAAGGGATGAGCGTCCTCACTTGGACAATCGCAGTGAAGATCGACTCCCATGTGTCTAAACCCATGGAGAAAAAGAGGAAAGATAAAGTGAATCGCATCGATCAAGTGCAGAAAAGGCCGTTGTAGAAGAGGATGAAGGATGGCGAAAACCCGGATGCTCGGTGGAACGCGTCGGAAGAGAGTCACATCTCTCGGAATCGCTCCAAGTTCCGCCCGGTAGTCCGAGCAAAGCGATCGGCGCGTAAGTAAGATCGGAAGAAGAGATAATGAGTCCGCTCTCGAGCCCACTCTCTGCAGTAAGGAAGAGCGAGATGATCGCGGAGAAAGAAGGAGAAATCTGTCGGAGGATGTAAGGG
Source organism: Stenogyne calaminthoides (assembly GCA_037126765.1). Classification (NCBI taxonomy): domain Eukaryota; kingdom Viridiplantae; phylum Streptophyta; class Magnoliopsida; order Lamiales; family Lamiaceae; genus Stenogyne; species Stenogyne calaminthoides. Next base: position 24,860 of record JBBCBC010000261.1, read on the forward strand.
AGCAACTTCGAGGGAAGAATCACCATCCGATTCTCTTGCCTCTCACCAATATTTTCGAGCCAAGACCAACATACGGCTTCCCAAATCAACATCACCCTCCTCAAAAAATCATCACCATCACCTCCCCACAAAAAAACTTCTCACCCTTACCCTCGCCTATCAAAACAAACATCTCCACCACCAATCAATGAACATGTTAGGTGAACCCAACACCTGACAACACGCCGAATGAACTGAACCCACAAACATCCCAATCCCCAATCAAGTCTTAAGAACTCCGAAGATCAAATGGCGTAGCCATCCATCTCTCATAATCCTTCACCCGAGCGATTGCTTCACCGGCTCAAAAGCCCCATCATAAGGATAATGGCTAACAGATCAAGGAGTATCTGTTGGATCTTTCCCTAAATTGGATCAACATCGGCATCCAAAGAACAAAAGAAGAGATTTGTGGAGGGATATCGGTGAAAAGCATTGAAGAATTTACGATTCTCATGACAACTAACGGGATCAGATTTCTTTGTCGACTTGGGTTGAAATGCTTAAACAATCTTTGGGATTGAAAGTCTTTGTTGAATTGGCATCTAACGATGATATCGGATGGTTGATTCACGAAGGTTGATTGCCGATAATGCGGGGAACCCGTTCAACCTCCTGCCAGATCATGATGGAGTTGCTGGCGAACGAAGAATGGGTCTGCCGGATGAGACCCGACTTGGCAAGGCTTCAACATCCGGAGGCAGATCGCTACGATGAGCTACGATACCTAGATCTTTATCTTCGAGAAGGTTAGGGATGGGATCGAAATTTGCAATTGAAGACAAATAAGAAATTTCACAAAGAATCTGATGAAGCGTTGAAGAAAGAAAGCAAACTAGTTGACAGAGAAAAGTTGCAATCACCGATCGTAATGCCATCCTTCAAGTAATGCAATTTACCAATCCTCTCTTTGCCGAGAAGCTCGATATCGGTCGACAAACCTCAAAATTGACATGACATGCTCAATCGAGACACATGTACTTTTGTAGAATGTCCGGGCATCTTTGAAGAAACCCACAAATCATACGGATATGGGTTGAAACATCCTATGAACACGTGATAACGAAAGTAAGACAGACATTGAATTTGCTCAGACGCTGAAACTCGGGGACTTACGCCACCGTCAGATCACCCCTCTTGTTGTCGAGGAATCCTCGAGAGGAGATCACCTGGCCGCAATTCAATGCTCAATCAGAAGATGTCAACTGTTGATGAAACCAAAAGGGGGAAGGGGCAAGGCAAGAAAAAAAAAAAAAAATATACACGAGTTATTTAATTGCATCTCTACCCTAAAACCATCAGATGTCGACTTCCGGCCACTCCATCTAATGACATTCTGTGAAGTGAAAGAAACTATGGGCAAAGATAGTAAAGAGATCATCGAACAGAATCGCCTTTCAGAGGTCAACCGCCAGGTCCATAAGATTGAAAAATTCTTCATTCGCATGTAAAAGAACGGAAATCATGATCGCAAAAGTTTCGAACTCAAGCTAAGAAATTAGTCACCAAGACTTAACAAGATGAACCCGAAAGTGTATCGAGGAGAAAGAAAGGCAAAGGCAAGATAATGAAAGCAACTACGGAAGATCGAGATGAAGGCCATTTATTCTCCATTAAAAGCGATGACTCCTTAACAAATTCAAGAGTGCATACAAGTAGAATAAGAGAGGCCGCCATCAAGAAGTTAGGTTAGAGGGGCATGGATCCAATATCCCTTACATCCGGCGAAGCAGAAGAACGGTTCGCAGCAGAGGAGATTGCTTTGGGAGAAGAATGCCCTTTCCGAACTCGTTAAAGACATCCTCAAGGGAAAGACTTCGCTAGATCTGCCTAATGGGATCGGATCGAGAGGAGAATGGTTATGACGCGTTTACATCTGGAGAAGATTCCAATTCATCAAGATCGGTGAAAATGATGATGAATTTGGAATCGTTAGAAACAAAGTATCGGACTTCTACGACGGTGATGAATGAAGGAAAGATCATGTCAGCGATGCGGGCTCCACCCTTTGAACTACTCCTTCAACCTTGCTGCGTCCGGACAAAAAAGAACCTTAATGTAAAGTTCAAGAATGCATCATGGATTTTTGAAAAATGGGGATCCATAGAAGAGAGGATCTGGACAAGTGATGTGAATGATGTACAAGATGTTTGGCATCCCCGAAAAGAGCTGCAAATGTTCAAGTACACACGAAGAAGACTACTTGGAATCGACGATAGGTACGCTTTTCATGTACTCTATAATGCACACACCTATCCGAATGAAATATTCCATCTCTGCGATTCTAAGACAACATCTCATTGTCTTCTAAGGTATGTCTTGATTTCAATATCTGCATTTTATTCGCGGGTATCTATTTTTAGATTAAAGTGTTTTGGTTCCATCAAAAGGGGGAAATTGTTGGGAAAGTCTCAGATTTTAGTTTTGATGGATGTTCCAAAGCGAGGGTTGCCAATAAGACCAGTCGGACACATTAGTTGGTGATGACTTAGAATCGATTAAGATGACCCGGTGAAATGTATAGATAAGTGATGTAAAAAATAGGTCCACATATTGAGGGGGAACTCAATATGTATAGAGTCGAAATATCGGATGACCCAGATAAGGTCGGTCGAGAAGACTAAAGAATCAAAGTGAGATGGGAGAAGGCGGATAAACTGAAGACGAGATAAGACGAAACTCGAGATGAAAGACTCGGATGAACACGAAGACTCGGATAAACTGAGGCCTCTTTAACAAACACGAAGACCTAAGACAATGGCTGACTCGTGATGAAGATCAAGACTACTAAAGACACGAACCTATATCGGTAAGACTCGATTGAACTCAAGACAATCAGATAAACTCAACCAAGGTGCAAACTTGATCAAGAGAGGCTCACACACAAGGTGTCGATCAAAGATCTTGCTGGTCGGCTCAGGACACAGATCTTCAATCAAAAAGATACACTAGACAAGGCGAATCTTCTGCGGATAAATTCTTGAAGTGCGAAGCCTCGTATCGAAACTCCAAGGGAAGCGTGCGATGCACAAAAAGTGACATTACGGGATTGGTATTTGCGGACATAAGCAGTTCTAATCATACCACGGCCACGCGATATTAGGAACGCGTCGATCATATCACAACCTACCTAACATAGCCCGAAATTCAAATTTCTCTCCAGCTGCTCTTTGATTCGAAATTATAATAATGGGATTACTTTCGTCAGTGAAAAAGCAGAGGGACAAAGACCGACCATTCTCACATGAACAATTGAGCAAGCGGAACCACAACGTGCGCAAATTCTCCAAGAAGCTAAAAAGCGCGGAATTTCATTTGGAAGAACACCCACCATATTTGAAGATTATTCTTAAAGTGTTCATCCATTTGGTCTTAACGAAATCTATCCATAGCGTTTAAGTCCCCTAAAATACCCGGGGATAGATTTCGGTTGGAACCCTCAAACATTCTTTTACCCGAACCAAGGTTGGGTCAAGTTTGTTACATTTAATTTAGGGATCTAGTTTCGATTTCTGGATTCGGTTGAGTGTGAACTCGATAAACAAGTTTTGAGTGAACTGGGTAAATATCTGTAAACCGATCCGAAGTGAGGAGATAAGTTGAGTTAAGTTGGTTAAGGTTCCCTGTGTTAAGGGAAAGTGTAAGGCGTTTAAAGGCGAAGGTTTAAAAATCTTGTGGCATTTACCTTTTCACTTTAACTATTAGTTTGTGCGTACATATTCTAAGTTAAGCTCGATGCACCAAAAAAACTATCGTCGGGTTGTTTCTAGTGGTTGAAAACTAACCTAGAATTCGAATTGATAAAATTGGTTTTTCACACGGGTAAAACAAGCAGACTCTCGGGTAAACTGACAGGATATCAAACGGGTTGACCGCGCCGTTGAAAACTAACCAAGAAGATTGAAAATCGCGGGTAAAACTGACATACCAAAGATTCAATGATCAGAAATCTGCCAAATTGAACATCGATCTAAGACGAAGTTTTAGAAGTCTATTCACCCTCCTCTCGCCTGTTTAACTCTATCTCGCCAAACCCTTAGTTAAAGGAATATCTGGGGTTATCTTTGAAAAAATATGCTTTTTATTTGTATACCAAAGTGATTTCTTATTTATTTTTGAAATAAATTATTTAATCATGTTGCATTAAATATGAATGAATGTTATATATGTTTTATTGCAAACCCGTTCAATAAGACAGTCGTATTACGTTGTAAGTTAATTTGTTGATACGTCGATTTTGAAGATCAAATTACCTACGTAATTAAGTACAAATTCACAACAAATGAAAATGAACGAACCATCATGAGCGGTTGAAGTGTGAGAGACCAGACAACTGTCTTGACCATGGGATCACACTAAGCGCATTTAAATTACCTTGAATGAGGACTACGGGGAGGACAAATTCTTGATTTGAATATACAAAATTAGACCTCGATTAGTCGTTGTTTTTAATCTCCGTCCCTTAAATAGGATGTGTAAAATTAATAACTATCTTTTTGACCTATGATGGTAAGAGAGACAATGCGATTGATACCTTATATCTTGGGCAATATTATTAATTACATGGCGTTCACGACATTATCTGAGAATCGGCGTGCAAGTACGTCTTGCTTGATTTGTCCCTTGGTGGGCCTCGTATCCTTTATCATGTCAAATCTTGCAAGTGGAAATTTATTTCGCATGGATAATAATGTTGAGTTGTCTTTACTCAGGACAAGATATTAATTAATATAAAGCTTGTTGATTGGCTTAATTAATTAATGGACTAAGATAATCTTAAGCGTGGGAAATAATGACCGAGGAGCCATGTTATATGTGAAATCGTAATATGGGTTAAGATGGATAGTTCAATATTAATTTTATAGTGGAGTAAATTAATATTAATGGACTTGAATAATATTTGCCCCAAATATTAAAGCCATAGTCCATTGGAGGTCCAATCTTAATTCTCTAAAGGCCCCCCAAATAGCCCAAAAATAAAGTCCAATTAATGAGAGAGAAAAAAATATTCTTGCTATATTTCCATGTTAATATTTGAAATTTTGTAGATAATTGGGAAGAAAGATTGTCTTGATTTTCTTGTAGATATTTTTATGGAAAGAGATAATTATTGTAGAATACATAATTATTCCATAAATTCAAGAAGTCAAATCTTGACTCTAATATCTTGTAATTTTGAAAATTATAGGTTGAAGAAGGAAGAGATTTTTATGGAAAATTTAATTAAGGAGAAAAAGAATATAAGAGATATATTCAAGATTTCTTTGAGATCGAAAGATTTTCTCCTTATTTTTCCAAATAACCCAAAATTTGAACCCCTCCTCCCTATTTATAGGGGATGAGCTCTTCATTCAAAGTGCAATTCCATGGTGGAAATATTAAAAATCCCTGAGTGGTAGCAAAATATTTTATTTCTCTCGGATTAAATCTTCCCCACGATGGCGTTCGTGAACTTTTGGGGATATATTTGGGAAGGCTCTTTGGGTTCATTCATCTGTTTAATTCTTCAAGAGGTTAGTAATTTCAGAACTCCTAGTTCCGTATGTTTAGGATTCATGAATTATATTATTAGATGTTGTTTATTATTATGATTGAATTGATTTAGGGATTAGTTCATGTTAGTAATTAACTATTTAATTTAAATATGTATTTAAATAATCACCTCGAATACATCCAAGACTTGTTTTCCCAACACAATCTAGATCCTCCATCCAGTGAAATGGAGTCCGAGGAAGAATAAGGTTGTATTTTGATGATCGGGGAGAGTAGGATAAAAGTTGTATCCCTGTAATTATGATCTTATCTATCAATGAAAAAAAATCCTCATCGATTTTTGTTCTCAAAAGATAATATCTCATTATCTTCTTGATGCTTTGTTATAATTGTTGGTTCTTATCTATAAATGAAAACCCGTAGGTAGGTGTTAGGTTTTCCTTTTCCTTTTACATAACAAAAAATGGTTTTTGCATCGTGGGTTTTCTATAGTTGATAGGATCTAACTATCTCGCATCTATGTATAGTACAGATATAGATCAGATATATAGGACATCAAGACCACGAACATCAAGATCCTAAAGATCAAGATCATGAAGAAAGTTTTTGTACTAACCGTAAGACTACGAGCGGCTATTTACTGATGCAATGATGTTTTGTTTCATTCTAGTACAAACAAAGAGAATCTTATACATTCGCGAACATTAGGAGCATATCGGTCAATGTAGTTGACTTAAAAAAAGTCGTTTGTTTGTCTATGTTCAAGCCGAAGAATTTGACCAATGAGGAGGCGATAACATCAGTACTTTCTCGACATTGAAAGCTTACATATCTTTTGAGGAAATGTCAGGACTGATATCTCGTAGTTCATAGAAAGTAGTGATTGGGCGCCTTCGTTACTTGTTACCCAAACTATGCTGGTGAGTGTACAAACCCTAAAATAATTTTATTACTAAACAAATAAGGAAACCCTTGATGTTATCTCTTCCAATCGATAGTTTTTCAAGAGTGAACTTGGTGAGTTGCCTATAAATACTAGAGCCTTCCGTTGTAAGGTTACGGGAAATCAAGCATTTCTAGAGCTCATTCATATTCAAGTTACATTTTGAAGCACTTTCGAAAATTCAAGAATTTCCCCCAAGTGCTTCATCTTAAAAAAGCTCATTCACTAAGCCTAGATTCAAGCTTATTCAAAGCTTAGTTAGAGATATTCTAGCCTTTTACCTTGGTTTTTATTATAAAAGGATATCCTATCTTATTTGAAACCAACAAAAATCCAAACTTTTGTTAGGTAGTTTGAGTGTGCAGTTGTTAGAGAATAAGAGTTGTAAAGAGGAGTAAAAATTGCGGTGTTAAATTTTGAAAGCTCTAGAGAAGAAGTTAGTAATTTGTTTGTGGTTCACCAAAAGCTTGTGTGTTTGAGTTAGTAAGTCAATGTAGTTATTTTGAAAAACATACAAGGAAAGTTAGTAAGTTGTTGAGTTCATTCTGTGCTTAAGGTAATATTAATGTGTGTTATGAATTTCTCCGGTGATTCAGCCCCAGAGAGTGGGACGAGGGGAGCTTGAGTCTGGGAACCACTATAACTTGTTGTGTTGTTTGTTTTCCATTTGGAATTTAGGAGGCACGTAAACACGAATAATACGCCAGCAATGAAATAAAAGTTCACCAACAATCTAACAATTAATTGCATAATTAAATGCAGTAACGTGAGAACAGAATTGCGACGAATTGTTACCATCTGATTCCTCAACTATGGTACCTAATGAATAAATAAGCATTAATCCGCAGATCTACCAAATAAGAACTCGAGATGAATTTACAGAAAATTTAACTTAAAGATTTTTGGAGAAAAATATGAACTCCGTGTTATGAATTCCCCAAGAGCTCATATATATGGGGAAACATTTAAATCTTAAGCCAACCTTATTAGGAAAATCTAATAAAAATAAATCTCTTGGGGATTTATTTCCACATATAAAATCTTACCAGTTTAATGTATCAAAATCTGCAGATTTGATTCCATATATATATTAAATCTATAATAATAATAATATTCCATATATTATTATTGGGGAATTCTATTTAATTAAATCTAATTTAATTAAAATAGTAATAATAATTAATTCTTAATATAATTATTATTATATTCTCCATAAATTAAATATTAATATCGATATAATATTTAATCAACCAACTATAATTAGTAAACAATCTATTTATTTGTCAGGTGACCCATAGGCGTCATATATAAAGCGATTAGTCAAATTAAGCGGTCTTAATTGAACCTAGACAATAAATCCGGTACATTCTCAATATGCAGGTACATTGCGATAAATGTGCAACTACACATGAATCTGAAAATACGGTATTACGATTTCATCCTTTTCATTCGCGAATACTCGATTAAGTCTTGAACATGATGAAGTGTCTATTCAAATAACGTAATCAATTTATTTTCTAATCACTAATTGATCAATTATGTCACACTTAGCCACAAAGTCTAAGTTGCGCATCGCCTATAAACTTTTGATCCACTTATGATGAGAAGATGAAAGTCTCTCTATAAATCCACATTGAGGAATAAATCTCATTCTTGGCTCAACTACCACGCACAATGCAGACTGATTTAACCCAATCCAAGCCATATCTACCCCACAGGCGGTGCAAGCATCGGTCATGGTCAAAGTTCATCCTCCACACACGTCGTATTGTGTTCCAATCAAGTCGAGATCTCATCGCTCCAGCTAACCGAGACACCCGAGACACATATAGTGGGAAATATATCAAATGGTTTCTGGGATGGGTATACCAATACCCTCTAATGTATTTGTGATCCATCATGAGATACCTAGTATCTCGTAGTAAGTGAGATCTTACTACACTCTCTAAGAGTATGATGCGGATCATGGCACAATCCAGTGCATCATCAATATCACATTCTTGATGATCCTTGATGAGGCTATTTGAGAATCATGCTTAAGTCATCCGAAGTTCTCACTCACTCAATGACAACAATGACTCATGGGAACACTTGTATGAATAAATGTAAACAATCAAACAAAATATTCAAACGAGTGTATTGCCCATATATTAATATTATGAACTATAATATTAAATCAAACTCAATACCATCGAGTATTATGTCCTTATACTGCAAATTGTCTCTAGGACACTAACACTTACAATCTCCCACTTGGATAGAGTCAATCACCTACATGTCTAACCCCTTTAGACCATCAAATGTCTAGTGCGGTACATGAACACTCGGTGTTTTGGTGAAATGAACTTCCAAATTAAATATATGGGAATACATTTAATTCCATTTTCTCCTATCCTTCTCCGATCAAATGATAAGTCTAGTACATACTTGTTTCGCATTTCTTTGATCTCGGTTCTTTTGTTAAGCATAGACACCAACGTTGTCTTTAATACAACTTTTATTGAACAAGCGGCACTTTCTGGAACTACCTAGTTCTCTTAAGAACTATAAAATCCGACGGCCTCCTTGAGGCTTCGATACAACAATGTACTCAACCCGGGTTGTTGAATCTGGGTCCTTTTGCTTGGAACTATTCCAACCTAATCGCCTCATTATTGAGAGCTTAAACATCGATGTGATTTGAAATCATCTGTCCCGGATTAGAAAATGTTCAGGTAACGGCGGTCACTACTAGTTACATTTGTTCACCATAGATAAGAAAACATTCTTTAGTTTCGTCTAAGATACTTGGAATGGTCTTGACAACAATCCAAATGAGACTCATTCGGGATTACATTGGTATCTACCGTGATGATGTTGATAAGCGTAGGCAATGTTTGGCTTTAGTGCAGAATGTGGGCTTACATGATTGACCCAATTGCATACGACATAGGACATCTTTCATGTGATTGATATCGACCAATGAACGACAATCCTTCTTTGTGACTTTATCCCATGATTTGCCAGGTAGAGACCATCTCTTAGGATTCTCTATCGCAAAAACTTCAATACCTTTTGTCACATGGGTGGGTGTGATAGCCCCAATATCCTCTTGATCTATCCTTGTGGATCTTGATCCGTAGGATCATAGCAGTTTCACCAAGACCCTTCATTATGAAGGTCTTTAACAACAAATCTTTAACGGATCAAGCATTAAGGATATTGTTTCCCAAAAATCACTATGTTATCGGCATACATGATTATAAAAAAATATTCTTCCCTTTGCGTTTATAATAAACGCAAAGGATCTTCAATTTCGTGATGAAGTCAAAAAGTTTGATAGTCTCATCAAATCGGATATTCCAACTCTAGAAGCTTGCTTCAATCCGTAAATGGATCTGTTTTGGCTTGCCTTTTAGATTATAATTTGGCTTAGATATGAACCCTTCGATTTGAGTCATAAACACTTCTTATCAATGTTTCCATTGAGGAAATTTTTTTTGACATCCATCGCCAAATCTCATAATCATAGTGTCTTTGATATCGCAAAGAAAAATTGAATGGACTTTGATCTTACCTTCTTGGCCCCGGGTGAGAAGGTCTTTATCATAATCAATGCCTTCGTGTTGATTATAACCGCCTGCTGCCACCTAGCTCTGTGGGTTTGTACTTTCCATTTGCATTGGTCTTGTGTTTGAAGACCCAATTACAACATATGAAGTCCCTAACCCCTTCAGAAACCCTTCAACCCAAGTCCGGACTTGATTGGTGTACATCGAGTCCATCTCGATTTAGGTATTTCATGCCACTTCCCGAATCAATATCATGTTGCTTCTCGGAATAAGTATTAGGATTGTCCTTATCGGTATGTCCATCTTATCGAAGTTCCTCCAAGAGGTAAACCATCTAATGGATGGATTACAATTCTAATTGACTTGAAATACGTGGGTCGATCTTGCCGTACATTCCGTCGTGAAAATTTTTGTGGTGCATCGATTTTTATCAATGTAGGAGAGTCTCAAGAGCTACACTTTTAGGATGCCTCTTGGGAGAGAAGTTTGAACTATGTTATTCTCTATTCAAATCCACTTGGAGGTTCTTGCCTTTGCAAGCATACTCCAATTATTTCCCCAATGGTGAAAAGCGATCAATAGTGAAGACTCCCCACCGTGAAAGTTGATGAATGCTCCCACTGATTCTTTGTCATATTGCTTTGACAAGATATCGGATCTCTTTGTTAATTTGTAGTTCTTGAATTTCTTCAAGTTCTATCAACTCACGACCTTGTTCCTTAAAGACATAGTTTTCTTCGAGGAACTTCGTGCTCTTTAGAAATGATCTTGATTATTTCTCGTAGATAAAATTAATATCTTTTAGTTTTCTTAGGATACCCCACAAAGTAACCCTTTTCACCTTTGGATTTCAACTTGGCCGGTAAGCATCCTTTTCCAATCACGATCAACCCCATGTTTTGATATGTGTAAAGTTGGCTTCTTGTCATACCATAGTTCATATGGTGTATGCTCAACGGATTTAGATGGAATCTATTAGATTGTCGATTGAGGTTTATGGCATTATATCCCCATAAGAATATCATAAGAAGGAGAAGCTCATCATGGACCTCACTATGTTCAACAAGGTTCGATTTCTCCTGACACATCGTTCATCTTAGGGTTGTTCCTATGAGTCCACTGTATTTGGGTTCCACTTAACCCAGTAATCAATGAATTCATGGCTAAAGGTATTCACCTCGATCGTCTGATCAAAAGAGTCTTGATACTCTTGCAAGTTACTTCTCTCTCCTTTTTTTAACTCTTTGAATTTCTCAAAAAGATTCGAATTTGTGTTTATAAGATATATGTATCTCGTATCTTGAAAAATCGGTAAAAAGTGATGAAGTATCCAAAGTGACTTTAGCCAGAGTGGATAATGGTCCACAAACATCACATTAAGATCAACCCCATAACTTCTTTAACATGCACCCTTTCCCGAGAAAAGTGGTCTATTGATCATCTTGCCCATGAGATAAGATTCACAATCTCCATAAGACTCCAGATCGAAGATGGGGTTAATCAATCCTAAATTTCTAACCTTGCAATTTCTTTCTGGATTTCACGCCAGTCAAACAGTGCAAAAAAAAAATAAGTTAGTTTTCATGATTACTAAGTTTGAGTCTTTTGCTTTGTATATTAAGAACATCATATCTCTGATGCAACAAACATATGTTGTGAGTAATAGAAGAACTAGATGACAATCATTAAGTTCTAATCCTAATACCAAAATAGAAGTCTAACACATAAGTCCCTACACGATTCGGGAGAAACTCTTTGCTCCGTTTCCCACGTGTAAGGCGACTTCACCGCCCTAAGCGTCTGTGACATGAGTCTTTCACATTAGTGCAAATGTGAGAGCCAAATTGATATCAATACCAAGTAGTTAGATTTATTAGTGGACATGTTAATCTTAATAACAAATAAACATGTTCTTGCGGCTAAAGCACCTAGTGCCCTTTCCAAAGAAACAAAACCATAGATCCTTCTTCCTAAGGCCCTTTTCTACTTTGGGTAGAGAGGCACATCCTCGGTTTACCCGCTCCTTCTTTTGAACACCATTGGGATAGTGAACTCAAAAGTTTTGAGCATCATTAGAAGTTAGGGCATGGTCACATCCGCCTTGTTCATATAGAAGTTCACAAATAGTTAAAATATGAACTGAAAGATGGGGATGATAGCATAAATAAAAAACGCTTGGCCTTTTTAGCTTAAATCCTAAATTAATAAGTTTCAATTACCCTAATATCACACGTAAGACATGAGGTGAAATCTTCTACTTCTTCGCTAACCGCATCCGAACAGATCTCCCTATCACTTCATAACTCTTTAACGGTAGATTCGACCAAAGAGATCCTTCGGGGATGTTTGAGCCCTGAAGAAGGACCATTTTCTCGTGCCGCTATGCAATTTAGGAGTCATGCCGAGCAACATCACCGCGAAATTGGAAGCATCCAGGACGCTATCCGAGTTGTGCTTCTTCAGAAGCATTCTAAAATTTTATGGTAACGAATATATGTGTCCAACACGACTCAATCTTTTCTTGCTTTTTGAAGACCAAAACGACATATTCGGTGTCGATCCGAGAAAAAATTTGGCTAGCCAATTTAGTTTGTTTCAAACATCTCAATAACAGTTATACATTTCAACTAACGAGAAATAAAATAAAACCTGAATTAAACACATAATTCCTATGATCGATATTCAACAATCAAAATAAACATGACCTTTTTCAGGTTTATTTTGTCTCCATTATTTCACATACTTAACGACCTTCATCTGAAAAAGCACGAATTTATATCAAATATAAAATTATAAATGGACTAGTGATCCACGTACTACTATCATAATCCCAAGGTGAAATAATGACCATTACAATAGCATAACCGGGTAGAGTCTCTAAACCAATCTTGAAACTATAATTCCTAGTTTGTCAACCTAATGAACTGGATGTCTCTTTACCTCTTTGTTACGAGGGCTAGCTTAAACAAAAATTAAGTAGGTTTACAACCATCAGCGGTGACTACGTGTCCTATAAAAGTCGTTAGATGTGAATCTGACAAAAGATTTAGGGTCTTTAAGTGCTCATTAATCTCGGGTTTACTTTTTAATTTTGATGGAAGACATCTCTATCAAATTAATAGAAAAATCATATTTTTAGTGACGCGTTTAGCTGGCGGGTATTAATCGGCTAATCAAAATCCATGTTAATACATCGCGTTTGAGCAATTATTGGCTTCGCCTGCCCAACATGATTTTAGCGGACTAACACCCAACATTATATGCCTCCCAAACAATTAATACGGGTCGACAATTATTAGGCGTTACCTACAAACAATTATAAGGGGCTAGCAATGCGTTAGCTAATTATTAAATAAGTTAACTAAATAGGATTTAATAATTATTAAATTTATCAAATTAAATTCTCAAAAATCCCAATTTTTAAAAAATTAAATTGATAATCATTAATCAATTAAAAAATAAATTAATCCAATAATTTTTTTTAATCAAAAGTCCAACTTTCAATCTTATTTTAATATTGGTCCAACCAATAATTTTATTTTGAGAATTAAGTTTATTAATATCAAAAATAAATTAATCAGGATTCGATTGACTAAATTTGTCGACGCCAAAGGAGAATTTACAAATCAAGACGGAAGGGCCTCGCTCAAATCAATTTCAAAAAACAGCCCTTCCCATCACACCCCCAACACCGTCTTTTTCTATCGGGACAACTGAAATCAACAGTTCAACATCAGTTCATTAGATTCAATTTAATTAATCATAGAACAGTTAACTTTGGGATTCAGATTCAACAATTTAGCGAAGCAGTCCCAATCAAACCCAAAAGAGCCCAAAAATCAGTAGCAAAAAAATGTACAGAATTAAGCCCCAAAACGAACAAGAGCACACGGCGTATGCAGGCGAGTCCCTGCCGCCACTAGGCGCGTGCGGGCGTCGCAGCTGCAGCCGGTTTAGAGAGCACGCAATAGAGCCACGACGTATCATATATCAAAGACGACGGCCACGATTCGAGAGCGATACGGCGGCGCCCGCTGACAATCGCGAAGCGACACAGGCACAACCCCACGTTGAATGGCGACTAACAAACGCACCGCCGATGTGATTCGGTGGCGTCCTGCCGTGAATCGCATCGATCCAGGGGCTTGTCCAACGAATCGATCGCGAGACGAAGATGCTGCCGCCATGGACGAAGAGATATGACGAACGCCGCCTTGAAATCACTGCGGTATGGGTCGCGCTGGCACGGATCTAATCCACCGTGAATTGTACGATCATGGAATCATGCGTCCATCACGAGTCGCGACGTCAGGGCCGCCGACTCAAGCGATGTCGCAGATGGCCTGCAAGGAGGAAGGAGGCTGCGCTGGTTCGGGACCGGTAGCGGCGAAGGGTTTTCCCAGAAAATCCTAAATAGATGATGAGGATGATCGAGACAAATCAAGTACAGTAGATTTGTGGCGATTTAATCAAATAAAAGAAGCCACAACAACCAATTTAATAAACTATGGGGGTCACACCCCAATTAAATAAGCACATATATCTATTGGTGCATACAACGCACCTAACAATTTGAGGCAATCGGTGTGGATTTGTATCCAAACAGCCACACCTACTATTTATAAAATAATAAATCAATTCAATTAACACTAAATCAAGAGTCGAGCCTGACACTAATCGTTAAATTTCGTATGATGAAAACGTAATAAATGCCAAGTATTAAATAAACAGGCCCACCAACAAACAAACAATTGATCAGATAAGTCAATCGAAGTAGCGTAAATGCACTTGATTAAATGTGACATCTGGGATTCTCAACTATGGTGCATCCATTTACTAATCTTTTACTAATCAAACAGGCATTGAATCCCCTGGTGAATTAAGAAAATTCTACTTATGTGATTTTATGGATAAAATATGAACTCACATATTATGAATTTCCAATAAATTTCATATAAATAGGAGGCTTCAACTTAAATCTTAAAGCTAACCTTTATTAGGAAAAATCCTAATAAAATAAATCTCTTAATTTATTTTCCACATATAAAATCTCTCTGATTTAATTCATGTATATCAAATCTCTACCAGTTTGATTCCATATATATTAAATCTATAATAATAATATTCCATATATTATTATTGAAATTCTATTTTAATTAAATCTAATTTAATTAAATAGTAATTAATTTAATATAATTATTATTATATTCTCCATAAATTAAAATATTAATATTCAATATAATATTTAATAAAACCAACTATAATTAGTAAACAATTGTTGCTTGTATTGGTGGATCTACGTAATTCTCATATATTTCCGAAATGATTAATGTAAACCAATTCGGCCTTAATTGAACCCTGTATAATAAATCCCATATTCTCAATATACGAAGCACGCTAAGTATAAATGCGCAACTACCTCAGAATAAAACACGGGCTATTACAATTTCATCATTTCATTCTAATACCTTTATTAAGTCTTGAACATGATGAAGGTCTATTCAAATAACTTAATCAATTTATCTCTAATCACTAATTGATCACTTATGTCACACTTAGCCACAAAGGCTAAGTTTACGCTAATCTACCGGTACATAATTTTGATCCATTACATTTAGAAGACGAGTATTCTATCTAAATTCACATTGAGGAATGAATCCTATTCTTTGCCCAACTACCACGCGACATGCACTTCTGAGATGAACCTGCCTGCCATATCTACCCATGATTTGCAAAGTGGCCATGGTCAAAATTCATCAATTCCAATACATGTCGTATGATGACCTCAAGTCAGCCGAGTAGATCCATCGCCCCATTAACCGGTAGACACCAGACACATATAAGTGGAAATACATCAAACGGTTTCTGATGGGGTATACCAATACCCCTAAGGTATTTACATCCATCACGAGATACCTAGTATTTAGTAGTGTTGAGATCTACTACACTCTCTAAGAAAGATGATGCAGTATCAAGACACCAATCTTCATCAGATCATCAATATCCCATTCTGATGGATCCTTTGACGGGGCTATTTGAGAATCATGCTTAAATCATCTGAGTTCTCAATACAACTCAATGACAAACAATGACTCCATGGGAACACTTCAGATGAATAAATGCAAACAATAAACATAATATTCAAACGAAAGTGTGCCATATATTAATATGTTTAACTATAATATTAAATCAAACTGACATCATCGAAAGTATTATGTCCTTATAATAGATTGGTCGACAGGACACTAACACTAACACTTTTGTTTTTTCAGACATTATATGTTGCATATTTTCAACAAAAGATACTAATTTTTCCTCGATATTCTGAAACCAATCCACCTAAATCGCATTAAGTTGATCATGTTCTAACCACTATTTCGAAGAAAACAAAGATTTTCAACAAAAGTAAAAACGAGTATAAACTTAGCCTATACATTCCGCGACTCTAGATAAATCTAGTATATATAAGTTGTCAAACCGATCAACTCAATTGAAAGTAACAAGAAGATTATTATCTACCCAAGCTTATTTGGACTCTTGCTTTAAAAACTCGTGATCGCTTGAGCTAATCCAAGTCTCGAAGCTGCTCTGTTATTGTTCAAAGAGACTTCACTCAGACATCTTTGTGCTTCTCAAGACTAATTTTCGCGACACCCCCGACTCACCGATTATAGTTTGGTAAAAGTTTAAAAATCACTATATGCAGGTATTCCCCCATACACGTAGGAGACTCGCTTTTACCCGGACCAACATTGACAATTTTGCTTACCACTACTACTATTTAGTAAGTTAGAATAGGGTATTTATTTTATCGCGACCTCGATAATAAGTACAAGAACCTGACATCGGGTTAAAAACTGTCCTCGATTTTGAAAACCGCTCGAAGTCGGGTGGTTTCTTATAACTAACCTTCAAGAAGTTATACTTATTTTGGGGGGAAAGCCGACTCGTTAAAAGAATTTGAATCCAATGGCTTTCGACGTATCTATTTCACCCAACCCGCTTAGTGATTTGCTTTGTAGTTTATCGCTTTCACAATTATCATCTCAATTGAGGTTAATTTCGGTAGTTCATAAATTCATATTGTGAGAGTTAGGGTTTTGAGTGTTATCATCAATCCGATCTAATTTCTATCAATTGATGCTTGTAACTATTCCGGATTGTTTCGTGTTGTTGATAAAGTGATAGAGCTCGATCCCGTGACGAGAGTTTACAAACCAACCACGAAATTGTGGTTGGTGTTCTTATTTTGCAAATTTTCTATTTCATTCGCTTTGTATGTTTCTTTTCGAGCTTGAATCTTGTGATTCAATTCGACATTGTCTAACAATAGTGATGATGGTGCAGGGGGGGGTGGATTCATCTGGGGGAAAGCAAGGGTATGTGGTTCGTTTTACTACCATCTTAATTTGTAGTTAGGAATAATGTAGAAAAATTATTATAGTGGAGAGTAATGAGTCTGTAATTTGTATGTTATTTATGTTTTTCCCCACTACCTTTTTATTAAAAAAAAAGTCCACAATGATGTCTTTGATCATTCTTTCTATTATTATGTCCATGTATTCCCAAAAAAAAAAAAAACTAATTGCATTTTTAATATCTCAAAAGTGCCAAACACGTGTTGTAATTCATATTTATCTAAAAAAAAATTAAATATTAAACTAGATAAGATCCTTGGGGAAATTTCTTCTTTGAAAAGAAATTGTTTCACTTCCATCAACTTCTGCATGTTTTCTTCAACTAGATTTTTGCTCAGGCAATGCACGGGTTATTCATGTACAGGTTAGTTAACACAAAAGTTTTTGTAAAAACTTCATATATATATCTATCCATTCAAGAAACAATTAAACTGATGCATTGTTATTAAAAAAAGAGGTCATATGTTGTAGATGAAAATTATATATTATCATTATTTGTATTCTTAAAATATGTATGCTATGTAATATTTATTAACATAGAAGATTAAACAAAGTACTTAATTAATGGTTCGATGTTCCACAAGGTTTATTGCCCTCTTTGACTTCAAACTCAAATTGTAGGAGATCATCTTTTTAAATCTCTCTCGACAACCGAAAACTCATAATAGCAAGCAGAGCATTAGTAACTTTTAAAAAAAAATCAAATGACACATTAGCATGAAACATTAAAATTCAAGATCTGATCATTCTAGTTAATCTCCCCATTCTTCATGTCTTCGCTAGCTTATGACGCATATCCAAGATTTTTTTTTTCTTCGTAAAATCACATATTAAAAAAGATAGCCGATGCAATATTGAAAAATATTAATGGATGTATCTCAGAGTGCATGTCATCTTTATATCTTGTTGCCATAACTCGAGAACCCGAGATAATGCAATGTTGTGATGCATAAGATACTCTACATCTAATCTAATACATTGAGAAGCAAAGAGAAAATAAATCAAAATTAGAGAATAAATTAATGTTTATTTTTTTTGACCCCTAGGCGATTTTTACCTGCTGATATATTTTAAAAATAAATAAACGGGTGCAAAAAAAATGTACATGTACCCATGATAATGGAAGAGAACGCCATATACACAATTATTTTAATAATCCATGCATACATCTACAAAGAAACAAGTCGAATGTTTTTAAGCATACGCCCCAACATACGGGGAAGGTGTCAGCCGTCACACACCAAAATAAATATAAATACCTTATCTAATCCACTAATGGTAGGATAAAGAAGGGTTTATCCCACAGATATAGTGAAATTCAATTGAATAATTCGTATGAAAGCAATTAAAAAGGGATCGGGTCGATTATTCTAAACTACTAGAAAGCATGTAAATAAAAAGACAACAATAAATAAGAACAAATTAGTTCTCGACAGCTTCCCAATGGTTATCCACCAATTAAAAAACTAATGATATTCTTCGATTATTCTAATCTTGCCCCTAGACCAATGGTGGTACGACTGCATAATCCTAATTGTTTAAGTTTAATTAGTTGTAAAGTACGACCCCCAATTAATATATCCCAAATGAACAACCTCAAAAACATGTATTTAAGATTTAATCCACAGAACGCATTAAAGAACCAAAACAAGAGAGCAAACTAAATTATGGAAGCTTAAACGTTCGAACCATATAATCTAGACTTCAAATCCTTTGATTAGGATTCTAAGAAATCATTGACATATTAAATTATAATAATTACGGATTATAATGTGTAATGTAGCTAATTGATAAAATAAATAAATTAAGGTGATCAATCCTAATAAATCTATTAATCAAAACATGCAAAGCATATAATCAAATAACTAAAAATCAAATAAAAGTTAAAAAAATATTACTAAATAAAATAATCTCAAATCATTCAGTGGTTCCACATCTCCTCTAATTAGAATAAGAAATTAACCACTAAAACCTAGCTATAAAAACAAAAAAATGCTTCTTTTTCTTCTCAATCTCCTGTCCGGTGTCTCCTTTGTCTATATATATGTGTGACGCCTTCTTTTTCCTCCACAAAATAAATCCACCCACCGTATATATATATATTTATAAAGAGAAAAAAGTTTTTTGGTCCCATAACTTACGACCGGTCCATTTTTCGCCTCAAAAAATTTAATGTCCAATTTAGTCCCAACAACTAAATGGGATTGGTCTAATTTTGGTCCCATTTTCATCAACAAAAGTTGGAAAAATGATGTTTTCTTTAGATCTCATGCAAGTCATGATGCTACTTTTAAAATTTAATCGTTCATACATTTACAAGATTTAAATTTTAGTTTTGATTAGATTTATTGAATTATTTACATGTGTAGTTTAATTGATTGAAAAATGTAAAAAAATAAAAATAACAAATAGTGTTGCTTGACGCCATTGAGGTATAGAGAACCCCAAATTTTATCTAAAGTTGACTCACACGCCATCAAAATGGCTTTATTCATGATTTTTCGAGCAAAAAATGGGACCAAAATCGACAATCAATTTAGTTATGGGGACCAAATTGACATTTAAATTTTTACCTAAAATGGACGTAGATAACATGACCAAAAATCCTTTTTTTTTTCTATGTATAAAAGATATGCATATCTTCCAAATATATGTAATATTGCATGCATATCTTTTCATCTTTCCCAAGCCAGAGATATATGCAAGTCTCCAAAATCAATTAGTCGAAGATTTTATTTTTTGAAACTTTGAACAGTTTTTTCCGAAGAATTTATTTTCAAAGCCCTCTCACAGCCTTTTAAAAAATAAGTTATTTTGAAAGTCGCTTTTAAGTGGTTTCAAAACACACCTTTTTGATTCCTACTCACGCCACTTTCTTTTTTTTTCTTTGGGCTCTAATTAACGGTTTTCAAAATTTTCTTTTCGCGATTGACCCCGATCAACCTCGCTGCTCAATATATCTTCTCATGCGCTGGGCTTCAAGTTTCGCTAAAAATATTCTAAAATACCTCTAAATTCAATATAAATGTACCATCATAGCCCACAAATATCAAAAAGTAGTAAGTGAATAATTACGAGCAAAATAGCTTAATTATCGCTATAAAACAACCAATTTAAACACACAAATTTCCAATAATCTTTAATTTATCGTAGAAGCATTGAGAATGTTTATATTTCCATCTCGCATCATCCGTTGTAAAACACCCAAGATTATTTACATTAATTCTTCGCTAAGATTATCAATGAACCATGATGATATATTAAATACGTACTATATGCTCTCATGTTTCAGATAAAGATTCTTATACTAACAAGATCTTCTTCTCGTCTCCATCAAAAAAAGATCTTCTTTCTTTTTCTTTTCTTTTTTCCGTGATTTTGGAACCTACATTCTACCAATGCATTATGGCTATAACCAAACAATAAAAACTTAAATTTTTCAAAAAATATTGAATTATTTGATTTACCTAACCATTTGAAAATTAATCTTCAATGTTAAAAGGTCCATTGAACATGGGAACCCTATAACTAAAGCATTAATAGATCCCCAAATTTTGAAACTAAAGTTTCAGTAATCCTCATAGGATCGATAATGTCCCAATCATTAAATTACTTGTCCATTCCACCATGAAAGAATATTTATTTTCGTAAGGTACTTATATCACATAAATTATATGAAAATCCTTGATTATCTTTTTTGATAGAAAATGCATAATCATTTTATCAATTGTAACAACACATCCCCTAGTTAATAGCATAACTATTAGGGTTTAGTCTTTGAAATTTTGAAAAAAAAAAAAAAAAGATTTTTTTTAAAAAGATTAATTGCTCATACGCTTTTCCTAATCGAATATAATGTGATCCAAGCAGATTTTAATTCGCAAGACTCTAATTTTTTTAAAAAACTATTCGTGAAATTCAACACGACGCATGTTTTGCATAAACCAACATAAATCACACTCACACCCCACCCCCCACCCCCAGCATATCCAATATCGACCATAATGGACTCTTGTAACAAAAAAAGGAAATTTGAACAACCTATATCTCTAGCATGTTGTCTTGAAGGTACATAGCCAATTTTTTTTTAGGCGTGATCCCTGCGGTTTTTTCCCCTTCCACTCACGTCCGGTTCGGATCACCCTTTTCTCAACTGTCCTGCTCTTTTTTGCGACGAAATCTCCCACTGAGTTCATCGTCGTCCTATTTAATCATTTCAAAACAGAGGTATTTCTGGAGCAAATAAGGAATTCATTTTGTTGGACGTACTACTCCCAATTTCCTTTTTTATTTCGAGTTTCCGTAGCCCTAATTTCAATTGCAATCTTCTGAATCTCGTTTCCTCTCTCAATCTAACCATGTTCTAATCGAATCTCGATCTCTGTCAGAAGTAGATTTTAGCAAAAAGAACCGGAAAAGTGGGGATTGTTAGCTATTCGCGGATGCGCGGCAATTTTGATTACGAAGTGAGATTATATCTGGTGGTTATGTAAATGAACAATCACGCTGCCAGCGGCGGCAGTGATATGGTTAAAACAGCATTCCCTGTTGTTCCAGCGGTGCGATTTCTTTTTCCGGACCGTAGGTCTAATTTCGCAGTTGGCGTTGTGAATCTGACGG
>JBBCBC010000002.1:0-134451 GCA_037126765.1 Stenogyne calaminthoides
TTGGGATTGTGTGTGTATTACAAGAATGTACATAAATGATAGAAGAAAAGGTTGGTTTGAACAAAAATGCTATGAAAAGTTGTGTCGGTAATGGTTGGATAGGTTGCATTGAAGAAAATAAAAATTTAGAATAGGTAATAGGTAAGAATGTAGGTTTCATTAGCAACAAATTATGTTAGGTTTTTATACATTAGGATATGTACATGGTATGAGATAAGGGGTGAACTCATCTCTTCTGCAATCATATTATCTTTCCTATAGTCATCTCTAGTTCTATATGGATCGAAAGTGGGTTCGAGCAGATCGATTATCAGAGGAGTATAGGAATGGGGTGGAAGAATTTTGTAATCATGCAATTAGACACTGCACCGACCATCGGTACATTCCATGTCCTTGTTGGAAATGTATGAATGAAAAAACCGTTAGTGGTCGAGAAAGTTTGTAAAATTTCAACCCGATTTAAGCTTATTCAGGCTCGATTATTCTACATTTACAGATTTTAAAACATATTAATATGTTTTAAAATCTGTAAATGTAGAATAATCGAGCCTGAATAAGCTTAAATCGGGTTGAAATTTTACAAGATTGTCCTAAATTCATAAATTTTGAAACCATGGTGTCATATATTCACAAGTCCGTATATTTTGGAGCAGATGTAGAAATTTATACCAATTTGTAAGATCGATCATCTCCATTACTCGATATAAGAGTTTTGTGGATTAGTTGGTACATTAGGGATTTGAAACATTATAGTATATTATACTCCATTCGTCTCATACTAACTTGCACACTTTCCTTATTTGTTCGTTCCCAAAAACTTGCACACCCAAAAAATAAAAAATCCTCTATAAACTTCATCCTCACAATATTCATAATTTTACACAAAATGTCCTTATTTGTGTACCTATACCCATGCGTCACAAGAATGTTTTGGCAGGGGTAGAATTATCCTTCCTCGGTCACTTGACCGACGAGGGAAGATCTTGAGTCTCCATTGTGTTTTGCCCTGTTAGCGCGTAGCAGAGCCTGGATTAGCACAACAGACACCATCACCACCCTGGCGTACAAAATCAATGCATTCATAATGTTCTTGTTAGAGTAACACTTGACGCACAACTGATACTGTTCAATAAACTACCTAGTATTTTTTATTTTTTTTATAGAACAACTCATACATCTTAGTGAAGCAAATAATATCTTTTTAAAAAATACACATCTTGACGATTCCAACTGATGTATACAAATATTTATCATCTTTATTAGGAATCGAAATAACATTTTTTATTCCTATAAATTATCCTTACTTCAGATCTAGTCTTGTTGACTTTAAAGAATTAAAAATTCTCATGTGATCACTTTCTATTTTTCAAATTTTGGTCAGTCTACGTCATTGTCAACCGAATATTTTACCTCCTACAGCCAGTTCCAGGACCAAAATATTGTAAATACTGATAGCTAAAAAAGTATTTTCAATTCCAAAAAGTCATCAGGACTGAAACTAAAATAGGGATAACTTACATGATCATAAAATCGGATTAAAAATTTATAGTTTAGTAACTTGTCACGATTTTGAAATTGGTCCCGATGGTTTTGACTTTTTGAATCTGGTCCTATAAGTTTGCAACGATTTTGAAATTGACCCTTTCTACTTACTATAAAAGGTCACATTAAGATATTTTGTCATAATATTTTTTTTGTTAACTTAATTACGTTTAGACCAATTAATTTAATTTTTTATATTAGTTTTTGTTAAATATTATTTTGAAATTACATTAAAATTTTTAAAGTTAAAATATATTGTATACAAAAATTATAGATTAATAAAAACTTACTCCCCTCGTCCCATTATAATTGTCTCACTTTCCTTTTATGGACGTCCCACTATAACTTTTTCATTCTATAAAAGGAAAAAGTAATTCCACTACCCATAATTTTATCCTCAATTTTTTCACAATATTACAAAAAATGTCACTCACTACTCCACATACATTTTTCTCTCTCCTAATACCCAAAACTACCCTTCATTTTTATTATTTTATTATTATTTTTTAAACAAAATAACAAAAAAAAAAGAAGACAATTACACCTGGACGAAGGGAGTATTATATAATTTCAAAAATATTTATTTAAAACTTAATTATATTTTTAAATTGTAATATTTTGAATTAATAAACATAAATAAGACTTTATTTAATGATAAACAAAAAAAAATAGCCAAAGAGTACATAAAAAAAAATAGAAATTCATATCGGCCTTGACGTGATTGTGACTTTCTATAGCTCGTACCAATGACGAATTTCAAAATTGTTAACAAACTCTCGAAAAAATTGGTAAAACCTAATCACATTATCGAAATGGTGTTCATGTTACATGCTGACAACCCCATGTGATTAATTAATTAGCAAGATAGCGTTAACTCTTGTTTTAAGGGAGACAATGAGTTTTTGCCTGCAAACAAAATAAGTCATCATTTAATTTCCCAACATAAAGGATTATTTATACACACAAGTTGCAATTTAAAAAGGCAACAAGTTGTTTCTAGTTCATGTTCATGTTGCTTACTGACTACCCCATGATTAATTATCATCAAGATCCATTTGTTTTTTTTATTACTATTATAGGTGTCTAGTGGAAGAAGAAGACAAGGCGTTTTTGCGTGGAAACAGGTGATCATTCCGAGTAAAATTCATTTTCGGTTCCACAAGACACGACACCTCACGATTTGAGTCTCAACACCCACCACTTTGGTCAAAAAACCATATTTTCATGCAGTTTTGGTCCTACCATCACGTTTTTCGTTAAAGTCAGCTGCAATTTTGGTCCCACATGACAAGGTTTGGGACCATAAGTGCAGTTGAACTTAACGGATTCCGTAATAGAAGGATCAAAACTGCGTGAAAAAATCTTACGATCCAAAGTAGTAAGAATTGAGACCAAAATCATGAGGTGCCGTGTCTAGTGGGACCAAAAATTAATTTTACTCTAATTATTCCCCAACATATTATATTTAATTTCCATCATGAAATTACATTGTTATAAACTGTAAATCATTCATTCACTTGCTTTTGTACTTGATCACATCTCTCCCTCCATGGAGAATAATAATCCTACCCATGAGGCTGGCAAAGCAACCGGAGATCCAATGTTGGAAAACCTATTGTCCGATGACGCTGTACCATGGTTTCTGGATTCCGAAGCCAATCCTGAAAGCAATGGTATCATCCGAGCCGATGTTCAAGGCCAACGACACGGACATCGTACTCGCCAAAAGCCGGAACCACATGGATGAAAGCCCTTATTTTCAGCATAATCAATCGCCATCGGTTTCCCATCAACCTCTTGACCACCAGCCCTCACAAGCTCCTCGAGTCGTTGGAATGCGGCTATTACTTGCAACTTGAGGCCAATCCAGATCTCCAGCTCGGGCCTGACCCCACGCGCTTTTACTCGACTCACCTGCCGTACCAGCATCTCCCCTCTTCACTCCTCCGACCAAAGATTTTACCTACCCAATAGTGAAATCCTGCAAATAAAGCAAAAACGGCTCCCATAGAAAGTACATAATGGAAATGTGCACGACATCCAAGATTGTCTACATCACCAGGTAAGGGCGGATGTAGCTCCGTCCTATAATTTAAAATAATATATACTCCCTCGGTCCCTTGTTAAGCTACCCATTTTGTCAAAACTCATTTTATATATATATATATATATATATATATATATATATATATATATATATATATATATATATATTTGGCAAAGTATGTTTCCCACCCTTTTCTCTCTTTTCTATCGCATCTCAACACCGCACCGGCCCCATTACACATATATATGAAAGAATTCCGTCTCATCTAAAAGCTTCAACTTATAGAGAGGGTGAGAATCAATTCATTTATTTAATTTCTCTCAACAACATACTGTACTATATTTCTTAATCCATGTAAAATAAAGGGATTTAAACAAAATTAGTTCTAATAAATTTTCATCTTTATTGAAATGATTATGTAACTATCAACATTTTCAATTTAGTCCCACGAGTATTCAATTTGTTTCAATTTAGTCCCAAATCGCCGGAGAATGATCAGAAACACCCAAAACGATGTCCCTAATTTTGATGGATCTCCGGCGGTTTGGGACTAAATTGGAACAAATTGAATATTTGTGGGATTAAATTGAAGAAAATAATAATTACGGGACAACTTCAATAAAGGTGACAAATTATGGACGAATTGGTTTAATTCCCGACGAGAAACAAATGGGAAACTTAAAAAGGGACGAAAGGAGTATATATATATATATATATATTAAAATTATCCAATAGTCTGCCCAAAAATCGACCTCTTTCTATATAAATTATGTGTAAAATCAACACTTTACCACCAAAACACATTCATTTTTATTAGCTCTTTGAACAGATTAAACTTTCAATTAGGTAAAAAGAAAAAAAATTGGCTTTTATTTAGTGTGCTATATTTATTCCGACTTCTTAGCTTCCCCTGTATTTTGATCCTGGCTGCCCCCAGGAATCCGTTGGATCAGTTTATATCCGAGCGCGAATTTCTCCTAAAAGCCAAGTTTCATCCCGGTTATGAGCCTCTCACAATCCGGGAAGCTTTCGACATGTTCTGCGGGGGCGTGCACGCTTTCGGCTCGTTCTGGGACCATTTTCTCGGGTACTGGAAAGCGAGCTTGGAGAATCCTGACAGGGTTCTGTTTTTGAAATACGAGGATCTGAAGATGGATCCTCTTTCGAATCTGGATAAGATTGCTGACTTCTTGGGCCAGCCTTTTTCGGAGGAAGAAAGGGAAAGAGGGTTGATGGGACAGATTTTGGATTTGTGCAGCTTTCAGAATCTCAAGAATTTGGAAGTTAACAAAGACGGGCGTGCATTGGGGGTCGGTCAATAACGAGTCGTTTGGAAGAATCATCTCAGCCTTGAAATGGCTCACAAGTTGAAACAAGTCGTGATGACAAGATGACGAGTGCATCTCATGATGATTTGAAGTTTGATACATTTTTCACTAGCTAAATTATTATTTTATTACTGTCGGTTGTGCGCTACCTCATGCATGCATGTAATTTCCTGGTTTAATTTGGTGAAATAATTTGCCGTGTCCGGTGTTTTTCTTTGGCAATAAAAAATGATACATTTTACCATCTGTGATGATTATTATATATATAATATGTAATGTGTTTGATTCTGAGATGTGCTCAACATCACAGGTGATAATCCCACTACAGTAAAACCTCTATAAATTAATAACTTTGGGACCGGAGGATTTTATTAATCTATAGAGATATTATTATATCGATAAATTAATAATTTATTAATTTAAAGAGATTTTAACGTATATGCACAGTTAACCTTCAAAGTTCCAAATTCTTTAAATAACTTTAAGTATACATGCATAGTTATTGATGAAAATTAAGTTAAAATACAAATGTACTAGTAGAATTCCATGAATATAAACTCACGTGGAAGTTGGAATGACTTGTTTAAATTAATTGGTTTTGGAAAATACAAAAATATGGTTCATTGGACTAACATTTGTGCATTGAATCATGGATAGAAATCAGTACTATATATTTATCCATTGGAATCTTGGTAAATCACACACAAAAATGGCCACTCATCTAAAAGGAATCCAAAAATCAACAATGACCAACCAACAACGAAAGATATTATGTGAGTATAAGAAAGATCAACCTGGATGCACTCAGAATGATTTGGTGAAACGGGTTGAAAAATCTTTCAATCTGAAAGTTAGCAAAGCAACAATTTCGAACACTCTTAAGAGATCTGCAAAATTCCTATCATCTGACTTTGAGAAAGGTGGGTCGTCTAAGCGTCAGAAATCAGCCAAGTATCCGGACCTAGAGAAAGTTCTTTATGAGTGGTTTCTCCAACATCAAGAGCGTGTAAATATAACCGGGACGCTAATCTTAGAGAAGGCGAATGAGGTGCTTAAGCTTTTACATCCAGAGGATCCCGCAGATCATCGTCTTTCACAATGTTGGCTTGAGAAATTCAAATCAAGGCATGGTATCAAATCATATCGGCGTTTCGAAGAGAGTGGATCAGTCGACATGCATGATATGGAGAATAAATTGGAGTCCATTAGGGAAAAAATTGATCAATTTCCAAGGAAAGATGTTTTTAATATGGATGAAACTGGTTTGTTTTATAGGTTACAGGCTGATCATTCACTTGCAACAAAGCAACTTGAAGGTAGAAAACAAGATAAGGAGAGGTTGACAATTGTTATTTGTTGCAATGAAGATGACTCTGAAAAAATTCCTCTATGGATTATTGGTAAGTATGCAAAGCCCCGTTGTTTTAAGATTAATGTCAATATGAATAGCTTGAACTGTCAATACCGTGCCAACAAGAGAGCTTGGATGACTGGAGTGCTTTTCGAAGAATATGTTCGTTGGATGGATGAACAAATGCATGGAAGAAAAATTCTTTTGGTAGTCAATAACTGTCCAACTCATTCAAACAATATTCAAGGTTTACGAAACATCGAGTTATTTTTCCTACCCCCAAACATGACCTCAAAAATTCAACCATGTGATGCCGGCATAATAAGAGCCTTCAAAATGTATTACCGCAAAAGATTTTACCGTAAGATTTTGGAAGGCTATGAGTTAGACATACCATCTCCAGAAAAGATCAATGTTTTAGATGCTATCAATATGACAGTGTCAGCTTGGACCGAAAATGTTCATCAAGAAGCAATAGCAAATTGCTTTCGACACTGCAAAATTCGCTCGGAAAATCAAAGCGACTCAAATGCAAATGATGCAACTCCTGGAGAAGACATTCGTGAGCTTGAGAATTTGATCACCGGTATGCAATATCACCACAAAATGGATATGAATCAATTGCTCGACTTTCCGGGTGAAAATAATCAATGTCACGAAGTTCAGAGTCTAGAAGAGATAGTGGCCGATGTCATTCATAATCCGGAAGATGATGAAGCAGAGGATGATTCAATAGCTTTGGAACCGGTCACTCTAAAAGAAGCATTGCAAGCATCAACAACTCTTCATAACTTTTTGTTGCAGTACGAGAAGACAACGCCACAACTATTGGGTGCAGTAAGGAGATTTAAAGATGAGATCAACATAGATTTGAAGTTCAAGAAAAAACAAGTTACAGTAGATTCTTATTTTACTAAGTTGTCTTAAGAATATTCAAGTGCATCATATATATGTATATGGATTATTTTTAATAATTATTAATTTATAGTTTCGTCGGGACCAATATATATACACTGGGATCTCAAAAAAATTATTATCTTATAATTTTATTGATTGGGTCCCAAATTTGTACTGGTCCCAACTTGGGACCGGACAAATTATTAGTTTTAGCGAGGTTATTAATTTATCGAGTATTAATTTAACGAGGTTTTACTGTATTCCTCAAAATATTTGATAGGCTTGAAGGTATAATAAATGATCTCAAGATTAAAGAAAAACAACTTGAAACAGAGTTGAGATGAGCTAAGGGCTTGGAGATATCTTTGAGTTTGAAAATTGTGGAATTGAATCTGCAATGTCTTTTATAATGAATTGGTACGTGATTTTAAAAAAGATATTCATTTTTTAAAAATTAGTTATTTTAAAATTATTAGATATTTTTCAATTATTTATTTTAATTTAAAATTTTATAATATTCACATTTTGTGTGGTTATTTTTAAAAACTTAGCAAATACTTGTGTGCACCAGTTGTAAAGATTGAGGATCCGTGCAACTGGATTTGTCCGACCCAATTTATGAATACGGATCCTAAAAAACTAAAATTAGTGTTGCTTCCTTGACATTGAATATGCGCCGCCTCCATTAACACGACACCAATTAGTGTTCTTTCAGCACAAACTAGTGTAATCATCACCCTCAAGGAGCTTACAGCTTTGTCCTTCGTCGTCTCTCTCTTCCTCCTTTTTCTTCCGGCGCCGATTTTGTACCCATTTTAATGTTTTCCTACTAAACATATTTTGTGCAGTTTTTTTAAAGGCGAAGAAAGCATTGATGAAAACGAAGTTGTTGGAGGAGAGGGAAGGAGATGGAGTGGGGAAAAAAGGAGATTCACATACTTGATTTGAAACTATGTACTAGATGGAAGGGTTTTTGTTGGAATAAATATGAACAAGAAATATATAGTGTACTTCAATGGACTTGGGAATTGTGATACCCGAGCTTCTCACTACTCGTTGACCAATATATTTTATGTATTTCGTGCATTTTATATTATTTATGTGTTATTTGTGATTCTGCATTATATATCATGTGTTTAAATTGTTTCAATGATTGAGTTATTTGTTATACTCATACGTGATTAGTGGTGAGAGAAAACCCTAGTATAATTTGTTTGGTCTTACCAGAACTTAAGTTACTCTCAAAAATAATTTAGTGGTTACTAATATTTAGATTAAAGAAGTAAGTAAATTCCTAAGAATACTGAATTGGTTATATAGATAGATGTAAGCCCTCATCATGCACAAGAGTTATTAATAACAAAAGCACATATGCCGCCTTAATGTAATCCTTGGTATCATCCCGGGAATGGTTGAGTCCCATTTGGCTTAGCTTCGCGCCTCTCAAAGTGTCCTCGCTTGTTCAAGATAGAATTCCTATCATTGTGAACTTGTGTAAGAGGAACGCGTACAATGTGAATTACTCCAAATGAAGATACTAACCATCTTTTCTTCGACTGTCCGAAGACCGTGGCAACCTGGGAAAAGGTTTATAACTGGATTGGTGGGCAACATTGTAGGAGTGGTTACAGAATCGACCACTACACCAACCATTGTAACCTTGCTGAACCAAAACATAGGAAGGTTTGGGCTACTATATGGCATGCTACGGTTTGGCAAATCTAGACTTTACGAAATTCGGTGGTGTTCAAAGGCATTATTGTTGAGGATTGCGACAGTATTTTTAGAATTTGTTCTTCTTCGTTTTTTTGGTTAAAGGCAAAGGAATTGGACTACCCTTAGCGATTGGTT
Source organism: Stenogyne calaminthoides (assembly GCA_037126765.1). Classification (NCBI taxonomy): domain Eukaryota; kingdom Viridiplantae; phylum Streptophyta; class Magnoliopsida; order Lamiales; family Lamiaceae; genus Stenogyne; species Stenogyne calaminthoides. The sequence goes on from JBBCBC010000002.1 coordinate 9,017, forward strand.
AATGGAGCCGAACTTGTGGTCTTTAACAGCCCGTTTCTGTGGGCTGAATTGTTTGTTCTGCTCTTGTACTTCCTTGGGGCATTTCTTATGCTCTTCCCTTTTAATAATATTTGGCCTTTTTCCAAAAATGTAATCCTTGGTATAATAATATAATATAATGAAATGAATGAATAAGGATTGGTGATTACTTAGGAGATGAGCTTGTGGCTTCTAGGTAACCCACGTCAATACACTTAAACATGAGCATAGCTTTATTAAATAAATTAACTAGTAGCTTCCTAAATAAGCAATTGATAAGGCGGTTGATGTGGGATAACCAATATAACCCCTCTTATATAACACACAACACACACTTTGGGGTTAGCAGGGAGAAAGGAAAAAAAAAGAAACTGAAACCCTGGGAGATTAAATTAGGGATGAAATGTTCTTTCATTTTTTTCTACTTGTTAATAGATCCCAAGTTTGAACTCTACATATAAGGAAAAAAGAAAGAAAAGAACTTTCAGTTGCCTTTTAATGTATATTAGCAGTGTATTTGACACATGTTATATGTATCTCATAGTGTTGTTTAAATATCTACAGCGGATTTATTAACGATGGTGGAAAATGAAAGGTTTAATTGAGGAAACTTTTGTTAATTGATTTAATAGTGATTTTATTAGTTAATTAGCAATATTCTCTTTTGAATTAAAATCACGAAATAAAATTAATTAATAGAATCGTTTCATAAGTTTTAAGAGATAATATCATTTTTAGTCCTGTAAGTTTGAACGATTTCATTTTTAGTCCTGTAACTTTTTACTTTTTCAATTTTAGTCCTGAATGTATCAATTTCAATCCTTTTTGGTCGGAAATTTTAGAATTTTGCCGGAATCTCGCCGGAATAAGCATGTGCACTTTACGTGACACTTCAAACACTAATACAGATTTGACTTTGCACAGCTGTTAAAAAATACCTTAGACAGCGATTATAAAGGTTGTCCAAGTGACAACTGTCTAAACTTAGACAGTTGTTAAAAAACCGCTCTCCAAAATATACACTTAGATAGCGGTTTTTAACCGCTGTGCAAAAGTGAATCTTAGACAGCGATTTTGAATTGCCGTCTAAGTGTATAGTTTGGACATCAGTTAAAAACCGCTGTCTAAGTATCAAAATTGATAATTAGACAGCGGTTTTTAGCCACGGACCCACAAATCTCATATATAAGCAATCAAGCCTCCCAATTAATTGAGACAATTATTCGCTCCCATGGGGGACCGAACACGGGACCTTGGGCGCCTGAGCGGGGATCAATTCCGCTCGGGCACTTGCTTTCTTTAAAAGTACTACGTTTAATAAAATTAATTAATTCTATATGTCCTAAAAATCATTTTTTCTTACAATTTTTTTTAAAACTCTTTATTTCAATTATCTTATTTATTAATTCAATCATATTTTTATATAATAATTTTTTATATAAATTTAAATTTAAATTAAATTAAATTATATTAAAATTATATTTTTTACTTGTTTTTTTTTAAAAAGTACTACCATTCTTTTAAACTTGTAATACTTTTTTCCTTCTAAACAAGTAATACTTTTCCATCTAAATAAGTAATATTTTTCTTTAAACAAATAATACTTTTTCATCTAAACAAGTAAAACGTTTCTTTAAACAAGTTGTACCTTTCTATCTAAACAAGTAATACTTTTCTATTTAAACAAGTAATACTTTTCTTTAAACAAGTAATACTTTTTCATCTAAACAAGTAATACTTTTCTTTAAACAAGTAATACTTTTCTTTAAACAAGTTATACTTTTCTTTAAACAAGTTATAAAAATAATAATAATAATAATAATAATAATAATAATAATAATAATAATAATAATAATAATAATAATAATAACAACAACAACAACATATATGCATAACAATAATATTTAAAAAAAATGAACTCAACTTTATACAAGCTTTTGTCCTTAATATTTATTCATATAATTAATTTTCAATTTGCATCCCAAGTAGATATATGTAAGTTTTTTTTTTTCTAAAGCACCCAAGTGGATATATTTATATATGACTCACGTCAAGTTACCAAAAAAAATAAGAAAATACTTTTTGCACTTACAATGTTTAAAAATTTGGGTTCAAACCATTCTCACATGATATTTCCAATCTTTTCCTTGGACAACGGTTCATAACCGCTCTCTAAAAAGCTTTAAAACACAAACCCCTAAATTTATTGTCATAACCTCTGTCTAAGTTTTGGTTCTTGGACAGCGGTTTTGAACCGTTGTCTATTTTTTTTTTAATTTTTATTAAAACCGCTCTCCAAGCTATATTTTGGAGAGCTGTTTGAAAAAATGGGTCTATCCCAAATAAATAAGTGAGATGCAGCAAGCTTAAATGTGTAGTAGTGAAAATTGAGATTTTTTTTTAATTTTTCGGCGACCTACATAGGTGGAGTGTCATGTAACAAAAAAATAGGATCAAATTTGAAGTATCACGTGAGGTGCATATGCTTATTCCGACGAGATTCCTGTGAAATTTTAATATTTTCGACCAAAAAGTACTTAAATTGATACATTCAGGACTAAAATTGGAAAAGTAAAAAGTTACAGGACTAAAAATGGAATCGTCCGAAGTTACAAGACTAAAAATGATATTATCTCTAAGTTTTAAACTACAATTAACATGCAGGGAATAATGTTTTTTAAGGACAGTAACTTAGGGAGGGTTGTGTTTTAAGAACAATAATTTTACGGGCTTGGAAATGTAGGACAATATATTTTAAAACTTGTAAATATAGGACAATATGTTTAAAAATTTGTAAATATAGGACAATATGTTTTAAAAATTTGTAAATGTAGGACAATCGAGCCCGAATCTCACATGATATTTCAACCCGATTTGGGCTTATTCAGCCTCAATTGTCCTACATTTACAGATTTTAAAACATATTGTCCTATATTTACATATTTTAAAACATAATGTCCTATATTTCCAAGTCAGTAAAATTATTGTCCTTAAAACACAAACCCCCTAAATTTATTGTCCTAAAAAGACATTTTTCCCTAACATGCATGTAGTATATATAATAAGACATTTACTTTGAGCACAATGATTTATAGCATTCAAAGTTAATGTTAAAGTAGTATCGATTTTCATTAAGGATTTTTGGTAATAGAATAGATTCATGTCAGTTGTTCTAATAGAGTCATGATTAGGGGATAATGAAAGTGAAATATTGTGTTGATACTTTATAAAATGTGGTCATCTATGAATTGATTAATCATAATACGAAAATAAATAAGTATAGAAAAAAAAGATAGACTATTATTCTATATAATTACCTATAATTACTTAAAATACTTAATAATTTGGGATGATATTTATAATTTACTCTTATTCTATTCGATAGTGAAAGGCGATAAGTGAATCAAGAGTTCGTGCTTTCGATCATTTTCAAGTCCGAGGTAAGTAGAAATTCATTTGCAACTACAATATATAAACATAGTATTATGTGATTAATTTGTGTATAATTGGCAATATTTGAATTTTACGTGGATTGTGAGATTGGTTGATATTTAGTGATTATTGTGAATGATGATGTAAATGCAATATCTATGGAATAAAGCCATACTAATACTGTTCAGGATCAGAGCTAATACTGTAGAGTTACTCTTCAGCACTAACGGGTTCAGGAGAGTTGTTCAGGTCCACTGAGTTCTTCAGGTCTACTGAATACTTCAGGATGGTAAAAGTCTGCTGAGTGGTTCAGGGTGGTGGAACCTGCTGAATGGTTCAGGACGGGAAAGTCTAATGAGTTTCTCAGGATGGAAAGAAGCTCTGAGTTTGTTAGTGACTGTTATTAAAAGCGGGCGACGAAGAGATACAAAGCAGTTACACGCACCAGATTCTGTTACGGGTTGTTAGGGGTTTTGGGTTCTATATATATTGGGATTTAGTCATTGATTCAAGAGCTGATACACTTGTAATCTTTATAACGAGAGATTAGAGAGAGAAATCATTCGGGAATCATTGAGAGAGCATAGTTCGACTAGAGATTCAAAGTTCATAATCACATCGATTAGAACTTGGTGAATGCTCTGGAGTTGAGCGGATTGTATCTTGTATTCTTTGATTGAGTGATAGTGAAATCGTCCCTAATCCTCCGTTGATGTAGATCATCTTGATCGAACCACGTAAAATTGTTGTTGCGTTCTTGTTCATTTGTGTTGTTAATTTTCTTGTAATCTGTGCTAAGCGTATTAGTTGCAGATAGAAAAGGTATTAGTTGATTCGACTCCTGGACTAACAAGTGGCGCCGTCTGTGGGAAGAGAATTCAACCATGACAACATCGATGAAGCTGGACATGGAAAAATTCACAAGGAAGAACGACTTCGGGCTGTGGAAAATAAAGATGAGAGCTCTTCTCATTCAAAATGGATTGGTGGAGGCTTTCAATTCAGCAACTGAATGGGCTTCTTCTGGAAACCAGGCAAAGAGGGATGAGATCCTCATGAAGGCACATAGTGCGATTATTATGTGTTTGGGGGACAAACCACTCAGCGAAGTAGCTAAGGCAAAATCTGCCATAGAGGTTCTTCAAAAATTGGAGGAACTGTACCAAACGAAGCCAGTTACAAACAAGCTCTATGTTAAGCAGAAACTGCATGCCTTCAAGATGATAAAGGATAAGAATCTTGGTGATCATCTAGATGAATTCAATCGGTTGGCAGATGATCTGGAGAATCTTGAAGTAAAGCTTGAAGATGATGACAAGGCCTTGATGCTCTTGAATTCTCTGCCCAAATCCATGGAGAATTTCAAAGATGCATTGTTGTTTGGAAGACTCGGTCAAGTAAGTTATGATGACTTTCAAACTTCACTGAAGACCAAGTTCCTGCAGATTCATGTTGACAAGAAACAAACTCAAGGCACAACTGAAGGCTTGAATGTGAAATTCAAGAAAGGAAAGAAACCATTTCAGAAGAAGAAGAATCAAGAGGAAAGGGCAAAATAATAATCAAGACTCGCATGTAGATTGGGTTGAGAAGAGGAAGTACTTCTCATGTCACAACTGACACCAAGAAAGATTGTCCCGAAAAAATCCTTCCTCTAGCAAAAAATCAGATGAGAAACCTCTCCGACGATGCAAATGTGGCAAATGATTTGGCTATGAGTGTCTTTGAAGCTATGATACATTAATGAGAGAATCAATAATGAGTGGGTTATGGATTCAGGCTGTTCTTTTCATATGTGCCCAAATGAGCATTTGTTCAGAAATTTGAGAAAATTTGATGGGGGTTCTGTCTTTCTTTCAAAAAATGATCGGGCATGTCGTTAAGAGAGTGGCTCCATCAAAAAACAAGATGTTTGATGGAGTAATGAGGATTCTCACAAATTTGAGGTTTGTTCCAGAATTGAAAAGAAATTTGATTTCTCTTGGATCTTTGAATCTACCGGGGTATGAGTTCAATACCAAAGATGGTTTCATTCATGTTACAAAAGAAAGAAGGATTGTCATGAAAGGCAAGAAGGAGAATGGGCTTTACATTCTTCTGGGAAACTCTGTTTCAGGATCTGCAGATGTGACTATGTCAAATCTTGATGCTAATCTATAGCACAAGAGGCTTGGCCATATTGGTGAAAGAGGGCTGATTGAGCTAGCCAAGAGAGAGGCATTTGGAGAAAGCAAGATGCTGAAGAAATAAAATGAATTTTATTGATCACCGTGTGTTGGGAAAAGCAAAGAAACAAGCCTTCAGGAAAGGTGTTCATAACACACAACAACCTCTGGATTACATACATTCTGACATTTGGGGGCCATCAAGAGTTGAAACTCACAGTGGAGGTAAATACTTCATGACTCTGATTGATGATTATAGTAGGAAAGTGTGGGTGATTATCTTAAAGCACAAGTCAGATGCACTTCAGAAATTCAAAGAATGGTTGACAGTACAAGAAAATAAGAAAGGGAAAACACTGAAACATCTGAGAACAGACAATGGTTTGGAGTATGTTTTACGAAGAATTTCAAAAGTATTGCATAATGCATCGAGAAGGGGTATCACTAGGCATAGAACTGTTCCAGCTAATCCACAACAAAATGGATTAGCTGAGAGGATGAATATAACTATTCTGGAGAAAGTTAGATGCATGCTAGTTGATGCTCAGATGCCTAAGATTTTCTGGGGGGAAGTTGTGTCTACTGCCTGTTTTCTAATTAACAAGTCACCCTCATCTGCTATAGAGTGAAAGACACCAGATGAATTATGGTATGGGAAACTTTCTAACTATCATAGTCTGAAAGTGTTTGGATGTCTGGCTTTTGCTCATGCCAGACAAGATAAGCTTGAGCCAAGGGCATTAAGATGTGTATTTGTAGGGTATCCTAGAGGTGTGAAGGGGTACAGATTGTGGTGCATTGAACCTGGTCAGAGGAAATGCATCATCGGTAGAGATGTGACATTCAATGAGAATGTTATGGGATATAAGCACAATGGACCAGTACAGGATCATTCAGTTGAGGTGGAGCCTGTATCAGAACAGACAAAAACTGAGGCTCACATCAACAATGACCCAAAAAATTTAGGGTGATTTGATCAAGAAGATGATCGATGGATCGGGATCGAATCGCTTGGTGCGTAAGGTTTTGATCTCGAAAATTATAGCCTTGCTTGAAAGACAGACTGACTCGAAAGGCAGATACACCCTCCCACCAGATTTGAACATGCAGATATGGTGTCTTATGCTCTTGTCACTGCAGAAGAAATAAAGTATCAAGAGCCTCAAAGTTATAAAGAGGCCATTTCAAGTAATCATAGTGATAAATGGATTGTTGCTATGACTGAAGAAATTCAGTCACTAGAGAAGAATAACACATGGGTTCTGGTGGATAAGCCAAAGAAGCAGAAGACAGTTAGCTATAAATAGATCTTCAAAAGGAAAGTTGAAGTAAACACTTCTGAAAGTGTGAGATTTAAAGCTAGACTGGTTGCAAGGGGGTTTACTCAGAGGGAAGGAATTGATTTCAATGAAGTGTTCTCTCCAGTTGTGAAGCATTGTTCAATCAGATTGTTGCTATCAATGGTGAATCAGGAAGATCTGGAGCTTCAACAACTATATGTAAAGACTGCATTTCTACATGGAGATTTAGTAGAGACTATCTACATATAATACCGAGGGCTTCATTACTTGAAAATGAGAACAAAGTGTGTTTCTTTGAAGAAGTCCTTGTATGGGTTGAAGCAAAGCCCAAGGCAATGGTACAAGAAGTTTGGCACTTTATGTTATCGATGGGGTTTCGAGAGATGTAGTTATGACAGTTGTGTGTATATAGAGAAGCAGGGTGATCAGGTTATTACATATCTCTTACTATATGTGGATGATATGCTCATTGCCAGTAAAAACATGAGTAAAATCAACAGTTTGAAGGCTAAGTTGAGTGGAAAGTTTGACATGAAAGACTTGGGGAATGCCAAGAGGTTTTTGGGTATGGATATCTTAAGGGATCGGAGTCGGGAAGCTATTCTTATCTCGAAAAAAAGACTATCTTCGATAGGTTCCAAGGTCCCAAGAGGTTTCAGATGCATCGATCCAAAGGTCAGTGTGAGTACACCCTTAAGTCAGCAGTTCAAGTTAACCAAAGCTCAATCACCTAAAACTGAGTTGGAAAAGATACCAGATGAGTAAGGTTCCTTATGCTAATGCAGTGGGAAGCATCATGTATGCTATGGTTTGCAACAGGCCTGACCTGGCACATGCTATCAGTTTAGTAAGCAAGTTCATGGCCAACCCTGGAAGACCTCATTGGGAAGCACTGAAGTGGATCATGAGATATCTGAATGGATCAACAGATTTAGGTCTCATGTTTGAAAAGTCCGAAGATGTGGGAAATCCACTTCAGGGGTTTGTTGACTCAGATTTTGCTAGTAGTATGGACACAAGGAAATCTCTCAGTGGATATGTGTTTACTTTGTATGGGACTGCTATCAGTTGGAGAGTTGTTCTTCAGTCTGTAGTGACTCTTTCCACAACTGAAGCAGAATACATAGCTATGACAGAGGCAGTCAAAGAGGCTCTTTCATTTATTTTTAAATACACTTCATAATTTTTTTAAAATTAATTAAACCCCCCTAAAATAAAACACCCCCACCCCCAAAGAATTGACGAAACCCTTGGTCGACGATTGAAACCCAGGATCGACGAAAATCTTGCAAATGTCTCAACATAGTGGAAGCTCTCGAGAGGTGCAGATTAATAATCTGCCGGAGAAGATGAATTCGAACCGAATCTGACAAATCTGCTGCCGGAGATATATGCATTTTTACAGAAAGCGGGTTTTTCAAAAAAGATCAGTTCAGATTGTCACATTTGAAATCAGTGAACTTTTGAACTCCCGCTCTGATACCACTTGTTGGTCCCGTTTTGAAAACCCATGAATCGTTAAGTACCAATTGTAATGCATATAAAACAGGGGCGAGGGAATGATGACTCCAATTATTATTATTTTCTCTTAAATCAAATGCATATGGCAAGTAAGAACATAAAGCAGTAAGGAACACACGATTTTATAGTGGTTCGGACAACTCGTCCTACATCCACTCTTCCCTTCATGGGGCACCAACTTAACCAACAGATGTTTACCGAATTCTCACTCAAACGAAACTTATCACCCTCTAAGGGATCACCTACCCACCCTTTATATGTTTATTGCTTAGATGTTTACCGAAGTTCTCACTCAAATTGCTTATATGTTCACTTTCTCACTCGCCTTATCACCCTCACGGATCGCCTACTCTCCCTTTCGGGATTGCTTAGATGTTTACCGAGTTCTCACTCACCTACAAACTTAACCTATCAAACTGATTTGGGTAAGGTTTGTTTGGTTTCCAACTAGGTTGAGATTTTCCATTACATTTGTTTAGCCTCGATGCTAAGGATGGGAAAATCTCTCTAAGCTTAGGATATTACATTTGTGCTTAGATCTAGGGTAGAACACTCTTTGAATATATCGTGTATTTCTTGTTCGGGTTGTTCTATGGTGGAAATCTTTGGATGATTTGGCTTTTTAGATGTTTCACACATTTTCCCACTTCCACACTTAATTTGATGGAAGAACTTGTATTTATAGTGTGGATTTGAATGTTATTCGTTGGATGGAGTCACATTCAAATCCATACTATTCTGGATCATTAAACTTTTTTTGCGAGAGTATAGCCTTTTTTCATTTTAATATTGGTTAAACTTCTCATTGGTCCACGTCACCGAATCTAATTTTATAATCTTGAGGATTCTTTTGAGTTCTTAAGGGTTTCTCTGAGTCTTGAGTTCTTGATTCAACAGACTTCTCTTGGCCGGACCTTGTCTCGATCAGTATAATCGACATGAGACCTTTTTTCGAAATTAATCGAAGTTTGACTCTTCCGACTTCGACATACATCGACCTTCAGTCACTAGCACTCGAGCTATCCGATCATTAGTAGCGTTAAAGACGGTTCTCGATGAACATGACTTGAGATGACTTGTCTTCGATGATTTCTCTTCCGATTTCTTCTGCTTTGATCACCCGACTTTTAAACCGTGAAGGGATCATGAGATACTGATCAGTTTAGGTCTCATATTTGAAAAGTCGGGACTTATCACCACTTGAGGGTTTTGTTACCCTCAATTTGATCGATCAAGATAAAGATCGTGTTCTTTCCACTCGAATGGGACTTATCACCCTATGTGGTTTGTTTAAATCTTAAATTTATCAAAACCGCAAATAAAACATTAGTACAGGTTGAGATTTTCCAGGATTACATTTTGTTTAGCATATCAAAGTTAGAAAATCTCTCTAGATATTACAAAGATCTTATCCACTCTTGAATATATGATTTCTTGTTCAGTTTTCGGTGGAAATGTCGATGATTTGGCTTTTTAGATGTTTAACTTTTCCTCTCCACACTTAATTTGATTTTGAGAACCCATGTATTTATAGTGTGGAATTGAATGCATTACCGCTGGATAGAATGATGATTCAAATATACTATCCTTCATCAAGCTTTTTTACCAACATAAAGCGATGTTTCTTATAGTGGTTTGGTCCATCTCGAATCTACACATAATCTTTTCATGAGTTCATCTAAGTCTTCGATCTTACGATTCTCATGTCCATCGTCGGATGTATCCCTCACTTTTCGTTCACTCTCCCTTCTTCATCTTAGAGTTCTCACTCGAATGAACATGACCCTCCGGGATGACTTAGATTTTCTTCTGATTTCTCACTGATTTTTCGATCGATTTGATAGTAAGGTCCTAGGTTGAGATTTTTACATCGGACATTTGCATAACTCCGATCTCGAACTCATCTTTACCTGATCCAGTCTCATCCGACGTATTTCTCATCCCGGTCAAATCTTTGGATCCGATCATTTCATCTTTTCGCATTTTTCGTCATCTTAATTTCATCGATCTCGATTTATCCATCCCGATCTTCGGCTTGGATGAGTCACATTCAAATCCATTTTGCTTATTTTTTGAACCATCTTTTTCAGTTCCTCAACTTGTTCTTTTTCGTTCCCCATCAACTTGTTATCCGTAAGTTAGCTTGAATAACACAAGTTGATAATGTTTTAGCATAATTCATCAAAACTAAAATATCCCAACAAATACCTTTTCGAATAAAATTATTGAAAAAAAGTTTTTCTCATTCTTCATTAAGAACATCCATAGGAGTGGGTCTCTTATAATAATAAGTAGACATGGTAGGTCTATCGGCCCCATTTCATTTTATTAATACAACCAAGATTAATAGGACTACCAATATTATTGGGTTGAATAGTTGAATAGCATGATTATCATCTAAATATCATCATCTTAATAATTTTTTCAAATAAATAGAAGTTGATTTAAAATCTTTTATCTCAATAGAAGATTGAATAGATGAAAATTTGTTTTAATAATAACATTATTATTATTATCAATTTTTTTCAGAATTTTTAGAATCAATTTTAGAGATAATTTTATCAACTTTATCATGTAAAGAAATAATTTCTTCTCCGATAATAGACAGATAAAGATTACAAAAATTATTTTGCTCAATCATTTGATTAACATATTTAACAGTAATTTGTAAGACATCATTTTCAATGATTATGGAGAATGGAAGAAAATTAAATATCCTCCCACATTTATCTATTTGAAAAGGAACATGAGGAGGGTAAACAGATTTTTGTATTCCTCTAGAAATTATTTTATAATCTCTTTCAATAACTGAAATATAATTAATATAAAAAGTTTTAATAAACCAATTTCTGGGTGTAAAAGCTTTTTTCAGGTTAACTCATGGACTATGGAATTTCTCAGTAATTTTCTATATGTGTTTGTAAAAGATCCACAGGATACTATTGATATAGATATTTCCACGATCATTATGTTAATATGGTATCAGAGCCATGAGAAGTAGGGTATATATAAGTTATATGGTTTCATGATTCAATATCTCTTGATTCTAATGAATCTGTGCCGATTAAAGGATCTTTGTTAAAACGGATGACTCGAGAATATGATATTCCCGAAAAATCTTGATTTATTGAATAAATGGATTATTCCTAAAATTGAACCTAAAATGGTTTATATATTAGGAGCTTTTGAAAAAATAGGTTTTAGACAAATTGTTAAAACTACTGAATCCTCTATACCTCTTCATGAAGAAGAGATGGTTATTAAATTGCTTAGTAAAAATGATATTTTACCTTACAAAAGAACTCATAAGTTCTTACATATTGGTTGTGTTCAAAGTTGCTTTTTTGACCGGTTACCTTAAATGGTTTTACCGAAAAGCTTTCTAGCTTCTCTTTAGGGATGGTAGAAATCTTAATTGGACACAATCCTTAATGGGAATTATAGAGTCTAGTTTGGCTTTAGGACACATATATTTTGGACGATATCCTAATTTATCTCTATCTTTATCGATAGTAATATTCTTGAAGCTTTAACATTAAATGTTAAAACTCATGGTTATAATTACATACCGTACGAGGTTATGTGTATCTGTTATCATATTTATTATAAGCCTTTATTTACACTCAATCCTATGTGTAAAAAAAATTGAGCAAGATAATAATGAGACTATTCTTATAGAAACTAATTTTGGTAAATCAAATATTACTACCAGAAGATCCATTAAGTGGGAAGAAATTATTTTTCCTGAAAATTGGATAATAGAACAATCTATTCCTAAAAATCCTATTATAAATAGTGATTTTAAACATATTACTCAAAGTAATGATGGTATTATTAATATTGGTTTTCAAAATAATCAAAAAAGACATTCGACTTCTTATTCTAGATCAATGTCTAGTCATTCTCTCATATCACCTTTAGATTATGAAGTAGAATTACCCTCTGAATCTAGAGCTTCTACTTCTTCTTATAGAGAAAATTTTTATTGTAAAACTAATAATAATAATGAAAAAATTATTATTAATGAAAATAATATTATTCACAAAGATGGATTTGATCCCGAAATAATTTCGGATTGTAACTTTAAAATATAATTTTATGGATTTTACAAACTTTTTAGATTTTTCTAAAGGTTCTTCTACTAGAGCTCATATTAATGATGAGTTTAATAATTCTAAATGGGATAAGTTTAGAATTTGGTATTTTAAATCATTCTCAAAAGATGATTTAGATTACTTTGTTGACAGTTTTTATAAATTATGTAAAAAAACATAATGAAATTACTTATTATGTTCCTTGGTTTATTAAAACTTTTTATATTAATTATATTTCAGTTATTGAAAGAGATTATAAAATAATTTCTGGAGGAATACAAAAATTTGTTTACCCTCCTCATGTTCCTTTTCAAATAGAGAAAGGTGAGAGGATATTTAATTTTCTTCCATTCTCCAGAATCATTGAAAATGATGTCTTACAAATTACTGTTAAATATGTTAATCAAATGATTGAGCAAAATAATTTTTGTAATCTTTATCTGTCTATTATCGGAGAAGAAATTATTTCTTTACATGATAAAGTTGATAAAATTATCTCTAAAATTGATTCTAAAAATTCTGAAAAAATTGATAATAATAATAATGTTATTATTAAAACAACTTCATCTATTCAATCTCATATTGAGATAAAAGATTTTAAATCTAAAGCTTCTATTTCAGATCTTGAAAAAATTATTAATGATAAATTTAGTAATCTGAATATTTCAACTTTAGATGATGACTTAGATGATAATCATGCTATTCAACCCAATAATATTGGTAGTCCTAGTAATACTGATAGTATTAATAAAATGAAATGGGCTGATAGACCTACCATGTCTACTTATTATTATAAGAGACCCACTCCTATGGATGTTCTTAATGAAGAACAGAAAAACTTTTTCAATAATTCTTATTCTGGGTGTAAAAGCTTTTTTCAAGTTAACTCATGGACTATGGAATTTCTTAGTAATTTCCTATCTCTGTTTGTAAAAGATACTAACCGGTAGGTTTGAGCTTTCCAGTGATATTCATGAGTTAACCATGTGGGCTAGCCCTTTTTGCCGTTTTGCCGATGAATAGGCGCAGGCGTTTCTAGGTGTAAAAGCTTTTTTCAGGTTAACTCATGGACTATGGAATTTCTCAGTAATTTCCTATCTGTGTTTGTAAAAGATCCACAGGATACTATTGATATAGATATTTGCACGATCCTTATGTTAATTGGTATCAAAGCCATGAGAAGTAGGGTATATATAAGTTATATGGTTTCATGATTCAATACATCTTGATTCTAATGAATCTGTTCCGATAAAAGGATACTGTTAAGAACAATATGACTCAGGAATATGATATTCCTGAAAATCTTGATCTATTGATATAGATATTTGCACGATCCTTATGTTAATATGGGATCAAATCCATCTTTGTGAATAATATTATTTTCATTAATAATAATTTTTTCATTAAGGATCGTGCAAATATCTATATCAATAGTATCCTGTGGATCTTTTACAAACACAGATAGGAAATTACTGAGAAATTCTATAGTCCATGAGTTAACCTGAAAAAAGCTTTTACACCCAGAAACGCATGTTCCTATTCATCGGCAAAACGGCAAAAAGGGCTAGCCCACATGGTTAACTCATGAATATCACTGGAAAGCTCAAACCTACCGGTTAAACCAACTCTACCTTTGATATATCAAATTACAGATCAATATAGGAATATAATTCCAAATGCACATGATAGTAGAGTATAGTTAAGTCAGGTCATGATTCAATACAAGTAATTTAGCCGACCATTGAGGCTGCAATCATCAGAAATAAAAATTTAAAATACAGAATTTAAATAACAATATACAACTTTACTTATGAGTTGTCACTATCTTTTCAATAAGTGTACATAATTGCACATGATGCAATTAGTGCTCAAGAGTCCCATATATATTCAGATCCCAACATTGAAATGTGGACCAAGAACTTTTCTACAATCTTTCTCAGTAACTACTAACTAGTAGTTTTAGAACTACACCATTTACAAATTCTGTTCAAAATAGATCTTGCACTATTAAGTACTCGAAAAAATGTTAAACAACAACGTATAATAGACAACATATATAATCTGTTGTGAAATATGTATGCCTCTTTAACTACACCTTAATACACAACGTAGATTTAAGTTAATAGACAACAAATAATTTTTGTTGTCTATTAGCATTTTTGAAGTAGTGGTAGCACAATAAATAATTTATTAGTTGGACTATCTTTTAAGGACAAGAATCTTATCATTGATTTTATCAAGACTTAAAAATAAGACAAAAACATGGATGTGTTCGGACCAGTGAAGCAACCTTCGATCAGCGGAATGCGCTACATGGTCACGTTTATTGACGACTTCTCTTGGTACGTGTGTGTAGGTCCCGAACGGGTTTCGTGAGGGCAGAAGTCTAGAGGGAGGGGTGAATAGACTTCTAAAACTTTTTCGTGCAGATCAGGTGTGATTGCAGTTTGCCTGATCAGAGTGCAAGTGAATCAGTTTGGACTGATATCCAACTTATCTTGATTGCCCGGCGGAGGCGATCGATTCGGTGTCTATCGGTTTAACGACATGCGGAACCTAGTTTATACCCGTGTGAAAAACCAGTTTATAACAAATCAGATTCAGAAACTGTTTTCAATCAGATGACTATGGAGTCAATCGATCGGATCGATAACTTGGTGCTAGCCGATCCTAACTTTCGAAAATATGTATCTTGATTTAATCAAGTTGTGTGCAATAGTGTAAAGCGGCTTAATCAATCGTAAATGCACACAAGATTTATAATGGTTCGGACAAACTGACCCCACGCCCACTCTTTCCCTATCACAAGGGACACCAACAACCAACTTAACCAATCGACTTAGATTATTGTGTTAGTCCAACACATTACACCAACAGATATTTATAGAGCTCTCACTCAACCGATCCCAGAAATCAGAACTAGAAACCCTAGTCTTAAATCTTGCTAAACAAACTTAACCTAACTTTGGGTTTTGGGTAAGATTTGTTGTTTGTTCCAACTTTGAAATCTATCCTAGTATTTAAGTAGCCTAGCAGCTAGAGGATGAGATTTATGTGCTAAGAACTATGGGATGAAAAATTAATCTTCAAGGTTGAGTTCTTCGTGCAGAAATTTGGCTATAGTATGAGCTTCTTGATAATTTCCGTGTTTTCACTCTGAAGAGTAATCCCATATTTATAGACCTCGAAATCAAAGAGCCGTTGGAGAGCAATTTGAATTTTCGGCCATATTTGGTAGGTTTGCAGGATTTGATGTGACGTGCTTCCAGGAACGGCATGGCCGAAAGCGTGTATGTCATTTTTCTAGCCGTTTGATTATGCAGTCAGCTCAGGTCATACGTGTCTTGTTCTCATTGGTTAACAAGTATAGCATGTCAGAGTTTGTTCACCAACTAAAGTTGACATTCTTCTTGTTCAGATCAACAACGTATGACTTGTTGAAACATTAGTTGACACCTGGTGTGAGCTGACCTGATCAGTTACAACTGATCAGTCTACCTGATAGAGTCTTCTGATGCCAGTTGTCTTAGCTTCAACTAGTAGACTCGACTGATGTAGGTCTGCTGGTCTTTTTGTCTGGATCTTGATCTTCTGGTAGTCTTCTTATCTTCAGATCTTCTGAGTTATTGGCTTCATGTCTTCACCTGATCATCTGATTAACTGATCATTCGACTAACTGATTATCTGATCTTCTGACCTTGTCTTGTCTTCTGATCTCAACTGGTCTTCTGACCTGACCTATACATATTGAGTTCCCCCTCAATATGAGACCTACCTTACACATCAGCTGTCTATACATTTCAGCTGGTCATCCTAACCTGATTCTAAAACATCAGTTAGCTAACAGGTCTGACTGGTCCTATTATAAACTGTTTTGGAACTTCCATCAAAACTAAATACAAATTTCCCAACAGTGTGAGTTTAGTTTATGAAAGAAAAAATTGAAGCATTTTCTAAATTCAAAGAATTTAAAGAAAAAGCAAAAGTAGAAATTGAAAAGAAGGTTAATTCTCTGCGAACATACAATGGTGGCGAATACACATAAGAATTCTCTCGGTATCTACGAGAATATCGTGCATGCCATCAGTATACATGTGCAAATACACCACAACAAAATGATCTAGCCGAGAGAAAGAATTAACATCTTGCAGAGATATGTTGAAGTATGGTAAATGTCAAAAATGTACCGAGAAGATTTTGGGCCAAGGGCATGATGACAGCATCACATGTGATCAAAAAGCTTCCTCAAGCAAAGCTAGAGTTGGTATCACCCTATTAGAAGTTGTGGGTGTGCAAACCTGCAATAAGTCTCTTTCGAGCTTTTGGATGTTTCTGTTATGTGTTTGTGCCATGTTATGTGTTTGTGCCAAGCCATCTTCGAAACAAGTTCGATAAAAAGGTTATTCGGTGCATCTTTGTGGGATATGACAACCAAAGAAAAGGGTGGAAATGTTGCGACCCTACGATACGAAAGTGTTGTACATCAAAGAATGTAGTATTCGATGAAGCTTCGTAACGGTGGTTGCCTCAGAAAGAAGTTATGCCGGATTCTAAGGAGATAGAAGATATTTTATAGAAAAAGATGGGGGAGCAAACAATTGAAGTAACATTCTACTCCAGAAGAAGATGTAGAAGAAGAAGACGAACAACAACAAAATGAGGAAGACATTGATGAAGAAGGTGAAAATCACAGTCTCTGGCAAACAGGAGTACATCACGAAGTAGCAGACGTTCAACCAGAAGCAATGATCCCTAAAGGATGGAAATCAAGGAGAGCGAGAAAAGTAAATCCTAAGTATGTCAATGTTGCAGTTGCTCAAGAAGAAGATTTTAGAGAACCGTATTCATATGAAGAAGCATCTCAAAATACCAAGTGGTTGAAAGCTATGGAAGAAGAGATGAGCGCCCTGGAGAAGAACCAGACTTGGGAGCTGGTACCAAAGTTGAGAGTTTGAATCACAAATAGTCCCATAACTTTGGCCTCAAATAAATTTAGTCCCATAAGTTTTTTTGTCGTCAATTTAGTCCCAATAATTTTGACAATATTCAATTTCCCAAACCAATCGGAACACGTCATTTTGCCGTTTCAATTTGGGGCTTTCCAGCGGATGTTGTGACTGGGCTGCCACGTGTATTTTTTTTTAACAGCTTTAAGTTCAGGCATATAATTAAAATTTAAAACTTAAAATTAAAACAGAATTGATGGAAAGAATTAGTCAAACACACTTAAAAATACACGTGGCAGTATACGTGGTAGTCCAGTCACAACATCAGCCTGAAAGCCCCAATTTGAAACGGCAAAATGACGATGTTCCGACCAATTTGGGACTAAAATTGGACATTGTTAAAGTTATTGGGACTAAATTGACGATAATAAAACTTTTGAGACTAAATCTATTTGAGGCCAAGTTGTGGGACCATTTGTGATTCAAATTCTCCAAAAGAGGTAAAACCTATCTCTTGTAAATGGGTTTACAAATTAAAAACTCGTCCAGACGGATATATTGAGAGATATAAGGCTTGATTAGTAGCTCGAGGATTCTCTCAGCAATATGGGATAAACTATGATGAGACCTTTAGTTATGTTGCGAAGATTACAACAGTACGAGTCATGTTAGCACAAAACAACTTTATGTTTTATTAAATGCATAAAATCCCCTTGTATTTCAATAAAATATGACAGAATCTCCTTTCATTATTTTTAAAGGAGAGTGTGTGTCACTTGCCCTTGATGAGACTGTACATTTGTTTGAGCTTATACAAATAACATAAATTACCTATGTGTTTCATAAAATATGCACAAAAATTATGTTTTATAAGATATGCATAAAATCCCCATTTGTTTCATAAAATATGCACAAAACTCTCTCGCATGTGTTTTATAAAATTATGAAGGAAATTCTTTTTTATCATTTTTTTTAACTGAACATGCATGTAATTAGAGTTTTTTAATAGATATTTTATGTTTTTATGTTTCTGTTGTACTCGTGTTGTTCCCTTTTTTTGAAAACTAACATTTTTAATTTTTTTTATGAATATTGAGTTTAATGAATAAGTTTAGTTTACTTTAATTTATTTGTATTTTTTATTTGTCTACTTTTTAATAAGATGTAAGATACGACTCAAACTAAAATAATTTTTAATACTATTCCCTTTGTTCTTGTTTACTCGTTCTATTTTGTTCAAAACGGCATTCCATTTAAATTAATTTGCCACTACCGAAATTAAAGTCATCATTTGACCTTCAAAATACACTCTTTGATCAAAGACAAAAACTTGTATGAACTTGGTTCATGCTATGAACTTGGTTTTTAATTCATGGCATTTGACCCTACCCAGGGTATAATACGGGTCAGGTTTAGTGGTTTAGAAAAATGTGTTGAAAATGAGTTTAATGGGTCAAGTAATTCAAGTTCATGGCATGAACCCGGTTCATGGAGACTTACTCCTGATCAAATCACAAATTTTTTTTCTATCAATCAACTCATCTAACTCATCTAACGTGTATCTACTTTTCTTGAAAATAAATCATTCTGACTTTCCAGATCTTTCAGATGGTGCTTTGCCAAATTAGACCCAAAACCTCTCTTTCGTTAGCACTTTGTTCCAACCCCATAAATTCCACGAAATGATCTTTTGCGCACGAAGAATATAAGATCGATTTTCCCACACAATACAAAATTTTGCTCCAGATCGTGATGGCCGAGGGGCATGTGATGAGGAGATGGTTCGAGGGTTCCAATGCACTTAGGCAAAGCGAGCACGAGCTCGAACCAATGCCCTTGTATTCATTAAGAAAACACTAAATATTGGAAATAGAAGTCAAAATAGTCTCATAATTTTTCACCTTTTTCAAAATGGTCCCAACAAAGTTTGATGTACGAAATTGGTCCCAATTTTACGCGAATTGTACCATCTTTGTCCCAAATTCGCTGGAATTGACGAAACGACATCGTTTTTTATCATGTGACTTACATGTGAGCATTCAATTTGGAGATTTTTTGCTAAAATGCATGACATAAAACGACGTTGTTTCATCAATTCTAACAAATTTGGGACGAAAATGGTACAATTCAAAAAAAAAATAGGACCAATTTCGTACATTAAACTTTTTTGGGACTATTTTAAAAAAGGTAAAAAAGTTATGGGACAATTTTAAATTATATCCCCTAAATATTGATTAGTGCCATTGCATGATACAATTAATGCGAATTTAATGCGAAAGGGAGTCAAATAAAGGAGAACCACGAGGTGGGCACTAACTAGATGATGATGAAAAACAAAAACTTATATGAGACTGTCTCATGTATGAGACGGGGTACAACCTAGTACAAATTAACACTCACCCTCTCAAAAAGATAAAGCGACAATGCTCAAATTATGTTGCATCTCACCGTGAGACCGTCTCACGTAAGAGTGTCTCATAATCTATACCTACATAAATATAGAAGTGAGGAAAGAGAAGACAATCATTGTTTGATCAAGTATAATTCCACTTGTTTTGTGGTGAAGTACGGTGAGTCTCACTCTCCATAAAAAAAGAGTGATTTTACTTTACCAATCATTATTTTTTCTCATTTCTTTCTTTTTTTATCATCGGTTTGAATATTCATTTTTAACTAACTATTACATCATATTAATTATGTTTCAAATATCCTTGATTCAACATTGTATTACATGTATAAAAATAAAAATCAGGTAAAGAAAAATGTATTTTATAGTTATTGATATTTTATGTAAGTTGAAATTAATTAAATACTTTTATATTAGATTATATGAGTTTTTTTAAATTTTAATATCATTTTAAAAAATTAATTAGTATTTGTGGTTAATTTAGTACATAATTAAAAACTATAAAACTAATTTAATAAATTTTGAGTCACTCACAAATATAAACACACACACATATAATATATATATATATATATATATATATATATATATATATATATAAAAGTAGCCAAAAAATAATTAATAAATGTCAATTGGTAAGTGAAAAAAAATTAAATTAAATTATTTATTATAATTTATGTCTCACATTATACAATTATATATTAACTTTTATAATATTCAATTCGTGAGAATTACTAGTAATAATAATAATTAGTAATTAAACCCGTGAGATACACGGTTATGATTGCAAAATTTATTTATATTAAATTTTTATTGATATTCGTATTAAAGTATTTTTTTTATTCCCAAAAAATAACTTTTTTTTATTGATGATATTTTTTTTATAGAGAAAATATTATTTTCTCCGAAAATTTAAAGTTAATATAAAAAAAATTATTGTTGTTGAAAAATTCAAATAAAAAAAGTGACAAAATTATCTTTATTTTCACTTAACATGTAGAGGAAGATGTGATTTTCAGCAACTTGGGAATATTATGATATTTCGCTTGACGATTTGGACAAAAAGTTTGTAAGTTACAGGACGAAAATCAAAATAAAATAAAATCAATAGGACCAATATCAAAAGTGACAAAGTTATATGGTGGAAAAAAATATATTCCCTTAAATAAATAAAATATTGTGTCCAAGTAAACAACACAACAAATATTTATAACTGATATGATTGCTATCAATGAGTTTGATGAGAAAAATTAAGCAAATAAAGACAAAACTCTATTACATACATCAAAGTGGTTAGAGATTTGCAGTTTGCTTGCAAGACTTTCTACACAACCACCAATACAAAAATTATCCATCTGAAGGCAAGTGTCTATCGCGTTCACTCAGAGCAATTTACGAATGAACATTCATAACGAATTCATAACTCAAATTATATACCTCAATCCTCAATGCTCCCCTGCAATATATACAAAATGTGAATATTAATTGCTATGAAAAGATTAGAAGAAACTCCTCCACAACTAATTCAAGACTTAATTGACTTCTCTTGATACTTGTACAATATAAAAAAAAAAAACTCTCTGCAAACGAATTTATAACTCAAATTACTTACATCAATACTCCTTGCCATATATACAAAACATGAATATTAATAGTTATGAACAGTTAGAAGAAACTCATCCACAGCTAATTCGACACACAAATTACTTACTTCACCTCCTTAAAAGTCACTTAATCATTTCAAATACTAATAAACAACTTGCTCGCTAAAACACGAGAAAAAATGTTGTGTGAACAAATTAATGGGACGGAGGGAGTATTAGAAGAAACTCCTCCACAATTAATTCAACACCCAAATTATTTATCTCAATACTCCGTGTAATAATAAAAATTCATAACCAAGTCATAACTCAAATCTGCAATATACAAAATAATTACACAATAAACATTTATAATCAATTCATAACTAAAATTATTTACTTCAATACTCCCTTCAATATAATATAATAAAATTAGATTAAATAGAACATATTAGAATAAATTCCTCCACAACTTCTAACAATCAAATTACTTACCTTAATACTCTGTGCAATAATAAACATTCATAACCAATTCATAACTCAAATTACTTACTCCCTGCAATATAAAATAATAAAATCAGATTAAATATATTTGATGAGAAAAATGAAGCAAATAAAGCCAAAAGTCAAATACAATCATCAAAGTGTCAAGAAGTTTACAGTTGTCTGCAAGACTTTCTACACTGTCACCAATATAAAAATTATTCATATCTGAAAGCAAGTATCCGCCACGTTCACTCAGATCAATCTACGAATGAACATTCATAACTAATTCATAACTCAGATTACTTACCTCAATACTCCCTGCAATATATACAAAACATGAATATTAATCGCTATGAACAGATTAGAAGAAACTCCTCCACAACTAATTCAACATTCAAATTACTTACCTCAATACTTCGAAAATAAAAATAAAAATAAAAACTTCACGCAAACGAATCCATAACTCAAATTATTTACTTCAAACAACACGTGAATGAGGATCATACTTATTTAGTACTGTATTTACTTCAAACAAAGATTCATCTCCCAATTTGACAATAATTTTTAGCGGAAAAATCCAATGATTTCGTGAGAATTACTAGTAATAATAATAATACTATAAAAAAAAGATGAGAGAGAGAGAGCGCGCGCGCCGAAAAGCCTCTACATAGAAAATTAGCAGTTGTCGTCTGACTTATTAATTATTGAATATGGTTAACAAAATTTCCACCAAACCACATAGAAAATTAAATTTTATGTTTTCATATATGTGTATTTATAGTGGACGGAAAATTACAATCCCATTTAGAAAAAAATAGACAATTGGCAAAAATATCTTATATTAACAGTTCAAATTTCCCCTAAAAAAAAAAAAAGTTCAAACTTTTTTTTGTCATTTTTTGATAAAAAAACTTTTTTTTTATAATATATTCACCCTTACTAAAAATAGTCGTGCATGAAGTCGAGTGTGGGTCACGCAGGGGTCACTCATGGATCGCACAACCCATTCATGACCTAATGGGAGATAAAGATATTAATTTAATAAGGGTAAATAAATTACTATTATAAAAGAGAGAAGATATTTAAGCTCGAGCTCGACTCAAGAAGAAATTCGATATACTCGAACTCAACTCGAGCTCGACTCGATTATCTATATAATTTTATAAAATTAAATATAAAATATATTATTAAAATATAAATATGTATATATTTAGTAAAATTAATGGCAGGAACTCGATATACTCGATCTCGGCTCGAACTCGACTCGATTACCTATATAATTTTATAAAATTAAATATATATATATATATATATTTAGTAAACTAAATGGCATAATAGTAATTACTATGCAAGCTCGATTAGGCTCGCGAGCCTCTTGAGCTGAGTATTTATGAGCTCGAATTCGAACTCGATAGCTACTCGAGTAATTCGAACTTGACTCGACTCGATTATGATCTAGTCGATTTTGATCTTTTTACGAGTCAAGCACGAGTAGCTCGCGAACTGGCTCGACTCACTTACACCCCTATGTATGACTTTTGACTATGCCCTCTATAAAAAAAATATTCTTCACGTGATTCCCATCCGCAATCTATATATATATATAAAAGCAGAAATCGCCCCAAATTTGAAAACCATTGAATTTTCCCACCAAAAATTATTTCTAAATCGAGAGACGAATCTATGGAAAAAATATTAACAAATAATAATAGATTGAGAAAAAATATTTGTAATCTTTCTAATAATTCCAAATATTGAATTGAGCAAAAATCTTTTGAATATCTTTGAAAATCTTTGGAACTTTGGAATATCTTTCTTTCCTATCTAATCTAACATTACACGTAATTTTTTGCTTAAATTTATGATCTAATGAAATTAAAGATAAATTGAGAGACGAATCTATAAAAAAAATATATTAACAAATAATAATGGATTGAGAAAAAATCTTTATTAAATTTATGATCTAATGAAATTAAAAATAAATTGGGAGACGAATCTATGAAAAAAAATATATTAACAAATAATAATGGATTGAGAAAAAATCTTTATTTAAATGCACTTCAATTAAACTCTAATAATAAATTTGTTGCGTCTAAATAGTTTCAAAGGACAAATTTTTTTTTTTAGTATTTTAAAAATAAAGTAGATGTTACATATTGAGTAATTGACCAAAAAAAAAATCATCAGAAGTAAAAAAAGAATTGCGGCAACATTTTCATAAGAAGAAAAGGTACTAGTTTGTATTATGGAAATTGAAAAATAATATTGTTTAGTATATAACGTATACCTTCTTTTTTTTTTTTTTTCTGTGAAAGACTTTTTTACGGAGTCGGTTAATATTGAGTAGAATCATATAAAAATTGGTTAAGATACATCATGCAAGTACATAAGTTTGGTCTTATGAATTTGGATTAATTTGGATCGTAAATGAGTATTGAACATATCGGATTTTGATTTTAAAATTAATATCTTATGCGATAAGTCAGGAAACAAACTTATCATTATTATCATAAATAAACAATTTATCATTATCATTAGTTTCATAGTGAACAATAAATTACGAAAATTAGATTTTTTTAAATAAATATAATATGCTCTACATAAAGACATTTTACATCACTTAAATAAATCATTAACTATGATCTTTTTTAAACAAAAGAACTTATAATTTAAAGGGAAAATACTTTTTTTTTTATCTTGTAACTTTGACTCATTTTGATTAAGGTTTTTTATCTTGTTTTGTTACTTTAAAAATCTAAAAGACCACTATCTGGCATTGATATGACAAGTTCAAATCCAAAGAAGAAAATGATGACCAAAATTAAGATTGAGAAAGAATAATTCATTCATGTCTCTTATTTCGTTATGTTATGAACCCATTTTTTTATTTTTTGGAATTTTTCTACAATAATATTATGAATAATTTATCAAATCTTTTTTATCGTTCTTATGTTATCAATTAATTTACAATTGCACCAACTATATTGAGTGCCGAAATAAACTGAAAGTAGATTTTGCCTTATAAAGTTAATAATTTGTATGATAAGTATTGTTCAAAATATTGCACCAAATAAGTTGAATGCCGAAATAAACTGAAAGTACTATTCGTCCTATAAAGTTTTGAATTTATATGATAAGTATTGCTCAAAATTTATTATTCATATTATCTAAAAGATAGTATTATTTTTAATTTAGCTTATATTGTTAGATAATAAGCACACTTGTAGTGTTGGGATTAACACTACGTTATTTAATGATCCATAGTTATTATCTGCTTTCACTTATATTTCGGCGTGTTTCGAGATATTTCAGTACTTAACGAATGAAATTAACTTAAAAATGTGTATTTAAATATGAAATAGTTAAAACGATGTTCTTAAAGAATTTTCTGAAAACCATATTACTCACTATTAGAACAATTGTTCAACTACAGCCGTGTATCGCACGGGTTCAATTACTAGTATATCAGATAATGGTTCGAGGATTCCAACGCACTTAGGCAAAGCGAGCAAGAGCTCGAACGAATGCCCGAACCAATGCCCTTGTATACATTAAGAAAACACTAAATATTGATTAGTGCCATTGCATTGCATGATACAATTAACGCGAAAGAGAGTCAAATAAAGGACAACCATGAGGTGGGCTAGTACTAGACTTGCCTGTTTAATAATAATAATAATAATAATAATAATAATAATAGACAAAAGTTTGTAGGAAACGATAGCATGCAAGAGACGGGATACAACTTAGTACAAATTAACACTCACCCTCCCAAAAAAATAAGGCGTTAATGTCCAAATTATATTGTGTTTCACCGTGAAATTGTCTCACACAAGTATACCTCATAATAATAATATAAAAGTAAAGATGAGAGAAAGAGAGAGAGCGAAAAGCCTCCACATAGAAAATTAGCAGTTGTCATTTTTTTTTTTTTCGGGCAAAGTTAGATGTTAGTTGTTAGTAGTTAATACACCAAACACCCAAATACTCCACGAAATCGTCAATCCACCTTATAACTCCCATAACTCCAAATTAGTTCCCAGAGGGAATCGAACCTGGGTCTCCCACTCAAATGAGGAGCCCAGTGGCCAGGTGGGCTAAGCCACCTGGTTAGTAGTTGTCATCTGACTTATTAATTATAGAATATGGTTAACAAAATGACAAGGTCTCATGTGCAACTGGTGCACGGATTTAAGATCCGTGCACTCGCCCCAACTCTACCCATGTATCCACATAACATGTTTAATATATTCAATGGGTCAATTATTTTTTAAAATGAGTCATTTTGTTGCATGAATGCACAGTGCAATAACAAAATTTCCACCAAACCACGTAGAAAATTAAATTTTATGTTTTCATATATGTGTATTGTATAGTGGACGGAAAATTACAATCCCATTTTTAAAAAAATAGAAAATTGCAAAAATATCTTATATTAATAGTTCAAACTTCCCCTTAAAAAAAAAAGTTCAAACTTCTTTTTGTCATTTTTTTATAAAAAAACTTTTTTTTATGACATATTCACCCTTACTAAAAATAATCACGCATGGGGTAGAGTGTGGGTCACGCAGGGGTCGCGCATGGATCGCGCAACCCATGCATGACCTAATGGAAGAGAAAGACATTAATTTTAAGGGTAAATAAGTTACTATTATAAAAGAAAGAAGAAATAATATTTTACTAAGAAAGGGCAAAAAAGAAAAAAAAATACCATTCGAATTGAAAATTTAAAACCAAGCACCTCTAGAGTGGCCTATATAAATTAAGGTGCAGGCGTTGGAGTTGTTAGATCACTCATCAGCAAACGCATTAATTATTTTCAGGTATATATCCATTCCCTTTACTGTTTTGCATAATTTTATAATACCAAATGAACATGAAAAAACGTGTATTGAATGTTTTAATTATCATGTTTTTGTTAATTAATGATGCAGGATGAAGGTGAATGTTGTTAGCCGGAAGTTGGTGAAACCATTGAGGGCGACGCCGTCGGAGCTCCGCACGTACAAGATCTCTGTCCTTGATGAAAACAAGCCAACAATGAACGTCATTCGAATACTATACTATTCTCAATATCAACAAAAAGATATGACCATCTTAGAAGATTCACTTGCTCAAATCTTGTCCCAGTTTTACCTACTTGCCGGAAGATACGACCAAGAAAGACACCAAGTTGATTGCAACGACCAAGGCGCTGAGTATTTGACTGCACTAGTTGACTGCCACCTGGATGAACTCATCGGGGGTGCTGACGTGGAAGCCGACCAGCTCAACCACCTCCTCCCACTTGATGTTGGCGCCTCCGACCGCCCAACAGATCCCATGCTCGCCATCCAAATCAATAAGTTAGTTTCTCATAACTTGATTCTTAATTTTTACAAAGTGATCAAAATATGGATTTAAGTAATGCAGGTTTGAATGTGGGGGGTTGGCAATCGGCGTGTGCGTATCGCACCGGATTTTCGATTCGGCCTCACTGGGCATATTCCTGGAAGGTTGGCGCAATGCTGCGGTAGGGAAGCCCCTCATCTGCCCCACTTTCGACTCTCCCGCCTACTTCCCTTCCGAAAACTTTCCTCCTCAACAGTTTTACGTGTCGAATACTCTACAAAAAGAAAATCGTCACCCGCAGATATGTATTTAATAAAAATGCCATATCTCTACTCCGAGGAATGCTCGAAACCACTTGGAAATCAAATGGGATCCACCTCCCCCCATCTAGGTAATTAATTACCTCTTCTTCTTTTTTTTCTTAGACTACTTTTAGTTTTGACGATTTTCAACAACTAAAATAGTCCTGTAACTTTTTATTTTACGATATTTTAATTAATTTGGTTCTGTAACTATTTGTAGGAGGAAAACATCTGGTTGACTCTAACGTTGACGGGCCAAAATTCGAAAGTAACATGACAATTTTTAATTCATTAAAGTCAACAGAACTAGAACCGAGATAAGGATAATTTATAGGAATAAACATGTAGCTGCTAGTTGCAACCGTGCAAGATGTATATTTATTTAAAAGATATTATTAGCTAGATTCACTAAGAAGCATTAAGTACCTTGGAAGTATGAGTTGTTTTATTAAGAAAAAGTAATTAGTTTATTAAAAAGTATTAGCTCTTGTAACAAGAATAATTTTATATGCCAGGGTTGTGATGGTGTCTGTGGTGCTAACCCAGGCTCTGCTACGCGCAGACAGGGCAAAGCACGGAAAGTCAAGAGCCTCCGTCATCAGCCAAGCTATCAATGCCCTTGAAAGGATCGTTCCGCCCCTGCCAAAACATTCTTGTGGCGAATGGACGTCGGACACATTCCTGGAGTTTTCTGCAACGGAGAGCCGGGTAATGGAGCAGAATTTTGCGGGCATGGCGCTGAAGATGCGAGAGGTTATAGTTGAGGGTGTTAAAAACTGCGCCAGGATACTGAGCGACAGAGAGTTCGGAAGAAGGCTAATACTTGGCAGCTGGCAAGACACTGCTCAGAAAGTAGATAGCCCCGATTACAAGGTTATATTTATCTCCGATTTCTCCAAATTCGGAGAATACGAGGTTGACTTTGGATTCGGGAAGCCTGTGTGGGTAAGCATGGCCGCCGTGCCTTTTGAAGACATTTTCATTCTGCTCAACACCAAAAACAACGACGGGATTGAGGCGTGGGTGTATTTGGAAGAGTCGGACATGTCCTTTTTTGAACAAGATGAGGATCTTCAGAACCTTACCTCCATCTCACCTTGAAACCATGCTTCATCAAGGCCTTTTATTGTTTTACCAAACATTGCTGGGCATACTCTGTTTCTCGAGCTACTTCCCTAGCTCTAGAATTTATGTTTCTATTTTACTATGATCGATGCTTTCTTATTGCTTTCTATTCTCTCAACTCTTCGCATGATGCTTGTATACTTTTCTTTATTTTATGCCAACTCCTTATACTTGCGATATTGTTTTTAAAATCTGCTCCTCTTCGTTTTTTTTTTTTTTTATTAAAGGCTAAGGAAGTCGTAAAGAGTTGGAACTCCCTACATGACTGGTTGAGAGAACCCACTTTGTGTCTCAGTTAGTTTCTCTTGAGGGTTGTTGTTCTCTTTGTTTTCTTGTACTTCCTGGGGCATTCCTGATGCTATTTTTCAATAAATTTTGTCTTTTAAAAATTCAACCTTGAAACTTTGTTTATGGAAGTAAATGTGTGTATATACTTACTCCCTCCCCTTCATATTTCATTTTTGTAAAAGAAATCATGAATTTGTTCTCAAACTTAGAATAAAGTTTTTTTCGCTTTTCCTGGGAAACACAAATTGATGTGTTCTTGTCTTCCCCACACTTAATACGTTTTTATGTTTTTAAAGTAAAATATTTGTTAAGTCACCACAAATGCATGTTTCCAACTCATAAGACTAGTAGTTCAAGTGGTGGTGCGGTAGGGGTTGAAGGAAAATGGGTAGCTTCGGGCAAGTTAGTTATTATTGTGAATCTGTACAGTCCAGGAGAGACGAGAGATAAAGTCAGACTTTGGAGTTCTTTGTTGAGGAAAATTCAAAACAATAATATTAGTCTATGGTGTTTGATAGATGATTTTAACGAAGTTAGAGGCATTAGTGAAAGGAAAGTGAGGAACTTATATCATCTAAATTCAAGAAGATTTGAGGAGTTCATTGATGAGTTTAGGTTATTTGATGTGCAACTAGTGGGCAGGAAATTCACTTAGTCTAGACTGGATGGTCGGTGTTGCAGTAGAATCGATCGTGCTTTAGTCTCTAATGAGTGGATAATGGAGTGGGGCTCGTGCAAATTGTGGGGGTTATCAAAGGGAAGCTCGGATCATTGTCTAGTTTTTCTTCACTAATGTGACCAGAGAATTGTGGGCCAAAACCCTTCAGGTTCTTTAATGTGTGGCTAAAGCATCCCGGTTTATTGAAGTTCGTCGAAGAAAATTGGGGCTAAAATTGTACAATTCGAAAAAAATTGGAACTAATTTTGTTACTCAAACATTCTTGTGACCATTTCAAAAAAGGTGATAAGTTATGGGACCATTTTGGATTTAATCCCGAAAATAAAATAGGAGACATAAAAAATAAGAAGTAAGTGAAAGTAAAATAGATTTACATTAAAAGAAAATTTTAAAGTTTAAAAAGGAAAATTAAAATATTTAAAATTAATTAGTCAAATTAGATTAGAATAAAAAAAAGAAAAATATTATTTTAAAAAATGGAGCTACATTACAAAATTAGATTTAGGAAAAGCGAAAAAAAGAGGGTTTGAGTCTGGGTGGGAATAAATAAAAAATTTGCACTTAACAGATATCGAATCTCCAACCTCACTACTCCAAATGCAGCACCTCCAACTAGGATGTCAACTTTTCACCACTTTCTTCAACCTGGTAATATATACATTTATAAGTTTAGTATATAAATTTTTTTTTCAAAAAATATTGTGGGGCCATGTGCAGCGGCACGGCCCGCACACCCCATGGCCGGCTCTGGGTGGAACCCACCCCCATTTATCTCGTACCCTTTCCTATCTCAAGAGAATTAGAAGAATTCAATGAAGTATGTCACCTCGTCACTTTCTTGTAGGCGAGCTACAAGGAAGTGACGAGTTCGATCAGCTCGGTCTGGCAAAGAGACGATCTTTGACTATGATGTGACATTTGTCGAAGATCTTCCTTAAACCGTGTCGAAATCAGAGAATATCGGCGATTTGACAGGTTAAGTTACCTACTTTGGGCAATCTTCGCAGAGATCCAACGAAAATCCGGGGATTTACTCTGAAAATCGACAAGCGAGCAAGTCGAGGTGGATCGAGCTCAGTCGAGCTACATCAAACTCCTCTGGTCAACTGAATTTCGTGATCTTTAGCATTTCATGATTTTGCAGGCATTAAATGCACCATGTACTATCAGCTGGGAGAGTGAGATCCACTCTTCAAACCATGCCCCATGTACTATCTCCCCAATTGTATTATAAATAGAGGTCATTTAAGATCTGGGGATTTTCCTTTCATCTTTGTGATCCCTCCGATCATCAGATCTGGTTCTTTCTGGAGATCTGTTGGTTGATCTCCTTTCTCTTCCTCGGCTATGTTGATAGTCCTTATAAAATCTTCGATACTTACCAAGTTGGACGTTCGACTTTTCAAGCTTCCCAGTAGCGATGCGATCGCTACCACTTTGACTCATTATATTCCCAACGGGTTCGTTGGCCTTCGTTCTGCTGCTGGTTGCCTTAAAAGCAACTGATTTTGAAGTTGAGGCTTCAGCGGGCACCTCATCTTCATCAGCTTGTCCTCTTTCAATCAAATCGAACTCGTGAGCTTTAAGGCTCAAGAACAAGCTACTTGGCTTCATCTTTGAAATGTCTTGGCAATCCTTGATTACCGTGACCTTCATGTCCCATTTCTTGGTGAGAGACCTTAGGATTTTGTAGTTGATATCTTTATCGGACATCTCTACCAAGTTCTCGAAAAAACTTGTTTATAGACATTGTAATCCTTCCATCGAGTTCGTTGATGGTTTTAGTTGGGCAAACATCTTGATTTTTCGAACTTCACCGGCTTAAACTTGTAGACGTATTGTCTTTTATCTGTTCATTTCCTCGCAGATATCGCAGCTAGAGTATCCCACATTGCTTTTGCAGATTTTGAGATACTTAATCTTTTCCTTGGTGACCTTATCCATTGTTTTCATGATGATATGCCTTGCGATAGTATCTAGAGTGTCTGCAAACTGCATCCATCAAGGTGGGCTTTTTCGCACAAGACTTCCCGTGCAAAGTCCGGATCTCCTCCATTGCGGGGTTGTCGTAATAAATGATGATGGGTCCTCTTTCGATGACTTCCATCATTCTCGCCGCTTATCGAACCTAGATGGTTGGACATATATATGGCCCAATCTGCATACTCATCGATTGAGAACTTCGCAGATCATGATACATACCGAGGTGTTATCCATCTTTGAAGTGATTTTGGAAAATGAATGAGTTTTAAAAACGGTTTTTCAAGATCGATTCATTTTACCACAAAGATTCTTCCTCAAGAATCGATGACACACGAGTCTTTCTCGAGAACCAACCAACTCGATACCACTTGTAGGTCCCGAACGGGTTTTGTGGGCGTAAGTCTAGAGGGGAGGGTGAATAGACTTCAAACTTTTGTTTTCAAAGGTGTGATGGCGGTTAATCCGATCAGAGTCTTAGTGAATCGGTTTGGGCTGATAACCAACTTCTTGATTGCCCCAAGGCGGATCGGTTCGATAACCTATCGGTTTAACTGATGTGTCGGAAGCTTAAGTTTTACCCATGTGAAAAACCGGTTTTGATAAATCGATTCCAAAGTTAATCTTTTAATCGGTTGATTCAAGCTTGATCAGATCAGAAGTTTGATGCTAGCTGATCTCAACTTAGAATATGTATGCGCTTTAAAGGTTGTGTGCGATTGTGTAAAATGAGTTAATCAAAAGCGGTAAAGGCACACAAGATTTATAGTGGTTCGGACAAACCAGATCCCCACGTCCCACTCTTCCCTATCACAAGGGGCACCTACTTAACCAACCTGGACTTTGTTTTATGTGTAAGTCCAACACAAGACACCAACCAGGATGTTTAAGGAGTTCACACTTCGACCGATCCCGTAAAAATTTAGAAACCCTAGTCCGAAATCTTGTTAAACAACTTAATCTAACTTGGGGGTTTGGGTAAGATTGTTTTAGGTTCCAACTATGAAATCTTTTCTTGCGTATAAGTAGCCTAATAGCTAGATGAAAAGATTTCTTTTCTAAGAACTTATGGTATGAACACTTAATAAAATTAATCTTCTTGTTCGTGTTCTTGTCCGGAAATCTGATATTGACTTGAGCTTCTTGATTGTTCAGTGTTTCCATTTTTTCACTCTGAAGTGTGATCTCATATTTATAGACCTTGAAATCAAAAGAGCCGTTGGAAGCAATTTGAATTTCGTGCTATATTTGGTAGACTTGCAGTATTGATGTGATGTCTTGGGAATGGCATGGCGTGAAAAGTGTTTTTATAGCCGTTCTGAGAAAGCATCATCAAATCCGCAATTGCGGCTCCGATCATCGTGTCTTGTTCTTATTGGATAGCGGACTCACTTTTTCGGTGTTGTTCTTCCAACTAAGCTTGACATTCTTCTTGTTCATATCATAGGCGTATGATTAGGTGAATCATCGATTTCACTTTGGTGGTGACGTCGATCGGTCGATCGATCTACGATGGAGTCTTCAAGTCTTTGGTTGACTTAGCTTCAACTTAGCGGACTTCGTGATGTAGGTCTTCCCGGTCATCTTGAGTCATCGATCTTGAGTCTTCAATTTGAGCTTCATGACTTAATTTCGACCCCGGTCGAACGATCGATCTTCTATCCTTGTCTTGCATTACGGCACCGGACATCACCGTCCTTTGAGTCTTGGATCGACCTATACATATTGAGTTTCCCCCTCAATATGTGACCTATCTATTACATCGGTTATTTCTATACAATCATTATCAATAGTATTCTCCTATAGCGAGTAATAAAAACATCGGTCACCAATGTCCGACTGTCTGTATTACATGTGTTTTTGGAACTTTCATCAAAACTATAAATTTCCCAACAATTTCCCCTTTTTGAAAACCAAAACACTTTGAGAAACCAAATACATTTGATAAAAAAAAAGAAGAACGATTAAGAGCACATAATCGGAAGACAATGAGACTTTGTCTTAGGATCGAAAAAAATAAACTTTTCTCATTAAAAATGTTGATTACATGTTACATCGTAAAAGTTTGACAAATAAACGGTGATCCTTAGCGATCTTCGATTCTTCACTCTTTAGGCTTGTATCCTTCGGCATCTCTCTTTGATCTTGAGGTACGTTGAAAATCGATAAAGTTTCCATTTGACATCATCGATCTGGCGAGGATCGGTTATGTCGCGTTCTGCGGCAGATGTCAAAATAGAATCTTTGAAATGCCACCATCTGAGCCATCTGCCTTCTTCGAGTACTCCAACAGATCATACTCTTGGCGAGTTATTTTTTACATTGATAAGCTTGGCCTCATTTTTCCGATACTTGGAAAAATCCGGGTATTTATTTTCTAACCCGTTGAGGAATTCTTCATCGAGAGATTCTTCTTGTGGAACAAGATTAAGAACAAAGGCATCCGAAGCCATTCACTCTCGATCTTATTCCATTCCTCAAATTTCTTAGCATCTTGTGGCCAGTTTTTTTGATGATCTCATCAACTCTTCTTTGGCGGCTTAGGTTCTGCACGGATTTTCCAATCTTTTCCTTTCTTCGCTCTCAATCAATTTCTTCTTCTTGATTTTTACTGCCTCTGCCAATTTTATATGCCCTTTTTTTCTTCTTGGCTTTTTTTGGGCTTCTTGACTACTGCTCTTTGGACATCTTTTCACCCGATATCTTATCATGCATGTCTCCGCTACCGCTTCTTGTGACTATCTCGGTCAAGTTTGTGATGTCCCAAAGACAAATTATGTCGGTTGGTTTCTCATTAATCCATTTTTTGGTTTTTTCAAAAAGATCAAAGTGTAGTGAGGGGAGGTCGAGAACCAAAGTTGATCGCGATCGCCTGTTGAGATCTGCAGCGAGATATGCCTTGAGTTTGAGCGGTTAGATTTTGAATCTTCGATATCGGCTCGATCTTTCCATGATTCCATGGCGATGAAAGTGTTTTAATCGGCTTGTCAAGTTTCTCTTCCATCGATTCTAGCTTGTCGAGAGCATCGAAAAAGAGACTTGTTGTTGATCCACTGGTCCGATTTGGCATCAACGGTCTTTATCGATTCGGTGATCACGATGGACCTGATTTGGGGAGAACTCGATCTTTGATTGCCCGATCTCGGGAAAACCAATCCCTTTGACTGTTATTTCTTTTGATGGCAATCTGCCTTTGATCATTATCGATCCCTCAACTTCTTCTTTTTCAGGAGATCTTTGAGACAAGATTTGATCTCCTCGAAGTTGATCGATAAAGGACGTGAGATGTTGGAATGTTGGGTGTCACTTGATCCGATTCAGTTGTTTGTGCCTCCGATGGTTGGTCTTGAACTGCGGCAGACTGAACTCCACTATCATCGGCAGACTCCTGATCTTTCATGGTAGCATCTACCAGAGCTTCTTGGCTTCCATTTCGCCTTGATCGAAATTTCTTTTAGGATCGAGCTTTAATTGAATCACCGTTATCATTTCGGTAGGTGATCCTCCTACCCTAGCGAGATTTTCTCATATCAAAGTCGAAAATCGCAAACTCATCAACACCTCCCATCCGTTCTCTGATCATTATAAAATCGGAGAAGGCTTTTAAACGGAGATCTTTCCATGTGAGGATCTCCAAAACTTCCTCTCCCGATTCACAGGATGGGCGACCATTTCTGGATACATCTCATCAATTTCTCGCTCGATTAGCATTCGTTTTCAATGATGGTCTTTGTTGATCTGGACTCGGGAATTGTCTACCGCATTCAGTTTGATGAGATGTGGAAGGTTAGTTGTGCTTGAGTAGGCGGAAGTTGGGCGTCGGTTCGACTGCGAGAGAGGTTACTGCTTTGTGGAAGCGAGTGCTTCGTTCCACATCGGGTAAAACTTTTCAGGTTCGTGTTATGTAATTTCATAGTTTCAAGTTCAGCAGGTGGAAGATGGGAGAAACATGCTTTCGGTGACGATGGTAAATGGTGGTGAATCGGCTCGAGCTTGAGGAGAAGTAGATTAATCAATTCCTCGAGAATCCGAAGCTCTCTTGAGAAGCTTTGCTGTCCTGATTTTTCACCTGATTTTTGTGTTGTAACAGTGATCTGGGCGTTTTTCTTCATCGACTCATCTTCAAGCATCGAGTCATGGAGGCTTGTTTCACCTTCTTCGCCTCTTCTCGCAGGCCTTCACGTTTTCTTTTTCTTCTTCTTCAGGGGCATCCGGTGTAGGCAGAAGTATCTTCCTTTTTTTCCCTTCTTTTGTCTTTGGGGGGTTGGCAGCATATCATCGTCCAGGCCCAAAAATGGCTTTTGAAGTGGTTGTCGAAGGCCTTATAGGACTTGATCCATTATTCCCATTCGACATTAAGCGGTTTATCTTTCGTAATAACCGCAACCTTGTTGAGATTGGCTGATCTTTTTCTTGAATATATCCGCCTCGGTTCATTAACTCCAAATTTCTCATGTTCTTGGAAGCGAGAATGGCCTTGAGGAACCCATGCCCCGTTGATGTTCTTGGCCATCAATTATTGCAGCCATCTGTCATGCGGTTTGGCGGATGTAAAGAGCATTTTGAATGTAATACCCATAATTGTTTTTGACAATATATCCAAACAATAATCAGTATTTCCTCTTGAGCATTAACACGACAAATCGGCGTATGATGTTTGTCGGCCTCTCTACGAAACTCTTTTTACGTCGGCTCATCTTCGTTCTCCTGTAATGAAGCGGCGAGTTTAAATCCTTTTTGGTAAGGTGAGCAGACGAAAGTTATATCCTCATTAAATCGGTTTGATTTCTTCTCCGTTGTTTATCGAAAGCGGTTCATTTCCGGAACGTCCGTATCCACTCTTAAATTCCTTAGGAATTCTAGTGCTTCATCTTTGCATCCTTTGGATTGCGTTGGAGGCGTAAAAATTTCTCGAGACCTGCTTTTCGCGAAATTTGCTCGACCTCCATGGATTCGGATCCCGAGTGATATTGAACTGCGAAACTTATCATCCACAATCTTTGTTGCCAATTCCGCATAATTGCACATTATCTTTCCCATTCCATGGGTGGCCATCTACAAAAGGATGGACCCGATTAAAGTTGTGCATATATATATAAGAACATCACATATGCGGAAACCAAGAAACAATAAAGCATAACACAGGAAAAAAAAACTTTTAAGATCAATGGATTAAAAAAAAAAGATACATCAAATAAACATAAATTACCAGATTCTGTTTTTCGGAAAGATGATTTTGAAACTTAGGAAAAACACTTTGAATCGAGAGAAGTATCTGGAGTTTTGGAGAATAAATCGCAAGTTTGTGAAATGGAAAACTCGTATGGTTTTTGATGAACTTTATAAAGACGAGGAGGTAAAAAGAAGACAAGATTTGGAAGATAAACCGTTTGAAATGATTAAACGCTCTAGATTAAGCGGTTTTGATCGTAGGGTCAGGAAAAGCACGTATGAAAACCTTTTGGATTTAAAAGCACATTTAGTAGCGGTTAATACATGTACCCCGTCCGCGTTAAATGATTTGCGGGGAATACGTCACAAGGATAATGGGTACGATGAAGGCAAATAATATCGATAAGATCCGATAAATAAGCAAAGAACAAGGAAAAGAAAAGGATGTCTGGTTGGTGATATTGTAATCAAAATACCACTTGTCCGTGTTGATTTCACTTGTTGATCTTAGTATTCCGCCTAAGCCTTAAAATTTCCCAATTGATCCTTTTCAACCGATCGGCTCACTTTGCATCTCGAATTGTTGAAGTTTCAAGCTCAAACCGATCTTCTTGAATATGTCCGATTTCCTTCCGATCCTCCTTGATCGTTGAAGTTCCCCTTCAACCGATATTTCAGATTCCATAGACCGATATATCCGATTTGTTGGAGTTTCAAGCTCGGTGATCTTTCTCATCCGATCACCGTAGATGTAATCGATTTTAGTTGACCTAATCTGATTCTTCTCAGATCAAGCCAATTCTTGGGATAAGTGTTACCGCCAAAACTTAGTCTAGAATAGTAGCTTCTATTTCCTAAGTTGGCGCGATTTGACATACGTAATTATCGTCTGAATCTTTCGATATGTCAATCCGTAAAATTTATCCAATTATCGGGCGTGATTTCTACATCATTTTTTTTTGGTCTTGATTTCTCTAAAAGGTTTTGAGAACTCG
Source organism: Stenogyne calaminthoides (assembly GCA_037126765.1). Taxonomy (NCBI): domain Eukaryota; kingdom Viridiplantae; phylum Streptophyta; class Magnoliopsida; order Lamiales; family Lamiaceae; genus Stenogyne; species Stenogyne calaminthoides. Next base: position 46,839 of record JBBCBC010000002.1, read on the forward strand.
AATTTGCATTTGCACCCTTGCTTGGCCTCTATAAATTGGACCAATTGTTTTACACAACATAACCCAATCACCATACTTATCTTCTTTGTAGAATCATGTATCCTGGTGAACCCTTATTTCCGGTTAAACTACCGGCAAACACTTTTACCCCTTTTTCAATGATTTCAGCTTCTCAAATCAACCCTGTTTGTCCCTTATTGCTGTTCTCGTCGTCATCAAAGATTTCACATACAATCGTTGCCAAGCTTCTCTACCACCAAGGCGGCGGACCTGCTGTTGCAACTGAGAAGACACTTCTCCTAACTGTATGCACCTTGTGTGTCTATCTGGATGACGGAACTACCATCAACAGACTTAGTCTGAAAATGAACGTGAGTTTGATATGCGATCTTGATCAGTCAACAACTGATCTTCGTATATCAACTCACCATTTAACAGCTGGAGAGCCCACTGACTCTTTCTTAGGGCTCCTGGCTTAAAAATCCTATCAAGGCCGCTCTCGCTCCACTGGTTTTAGCCCGGTGATCGGCTTTTAGATTATTTTAAAGCCTCTCTCACCCTTGTTAAGTGGGGGGAAATGAGAGCATCAGATCTTAAAATCTCTCTCTCTCCCTCACTTCTTGGGTTAGGATGAGGGTTTAGGGTTATGACTTAAAGGTTTAGGGTCTAGGGTTTATGTACTGACCTCCGGGTCCTCTTGTACTTGTATCTTGTAATGTAACCTGACCTTCGGGTCTTTATCAATGAAAATTTCTGTTATTTCATTGTTGTGTAAAATTCCTGTATCCTTATGCGATTTTAAGCTTTAATCTTGTGAATACCACTTGTGAATCTTGCTTGTTGAATATCGACTAATCGTCTTATAAAGTATAATCGAATGCATTTAATCGGATAATCCTTTAAACGATCGATTCCTTTAATCGATAAACTTTAAATCGATCGATACCTTCTCTCATCGATTCCTTGACTTATCTTCGATCGGTTGAGATACCAAATTCAATCGATTTTACTTGAACCGATTAGTTTCTCAACCAAATTGGTTACGGAGATCATTCCATCAAACATTTTAGGTGCATTTTCTCCAAGATCCGAAGCCTAGCTCATTGCATAATTCTCTCAATCGATCTCGGTAGTGGCTTGGTTAGAATATCGAACTTTCGTATATCGATGAATCTTTTCCATTACGATATTCTTTTTTCAACATGATCTCTTATAAAATGGTGTCCGACATCCACATGCTTGCATCTTGTATGTAAACGAGATTACGAGTGATTGCAATAAAGACTATTACTTTATCACCAAAAAATAGGTACATTCTTAGCTTCAATGTTATAATCCTCACCGGCCGACTAAGCGAGCGATTTGGGAACAATTGACCATATATTCGCCTTGAGATGTAGATGTTTGCAATCGATGTTCCTAGTCGACAAGTTCTTCGAGGTGGATTTTTTTGTCAATCTTGCAACCTCCATAATCGTAATCGAAATACCCACTAAGCTCTAGATTATCATCGATGGGTAAAATAAACCAAGGTTCTTGTCGCCTTCAGATATCTTAGAATCCGCTTAGTCGCTTCTAGGTGGCTTATCATTGGATTTGCTGAAATCAGCATACATACACCTATCTTATATTCGTTTGGCAATTATAGTAGATCCAATGAGCCCCTATATTCCTTTTCGATTTGTTTTTCGACCATCCTCATCTCGGATCCATCTTGAATCCAAATCATCATAGGAATTTTGGCTTTTTTACAATTTTGAACTCCAAACTTAGCCAATAAATTCCTAGTGTACTTTGCTTGGCGATGAATATCCTTCATACTTTGCTTTACTTGAAGACCCGTAAAAAGTAATTCATCGACCCATCATGGACATCTCGAATTTCCCTTGCATCGGTTTTTTCAATCTTTCACATAGACTCTTGTTAGGAGATCCGATGATGATGTCGCCCACGTAAATCTGAACCATCGAATATCTTTTCCATCTTCTATTCCGAATAAGTTACATCCCATCGTTCCTTTAGTGAACCCACTTTCGATCAAGAACTGAGAGAGTGTATCATACCAAGCTCGAGGAGCCTGTTTCAGGCCATAGAGAGCTTTTCTTAAACGGTACACCTGGTTGCCCTTTTCAAAGCACAGGAGGTTGTTAAACATAAACTTCTCTGCTAGTACCGCTTAAGAAAGCACTCTTTACGTCCATCCGATACACAATGAACCCTCTCATGGGAAGCATATGCGGCTAATGGCTTCTAAGCGAGCGACTGGTGCAAGGTCTCATCATAATCAATTCCTTTTGATTGTGAATACCCCTTAGCAACAAGTCTTGCCTTATTTCTGATGATGACATTTTTCTCATCTCTCTTGTTCTTGAATACCCACTTCGTGCCAATTCGTCTTGATGACTTGGTGCATCCCATTTAGTTCCCAAACTTGATTTCTCTCGAATTTCGGCTCCTCCTCGCATGGCTAGAATCCAACTTTTAAGTCTTGTAGAACTTCCTCTATTGTTGTTGGTTCCTTCATAGATGATAACAAAGAAGACATGGCACTTTCACCAATCGATGTCTAGTTTTAACTTTATCGAGATGGGTCTCCGATTATCGATCGTTGGATGACCTGGTTATCCGTGTCCTTCGTTTAATTTGTGTCGGTTTTGAGAACACCGTCCGCTTTTACGATAAAATTTCATTACTAGCGATTGGGAGTGGTGTAGAGTTATGATCCACTTGATAAGAACAAGTCTCGGTGATGTTGGACTCATCATGTGTCGATGTCCTGCTAAATGGGAACTTCAGATGTTCCCCGAACCGGATGGTTCAGGTTGATCTTATCTCGGTTGTCGACTTCTTCATCGACATTGTTCGTACCTTAGGATCTGATTGATCCGGTGAATCATCGGAATGTATCTTTGTTATGATTTACGATTCTTTTTCTTTGATCGTTAGGTGATCCATTTTCCGAGCATCGTCTTTGGTTGATCGATTACATCTTGTTACGAAATTTTCTCTTGTTTAGAAGATGCTTCATCAAAGACTACATGGGGTGTTTCTTCCACAATTAGGGTTACCAAACCCACAAAGCCTTCTTTGGATGAGGAATATCCTAAGAATATACCCTCATATGACTTGGCCTCAAAAGTCTTCAACTCTTCCCCATTGTTGTGTATGAAATTACACTAAAAACATGGAAGTAAAAAACACGAGGTTTTACGCCCTTCCACGATTCATAAGGTTTTTGCGGTGAGCCTTAGTCAAAAGACATCCATTACGAGTATGACATGCGGTGTTGATTATACGCGCGTTGAACGGCTTGGTATTGCATGTTAATTTAACATCGTCGGCGAGCAAAACTTCTTTGAGAGATTACTTCTCCGCTTTTTCTCCATTTTGTTGTGGCATCCTTGGTATTGTTTCATCTTTAGATACCAAACTTAGAGCAAAAAATCAAGAATAAAAGAGTTCGAAATTGCATGCACTTTTATCTCGATCCGATTTTTACTACACCCATTCGACACCCTTCTCATTTTGTAATCTTTAGCAAAAAAGGGTATCTTCGTTTATCGTCTCATTCTTCTTATGTAAGAATATAACCCGTAAACTTGGAATAGTCATCCACGATTACGAGTATATTTGCGTCCGTTGAGACCGACCGGTGTAATCGTCCAAATAGATCCATATGAAGCAACCGGCAATGATTGGCGGATCTTTGGATCCCGGAATTCCTTGAATGAAGCTTTGACTGTTTTCCTTCCCGACATGCGTTATGTCCGATCCTTTGAAAATACTTCATTCTAAGTCCTTCCACTAGAGACATCCTTGCTATCTTATTAAGAGTTTTAAAGTTCGGATGGCTCATTCTTTTGTGCCAGCCAACTTCTTCTTTTGGAACTCTTGGACAATCGGCATGCGTTTCTTGGGCAACTGCTCCAATCACCGTGTAGATCATCCCTTTCCTTGAACCCGTTAGCAAAATCATTTGAGTGGCTCGATTCTTGATAGTGCATTGGTCGGGCCGAGAACTCAACACCGAATCCGTTTCGCAGAAATTGTGAAACCGATAATAGGTTGTGCTTGGACCTTCGACATCTGAGACTCCAGATTATTTGTACATCATCATTCTCTAGGGTTCCAACCCTTTGGTATAACCAAAGTTATCATCACCAAGAGTACACGCTGGCCTTTCGTTCTATGTATGAGCCGAGGAGGTGCTTTTCTGTCATGCGCCTTGAGCATCCACTATCGATGTACGGATAGTTGCTTGCACACCTCGCTTGTTGGCGGACCCACGCGAACCTGTCGCAATCGAAATTTTTTAGTACCCCTTTAGATTGGGTCCTCGGGGGTTAGGTTTAGTTTTGGGAATCCATACAAACGAAACACTTCTATTGTGATCGGTTAGATCGAAATTTGTCTCCCATACCTATCAACATAATCATATCGCCTCTTTATATCTTTTACGATTAGTATGATTATTAGTGTGAACCTTGGGTGACTTAGAAGACTTGGGATTTATCTTTTCTATTTGTCTTCTTTTCATCCATTGTGTGGTTACGGTGCAAAGCACCCTAGATTTACATTATAGGGGTAGGTACGATTTGCTACCATCAAAAGATTCATATCTTTTTCGGCATAGGTGGTTTTTGGGTTTACATCAAGCATGCTTATTAGGGGTGACCTTGATTGGGTCTCGGCTTGAAGAATTTTGAAATCATCGACTTGTTGTTTGTTAATAGCGGTGATCTTTGATCTCTTCTCCGATCGTAAGCTTTAACTTTCGAATATTAAATTCCTCGATTGCGCCTTCGAACAGTTTAAGCAATCTAAGTTCGGAGGCTTTACAGATCATTCTCTTTAGGAAGGCGATTATTTATAATTCTTGATTTGTCATTTTCGAGCCACTATAGCATAAGTGTCTCATGTGTTGGAAAAGAATTGCTCGAGTAGAGTAAAACGATGATAGCGTGTGTAGAAAATTGTTGGAGGTTACCTCGATTGGTCCTCCTCGCCATCAAAGTCATCATCGCCCAAGAGAATATCGGGAAATTTAAAAGAGTCTTCTAAAGAGGAGTATCCATAGTAATAGGAATCGTAAGATCCATAATAACGGTTTTTCTTCCCTTTCCTGTGTCGTCGAGGTCCGGGCGGTTTTTGACGCCTCGATCCAATCCACGAACCTTTCCTTCCGTGAATCACTCCGTGCAATATGACCTATCGTGTGACTTCCTTTCGATAGTAGTCCGAGGCTTTTCCGTCGATTGGTTATCTCTTCCTTCTCGGTCGATTATCTCTTTTCTTTCATCTTTGTGATCCTCCGATCATCGGATCTGGTTCTTTCCGGAGATCTGTTGGTTGATCTCCTTTCTTTTCCTAATTATGTTGATAGTCCTTATAAAATCTTCGATACTTACCAAGTTGGACGTTCGACTTTTCAAGCTTCTTGGTAAGCGAAATATCTGCTACCGACTCATTATATTCCCAACGGTTCGTTGGCTCGTTATAGCTCTTTATTTGCCTTTTAAAAGCAACGATTTTGAAGTTGAGGCTTCAGTGGGCACCTCATCTTCATCGAACTTGTCCTCTTTCAATCAAATCGAACTTCGTGAGCTTTAAGGCTCAAGAACAAGCTACTTGGCCATCTTTGAAATGTCTTGGCAATCCTTGATTATCGTGACCTTCATGTCCCATTTCTTGGTGAGAGACCTTAGGATTTTGTAGTTGATATCTTTATCGACATCTCTCTACAAGTTCTCGCTTGTTTATAGACATTGTAATCCTTCCATCGAGTTCGTTGATAGTTTAGTTTAGGCAAAGATCATCTTGATTTTTGAACTTCACCGGTTAAAGACTTGTAGACGGCCTTTTTATCTTTTATCATTTCCTCGCATATCTCATTTAAGTATCCCCCATTGCTTTTTCATTTTGAGATACTTAATCTTTTCCTTGGTGACCTTATCCATTGTTTTCATGATGATATGTCTTGCGATAGTATCTAGAGTGTGTAATGCGACTTTCTTTCTCTTGCATCCATCAAGGGGGCTTTTTTCAAGACAAGACTTCCGGTGCAAAAGTCTGGATCTCCTCCATTGCGGGGTTGTCGTAATAAATGATGATGGGTCCTCTTTCGATGACTTCCATCATTCCGCCTCTTATCGAACCTAGATGGTTGGACATATATATGGCCCAATCTGATACTCATCGATTGAGAACTTTGGCGGATCATGATACATACCGAGGTGTTATCCATGCTTTGAGTGATTTTGGAAAATGAATGAGTTTTAAAAAACGGTTTTTCAAGATCGATTCGATTTACCACAAAGATTCTTCCTCAAGAATCGATGACACCTGATCGATGGTGCGGTAGAACCAACCGCTCTGATACCAAAAATGTAGGTCCTTTATTGAAATCTGTACAGTCCAGGAGGGACGAATAGACTTAAAAACTTTTGTGAAATAAGGTGTGATGGCGAAAATCCAAAACAATAATAATCGGTTTCTATAACTTTTGATTGATGATTTTATCGATTCGGTAACTATCGGTTTAAAGGAAAGTGAAGCTTAAGTTTTACCTAAATTTGAAAATCGATTCAAAGTTAATCTTTTAATCGAGGAGTTCATTGATGAGTTTAGGTTATTTGATGTGCAACTAGTGGGCAGGAAATTCACTTAGTCTAGAATATGGTCGGTGTTGCAAAGGAATCGATCGTGCTTTTAGTCTCTAATGAGTGGATAATGGAAAGCGGTAAAAATTTTATAGGGGTTATCAAAAAGCTCAGATCATTGTCTAGTTTTTCTTCACTAATGTGACCAGAGAATTAACCAAAACCCTTCAACTTTCTTTTTTGTGTAAGTCCAACATCCCGACACCAACCAGATGTTTAAGGAAAATTCACACTAAATCCCGTGTATCAACAAGAAAAAATTGTGCTAATTTTTTACTAAACAACTTAACCAACTTGGGGTTTGGGTAAGATTGTTTTGGATTTAATCCCAAAAATAAAATAAGAGACATAAAAAATAAGAAGCCTAATAGAAATGAAAAGATTTCTTTGCTAAAAACTTAATTTGAAAGTTTAAAAAAAAATAAAATTATTTAAAATTTCTTAGTCAAATTAGATTAGAATAAAAAAAAATTGTTAAAAAATGGAGCTACATTGTGATCCCAGATTTATAGAAAGCGAAAAAAGGGTTCGAGTCTGCAATTTGAATTTCAAATATTTGCAGACTAACAGATATCGATGTCCATGTGCTTCAGAATGGCACACCTCCAACTAGGATGAAAAGTTTCACCACTTTCTTCAACCGTAATATATACATTTATAAATTAGTATATAATTTTTTTTTCAAAAATTGTGTGGCTTGTTCTTATTGGATAGCCCGACTTTTCAGTGTTGTTCTTCCAACCCACCCCATTTATCTTGTTCAGATCATCCTATCGTAGAGAATTAGAAGAATCATCGATTTCACCTGGTGACCGATCACATCGGAAGTGACTTAGTTCGATAGTCTTCAAGTCTTCAAAGAGACGACCTTTGACTATGATGACATTTGTCGAAGATCTTCCTTAAACCGTCTTGAGAATATCGGTGATTTGACAAAGTTGTTATTTGACTTTGGGAATTTTCGCAGATATCCAACGGATCGAACGATTTATCTTCTATCCTTGTCTTGCGTTCTGGCAGTCGAGGTGGATCGAGCTCCTTGAGTCATCAAACTCCTCCTATACATATTGAATTTCCCCTGATCTTATTTAATGATTTTGCGCATTAAATGCACCATGTACTATCAATCATTATCAGATCCACTCTTCAAACCATGCAATGTACTATCTCCCCTAATTGTCCTATAAATAGAGGTTTTTTAAGATCAAAAAACTATAAATTTCCCAACACACCAAACCTCTCTTGAATTGTTTTTTCATTTATTGAAGAACATTCTCTCTAACACTCTCTCTAATCTCGATATTTTGTATCACCAAACACTATTAATTACCTATTTGTATCACCAAATTCTAAGCCACAAACAATCTCTCTAATCTCGATATTTTGGTATACAACAATGATCATCTATTTGTAGAGACATTTGTAAAATCAAGTGAAAAAATATATAGAAAGAATCATAAAGCAAAAGTAAAAACGCACAAAAGAAATTAAATTGGTGCATTATATATATTTTAGCCCATTAACAACTCATTTTGCAACTAGCCCAACTCAAATCTGCTTAATTTCATGGTTGTATATTCGTTATTAATTTAATCATCTATATATTTAATTTTCCCAGCTTAAGCACTAGTATTATACATTTGAATCATGTATATACAGTTAGAGATTCATATGAATATCTATCAAGAAATTCGATTTGATTGTTCGGGTATATGAAATTCGCACGTTTTATTATGTACAAGTACATATATGAATATAATTAAATAGATTGAATATTTTTTATACATATATGAATATAACGTCTCATATATGATATTTTATAAAGTTTTTGTAGATGGGTAGAGAAATAGAAATTGTTCACTAAGTCAAACTATTAACTGAACTATAATCACTAATCACATAATTATACTGGATTTAAACCAATACTGAAATCACATCACATGATTAATAAATGAATTGAACCCAAAGGAAAAATGGTAAACCATAAATAAATAATAGAATAAAAAAGTTAGTTGAAATATGATGTCTAGTTGGTGGAAAGATGTTTTGAGCAATGTGTCAGAGGAAGGGGGAAGTGATTGTGGGGTAAGTTAGAAAGATGCATAGGCAATGGGAAGAATACAAGCTTTTGGGAGAGTCCATGGGCAGGCGTTGAGTCTCTTAAGATTAGGTTCCCTAGGCTTGTACCACTTGAGCGCACTGAGGGAGGAGAAAATAAGTGAGATGGGGAAATGGGTCAATGGGTCTTGGAGCTGGGAGTTAGTGTGGAATAGGTCCTTATTTGATTGCGAGATATCTTCTGTAAATGAACTTCTTTGTGTGTTAAATAGGTTTCACTTAGTGGAAGAGATGGAAGATACATGGAAGTGGAAGATGTCCCTGGATAATCAATTCAAGACGAAACGGGCGATGACGTTGTTCGCACTCCAACAACTTCGGTTAACATAAATTCAGGGGTGAGTTCGATCCTTAGTCGCATTTGGAGCAAGATATTTACTTTGAAAAATATGGACCTTAAGAAACAACTCACGCATTTAGCCCAAAATTCCCACAGACGACGCCAATTTGATGCGTAAAAAATGGTCGAAGTATGACTTGGAATTCAATGGGGATTCGTACGTTGAATGTCAAGGAATCAACAAGCTTTGACCGCAGGAACCTCGCCAATTCCACGTAGGTACCTGAAAAACACGCAGGAGGGGGTTCTGGCACGGGCTCTCCGACTCTCAAGTCAGTTATCACCCTTAATTCTAGTAAATCGTAAAAGATAACTCAACTCAAAGTATTCAAATGTAAGTGTAAGTGTTTTTTTTTTTTTTTGTTACACCTGGAGAGATATTTATACTCCCTGAGAATTAGTCATCGATCTTCGTTTCTCAACTCTCTGACCAGCTCCACTCAATGTCATGTCTTCCCTTCTATTTCGAAACTAACTCAACGTTCCTCCATCTCATCAATCCTCCCCCTCGGATCAAGACTTTGGGAGTTGATCTATTCATCCAACGGCTCTGCCCATCTTGGGCATATCAACTCCTCTCGGTCAACTCCCTAGAAAATCTCAACTGCCCCCTTTATCCGATACCCATAATTTATCTCCTATTTTTGTTTCCCTTAGCCCACGTTCTTTGGAGCTACCTTACCGAGTCCAACCTGTAATACCCGCGCTTTTAATACTATTATTTGACCAATATATTTCATACATTACGTGTATTTTATATTATTTACGGATAAAGTTATTTATATCTTATTGGGGATTTTGCATTATTTATCATGTGTGTAATTGTTTTAAAGGTGAATTATTTGTTATGTTCATACGTGATTAGTGGTGAGAGAATCCTTATATAATTTATTGGGATTTAGTGATATTTCAATGTCCATTGTAAATTGTTTGATTGTTGTATAAATTTAGTGTAAATAATTTAATAATTAATTACTACTATTAATTATTTTAAAAATAAAAAGTATAATACAATTATTTGTAAAAAGTGTAATAGGCCTAGTCATTATGCTAATCAGTGCTATGCTAAAGACAAGATTCTTGATATTAATGACGAGCTAAAAGAAACTCTTTTTTAAATTGTTATGAATTCTAATATTGATTTTCAGAATCAGAAAAGTCTTATAATGACTTCTCTTCTATTGAGTCTACTTCTGATGATGATGTTTCTGTTAAGTCTGGTAAGACTAAATGCAATGATTGTATGCTTCGAAAGTCTTGTCTTAATTGTATCGGTAATACTAATAATAATATTGATAATGAGTATTATAAGCTCATGAGTCAATTTCAAGATATGAATATTAGTGTCTTACTGATAACAACGTTCTTGAATTTCTTAAACAGATTAAAGAATCTAGTTTAAGAGATAAAATCATTGAACAATTGCATGATTCTTCTTATAAGAATGAGGATAATGATAATAATAATAATAAAACTAGTCTTTCTAATAAGGTTGATAATAATAATTATTATAATATGGGAGAATTAAATAATCTTCTTAGACTTAGGAATATTAAAAATAATCCTATTATCATTAATGATTTAATTCATGAAATTAATAATCTTAAAGAAAATGTTAAAATCCTTCAGAAGCAAAATTCTGATTTTTCTATTCGTCTTTCTCTCATTGAGAAAGGTAAAGAAGTCTTCCTTCATTTTCTGAATACTCTAAGAAGTATTTTGGTATATTTTCAAAAGAGAAAATTATGGATCTTTATATGGACAATATTAAAAAAGACTTGTTCAATGATATTGATTTTTCTGATTCAAAATCAGATGCTTCTATGATTTCCGGTTCTAATCTTCAAGATGCTCAGGATCCGAATGAAGATTATCAAGATTTTTCTCTCCAAGAGTTTTGATCTACTGAAGATCCTCTTAAAGAGAGAATTAAAGAAAAGAAGTAATTATGAATTATTCTTATCCACATTGCTTCTTTACATCTGTTTCAACGGAAGGTTTGGACATTCAACACGGAATAACCCATTCTAGATTATTCTATCTCTTGAATGATACAGGAGGACTTCATTATAATATCTGGAGAACTCCTTCTGATATTTTAATTGATAATGATAACAATGTTATTAAGGATAAAAATTATCTTAAAAGACTTAAAAAGAAGATCAGAGTACTGGAAGAATGGATTCCATGGGTTGAAGCTTCACATAGAAGAAATGAAGAATGGTTTGTTGATTGTCAACAATTGGCAAGATTTAAGGAGACTCTTAAGCTTCTGAAAAAGCAAGCCTCTTTAATGGCGATTTAGAACCTTGAAGACTTAATCATATGGTGCAAGATATGATTACAAAAAACAACGAATAAAATTTGTCATTGCATGTGTCATTTTACATACCAAGTACTATTGATGAATAGTAATTACTATTCAAACTTTTTTTGTCTTTTTGCGGTTTTTTTTTCCGAACTATTTCTTTTTTATTTTGAAATCCGGGGTTTGATGTCCGGCTCTTTCTCCTATAAATAGGTTTGCATTTTTCTTTTAGAGGCACGCTCGAGTTTAGACTCGCCCCCTCTTTCTCTCTCTAAATCCCTCTCTTGTGTAATAACTTTGTAATCCTTTTTACTTCTGTGAATATACTTGTAGGCTTGTGGCTCAATAAGGTATATTATTTCTGTGTTTAAATTTCTGTATTTAAAATATTATTTTTCTGTTGATCGCCGCCTCAATGGTCGGCTAGATTATTTGTATTGAATCATGACCTGACTTAACAATACTCTACTATCATGTGCATTTGTGAAATGTAAGATTTGTTTTTACTTGATATACCAAAGGTAGTGTTTGGTTTAACCGGTAGGTTTGAGCTTTCCAGTGATATTCATGAGTTAACCATGTGGGCTTGCCCTTTTTGCCGTAATGCCGATGAATAGGAGCAGACGTTTGTAGGCGTTAAGCTTTTTTCAGGTTAACTCATGGACTATGGAATTTCTCAATAAATGACCATATTTGTGTTTGTAAAAGATCCAACAGGATACTATTGATATATTGATTACGATCTTGTCTTGTCTACTTCTGATGATGATGTTTCTGTTAAGTCTGATAAGACTAAATGCAATGATTGTATACTTGGAAAGCCTTGTCTTAATTGTATCAGTAATACTGATAATAATATTTATAATGAGTATTATAAGCTCATGAGTCAATTTCAAGATATGAATATTAGTGTCTTAACTAATAACAACGTTCTTGAATTTCTTGTTTATGGTTGCAATCTAAAGGTAGATATTGTTTTATCTTCTGTTTATATTCTGTTTTTATTATATTAATTGTTGTTGCTGCCTTAATGGTCGGCTAAGTTTCTTGTATTGAATCATGAACTGACTTAACTATACTCTACCATCATGTGCATTTGGAATTATATTCCTATTTTGATCTGTAATTTGATATATCAAAAGGTAGAGTTGGTTTAACCGGTAGGTTTGAGTTTTCTAGTGATATCTATGAGTTAACCATGTGGGCTAGCCTTTTTGCCCTATTGCCGATAAATTGGTGTAGGCGTTTGTGGGCATAAAAGCTTTTTTTAGGTTAACTCATAGACTATGGAATTTCTCAGTAACTTCCTATCTGTGTTTGTAAAAGATCCACAGGATACTATTGATATAGATCTTTGCACGATCCAAAATATAATATGATATCATATATGTATATATATATATATATCCCATCTTAGTCATTCAATAGGAACAAAGAAGAATAGAAGGGGGTTAATGGCAGTGGGTTGGCGAAGCAGAGAAGAAAGAAAGGAAAAAAATAAAGAGAATAGGGAAAGGCGAGTTCGAGATGGTAGACATCAAGGTCGTGCAACCAATATAGTGAGACTCGATAAGGCGGTCTAGAAGTTCGAGGTATCAATATTCGTCTCAATCGAGGTAAGTAGAAATTTATTTGCAACTACAATGCATAAATATATTATTTATATGATTATTTATATTGAAATATTAATTATATGTGAATTACGATAATGTTTTGTATTTGGTGATTAATATGGAATATACTTGTAAATTCAGTGATTAACGTTAAATGATCCGATGAGCCAGTTATGGATATGAAATGAAATTGTGATTTATGTGGTTATTGTGAAAAGGATCTGGTGAGTTCGATGTTATATGAATCTTGTGAAATATTTTGTATTGCATTTGCATTGTTATAAAAGTATATTTCTATAAATGATCATTGATGAATTTTATTGACCTCTGGATAAGATGCTCAATAGAGCTCCAGGTAAGATGGTCATTGAATGAATTTTATTGACCTCCGGGTAAGATGCTTGCTAGAGCTCCGGGTAAGATGATCATTGAATGATTGAATAAATGGCCTCCGGGTAAGATGTTCATTAGAGTTCTGAGTAAGATGGTCATTGAATGATTTAATAAATGGTCTCCAGGTAAGATGCTCACTAGAGCTCCGGGTAAGATGGTCATTGAATGATTAAATAAATGACCTCCGGGTAAGATGCTCACTAGAGCTCCGGGTAAGATGGTCATTGAATGATTAAATAAATGGTCTCCGGGTAAGACAGTCAATTGATCTTCGGGCAAGATGGTCATTGGATAAATGGCCTCCGAATAAGATAGTCACTTGAATAAGTAAGCTGGTATCGGGCAAGATGGTCACTAGACCTCCGAACAGGATAGTCATAGACCTTTGGGTCGAGATAAATGAAAAATTATCTTATAAAGACACTGAAACAACTGATAATTCTCTTAAATAAGTATAAATATTATTTTGTATAATTTCTACTTACTGAGTTTCATCTCACATAGTTTATGCATTGTAGGTAAACTCTGAGATGCTATGACGTGGCGGACTTGCTGGACAAGCTATGGAGCTCCTATAGTTTTGAGTAATTGTGTACATAGATGAAGACCTGTTGGGCATACCATGGCTTATTGTGCTTCCGTTGTTATATGTTGCCGCTTCTGTGATATGTTTTATTTTATGTCATGTTATTAGGGCTTGTAAGTACTAGTGTGTGTTGGCTTGGAGTTTAGTGAATTGTTAGGATGTTGGCTTGGAGTTTTATTGTGAGTAGTTATTGTGTTGGCTTGGTGTTTGAGTTTGGGTAGTTGGTTTATATATATATATATATATATATATATATATATATATATATATATATATATTAATGCGAACAGGCTATGTTGGGTGTGAAATCATGTTTTTGTGGGAGATGATGTTGATGTTATATTGTCAGTTCGAAAGAAAAATAAAAAATTTATAGCAAGTTTACAAGCTGAATTATAATTATATTCGTATTGTGTTGGGGTTAAATAAATGTGGTCGTGACACAACCTCTGGACCTTCTCTACTCAAGCCCAATCTTTAGGCTTTGTTTACTTTCCTGGCCCCATGTTCTCCATGGGCCCTTTTTCTCAGTTAACTCTTCAATCCACTCAAGCCCATTTACCAGGCACGTTCTTGGGCCAACATACAAACCCAAGCCCTTCCTCTGGTATCTTAGCCCATTTGACTGACCTCCCTATTATTCAAAGTATGGGAAATCGCCCACGTGTCACCACTCTACTAGCGACATAAATATTCCACATCACTTCATAGTAATGTGCTTAAAGTAAGTGTGCTTATAGTAATGGAAGTGCTCACTTTGTAGCTTTAGTGTGAAGGACCTAAATTTTATTATGTATGAATTTGTTTTGCTATGATTCGGTTGTTTCAATTTTTTCCTTGAATATTTGTGTTTTTCTTAGTTTTCCTATATTAATTAAAAGCCTAAAGTTTAAAATAAAAATAAATATAAATATATATATTCATAAACTTCAACAATGGAGTATCCGAGCTCCCACACTTTAACGCGGGAGCATTTGAGTTGATTTGGGCCAATTTGGCCTAATTTGCTACTTTTTAAAAGTTATTGGACTAAAATTGTCATCCCGATAATTATTTACTGTCCTTGTTTTGTCACACTTCAAAATCCACAAAATATATTAAGAATGACATTTTGACACAGTAAACCCAAGCAGCCTTCCAGAATAGGGGTTTTGGTGCAAGTTTTTTATTTTTATTTCTTATCTTTTTGTTTTGAATGTACTTTCCAATTTTAATTTTGGATATCTTGTTTAAATTTTTTGGATCCGACACTAATACTGATTTAATTAAACATCATGATTGTTCAAAAATGTCTGGATTGTGTATGCAATCCAGTTGTTTAAAACATGTCAATGCGTAAATAACATTTTTTTTTATAACAACTGATGCGCTGTGTAAATAAAACAAATCATTTTTGTTGTTTGGAATAAGTAAGAGTTTTTTATGCAATTTATGAAAATTCTCTTTCCGGTGACTATTGCAGGTCCATATTCACTTTCACAATAACACCACATTATTTAATTTGTTATGGTTGTGGGGGATAAAAATGTACATTAATTGCAATCAGATCCCATACATACGCTAATAATCCTTGAGACGCGGACCATGAACTTTTATTTTTTGTTATTTTTATATAAACAAATAATTGATCTACAACTTCGCATGACCAAAAACGACAAAATTTTACGTTTTCCGGCGAAAATGAAATCAAAATTGAACAATTAAGATAGTTACGGGACCAAAATTTGGTAGTTAAATTTTTTTAGACGAAAACGTATTAAAGAAAGTTATGGGACAAAAAAAGTTATTTTTCTCCCCTTATATATACGGTTCGATTCCCTTGTTTCACTTTTTTGTATTATATTGATGTTTCCCCCTTCTGAATTTTTAACACATGGACCCAGGGTATGATAGTTCGTTGGATATTTTTTATTATTTCACGTTTCATCTATCCATACTATGAAAAAATAGGTGATCTCATTTCCTAGTTTAGAACTACACCATTTACGAATTCTGTTCAAAATAGATCTTGCGCTATTAATTAGCACAATAAATAATTTGTTAGTTGGAATATCTTTTAAGGACAAGAATCTTGTCCTTAATACTTTACCCCAAATTTAATAACCACACTTTTACACCACCTTATATATACTAAACCAAGTACTATCATATTTATATAGGCCAAATAATCAAATATAGCACATACTTTTGAGTTCTTATCAATTTTATCACATATTTTTTTCGCTCTCAAAATTTAGCACATACTTTCACTTAATATTAAAAAATATCCCGAATCATTATTTTCGACAAAATTCATCTAATGTGGTCATTGGAGGTCACTTGTCTTGCTGACGTGTATATATTAAAATATAAAATAAAATAAAAATATCACCACATATAAGAGAAAACGTGGGATATAAAAACATCTCGGGTCACTATTTTTTAATTTTAGGCGGTGATATTTTTTTATATTTTTATTTTAATATTTACACGTCAGCGAGACATGTGAACTCCAATGACCACATCAGACGAATTTTGCCGAATATAATAAATTAGGATATTTTTAAATATTAAATGAAAGTATGTGCTAAATTTGGAGAGAGAAAAAAGTATGTGCTAAAATTGATAAAAACCTAAAAATATATGTTAGATTTGATTATTTAGCCTATTTATATATATATATATATATATATATATATATATATATATATATTATGTTAAATTTGGTTCTAAGAAACATTAATGAAGGGATTGAAATTTGAGTTGGTGTTTCTGCATCAATATCCATCTGCTTGTCGACAATGATTGATAAGTGGATTATATTGCGTTATTTAAGTTATTTAGAGTGTGATTATTTGCATTTTAATGTGACTTGTTTGCGTGTTTTTCCGGTTATATGTACATTGATGAGTTAAAGGTCCACTTGATTTTTTGTTTGAGTTTTTTGGTGTTTTTAGGCCTTTTTGGAGATATAGAAATGTCGGAGAAGGGCCCAAAGATCCATAATAAGTATTGGGGTGAATTTCACTTATTGCCATTCACCTGGGGCCCAAAGGGGGCGTAATTCGAAACCGATTGGCCAAAGGATTTCTCAGTAATTCCAGCCCAATTATCACACGAAAAAAGACAGTAGGGCAGGGGATTCAAGGCAGCCAGCAGTGGGAGACAGAACGTTCGCAAGAGAAGGAGAATTCTGGGAGTTTGAAGCAACGGAGAGAAGATCGTCTTTACAACTTTAAGTATTTTTCTTCCTAGAACTATGAACTCGCTATTTTGTATTTTTGTTATGCCTATGGACGGCTAAATCCCTTACTGCCAATTCCAGGGATTTCCGAACTTGTATTTGATGATTACTAGTTAATTTAATATCGTTTGTCAGACCTTTATTCTCAGATTATTTATATCATCTGCTTTAACTTTCTGCATGTTAGGGTAATTAATTTGGATTGGCCACCTAGGTTAATTTATTCTTAGATGCCTGTTAGTTCGTATCATGTAATCCGTAATTGTTGCGTGTATATGACAATTGGTAACAACTAGTAAAATTTGCTAGGGTGATATAAATTGAATTCTTTCGAATCGAGCTAGCGTATTCGGGAATTTATTTGACCTTTATCCTAGAGGCTAATGCTTTTATTGAATTAAATTTAGATCGTATCTAGATTGTTCAGATAAAAAGGTTCATTGAAGAGCGTATTTCAATTGGATAAAATTAAGGGATAAAACCGATAAACAGAGCTTGTTGTTTATTGAGGTCATTAGTCTGAGAGTAAGGTTAAGCAAACGATACTTTTAATTGGAAAAGTCAAAATACAAGTGAAGAATGAACTGTGGATTGGAAGTCTTTCATCATTTGAATTCGATTATTAATTGTTTCTGCGTTATTTAATTATTTGGCAATCCTCTTAAAATCCAAAACCCCCTTTTTTTTGTCTCTTTAAATTCACACAATTAATGTAATAATTATTTTCACGTTCCCTATGGATCGACCCTTACTTGTCCTACTACACTCTAGTGGATCGGTTAAGGTATTTAATATATTTTTGGGTGTCGGCGACAACACACCAATGATTTGAGGTGGGGATTTATGTCTATTATATTTGTCTTTATTAAATGTAATTTGTGATTTTATTGATATTCATGTGAAATATGTATGAGGACGGGTATTCTAACCTTTATAAACTTGATGAGGATGGGTCTTCTAACCTTTATAAACTTGAAATTGTGAAGTTAATAGGTTTTCTGACCTTTATAAATGAAGAGTGGGTCTTCTAACCTTTAGACTATATTTATCAACAAACACACACAACTCAATCTCCTAATAAATAATTCATTTCTCTCTCCTCCACATATACAACCTACCACTCAACCAATCCTCATTTTTTTTCTTATTTTATCAACAAACACTCACAACCCAATCTCTTAATAAAATAATCTTTCTTTTTTACTATTTAATAATTATATTTATCTATAATCAATTTTTATTATATTAATAAGATGATATATTAAATTATTTGATATTCAAATTGCGTAACTCTAAAAAAATTACCATACACTTAAAATAAAATTACAATTTCAATAATAAAATTTAAATTATATAAATTTAAATACGAAACTGTAAATAAATATATCATGATACAAATAGATGCGCAAAATACAACAATAAGGAAGATAAAATTACATATATAATTATCAATACCGAATTTTTGCCATGATAATTTGGGGAGTTAAAAAAATAACATGGATGATTTGGATCCATGATAAAAATGATAGAAATTAAAAAAGAAGAAAGAATATGAGATTGTGATTCAAAATGTATCAATATTGGTATCTATTTATAGAGAAAAAAAATTACGAGTTTTGATATAATTTTTTTTATAGATAATATGTTGAAATATTAAATTTAATAATTATTCAATAAATATTATGATAGTCATTGGTAACGTGACACGTGACAAATCTTATCAACTCAAAAAAATTGAGAATCGTGCCACATCTAGTTCGCTATAGCGAACGGTTCATCTGATATTTATCAAATGTCAATTTTTTTTTAATTCTTTTTTTGTCTTGTTGCGGCAAATGGTTCACGTGACCTTGGTGATAAAGATGATCTTATAAATGAGGAACAGGTTTTCTGACCTTTACAAACAAGGAGAAGAGAAGTGATGTTACATAAATTGCATGTTAATGTGTTTGGTGATTTAATTACTTATATATTGTATTTAATTTTAACAAACATATCCCTATTGAGCTGTGGTTTGCTCATCACTTCTTATTTCATCCTTTTCATATTAAGAGCCGACGTGATAAGAGGAAGAATGGATAGCATGAATATTTAATGAACTTCACAATAATTTCAGTTGCAGTTGCACTGTCTTGAGATTTATAAACACAATCAATTGAGTAGTTGCAGTTGCACTTGCACTATCTTCAGATTTACGAATCTCGTCATTAATTTTTATCGATGTAACGTGGGGGAACCAGATTTCGATAATTCAATTATTAAATTGATCGACCATCCTATATGACAGTGTGTGTGCGTGTATTTTCAGAGTGTTGTTGAAAATATTATTTAACATGTGAAACAACATATGACAGCAAAAGCATAAAAACGCACTGCAAAGGATTTTAAAATTTTGTATAGTCTGTAATCCAGACTACACGAACCTCATGGTTAAAAACATCACTATAACAAGTAGTGAGATACACACGAATCTCTTACAAGATCCTAAAAGGTGCAGTGAAAAAACTACACACCAAAATCAATCTATTCAATCAAGTAACTAGTGATCTTATTCAACCTAAAACTTGATCTAATAAGATAAAATCAATAATGATGGGAGAGATTGTATTCCCTCGACCAGTACACATAGAATAACAACGACCCTCACACTCCTACAAGAAACAATCACTCGGTTGTTCTATCGGTTGTGTCTTGGATGTTACTCTCTTAAGTTTGGAGTAGAACAAATGGGATATCACTTTAACTCCAACTCGAAATGTCGACCAATGCAGTCTATTTATAGACATTCGGACCAACTGCTTTGTCCCATCCACTTGGTGTGAACAACCTTGAACATCTCCTCCACTATCTCCATGATCTTGGTGTAACCACCCATGATCTTTCTATTCTCACTCCATCAGTGCAACCGCTTGATAATATCCGAGATTATCTTCAACCTGCAATGTAGGAAACATAGAGAAACACATCTATTAAACCGGAGTCAGTGTTAGGAGAAATGACAAATTTATGATGTTGTGCAGAATATTGTCCAACATCTGGAACAACATCCGTGCAACATCAACACTATATATAGTAATATAATATTATGATAGCCATTGGTAATGAGACACGTGGCAAATCTTATCAGCTCAAAAAAATTGAGAACGGTGGCACATCTAGTTTGTTGCAGCGAACGGTTCATTTATTAAACTGACCATGCTAAATATAGTAATATAATAAACACAATCAATTTAGAAGTTGGACTATCTTGAGATTTACGGATCTCGTCATTAATTTTCATCGATGTAACGTGGGGGGACCAGATTTTGATAATTCAATTATTAAATTGACCATCCTATATATAGTAATATAATAATTAATGCAAGCTCATGTTAGACGCGGAGAATGGTGCTCTTAATTGTTTATGTAAGAAAATAATGAATTAATAATTAAACAACTACCGGACAAAAGCGAGAGATTGCTTGAAACATTTTATCAAACAACACGTGAATGAGGATCATACTTATTTTATTTTATTTTATTTAGTACTGTATTTGGTGAATAGGATTATATAAACAACACGTTAATTAGCCCTGAAAATTTATTAGCATAATCAATTTAGTTGTTGGACGAAAAATTGAAGACATTAGAATCTTGTCATAGATTTTTAGACCTGCTACATATATTAATAAATACTCATAGTGTACCCTCGTAAGTCACAAAGTAACTTGGAGTGGACCGGAATATTTCAATAATTCAAGTCCTAGCCTGCAGAAAGGAAGGCAGGATCGTACATGCACTGCACAACCAGATAAGAACGTTGAAGACTTATCTTGTAGTTTCAAGCGATTGGATAATGACACGTTATTAATTCTAGAGTATTCTCTCCATGTGTATATATAATACTTGTAAGCATATTTGTGAAACTATCAGAAACAAGCAATGAAATTTGAAAATAAAACTTAATACCCATCGTTTTCTTCTTTACTATTTCACCTTCAGCTTATGAGTTGAAAGTGTGCATAATTGCACATGACTAGTGGTTCAATAACTAGTGGTTTAGAACTACACATTTACAAATTCTGTTCAAATAGATCTTGCGCTATTAATTAGCACAATAAATAATTTATTAGATGGACTATCTTTTAAGGACAAAAATCTTGTCATTGATTTTATCAAGACTTACAAATAAGACAAAAACTCATATGAGACGGTATCATGCATAAGATGGGATACAACTTAATACAAATCAAACTCATCCCTCCTAAAGTATTAAAGCGTTAATGTCCAACTTATACCCCGTCTCACCGTGAGAAAGTCTCATGCAAATATGCCTCGCTTCCGATTTTTTATGTATGACTTTTGAATATGCCCTTTATAAAAAAATATCCTTCACGTGGTTCCCATCCACAATAACAGATATTATTTGTTTTAATTTGCATGATACTAAAGATAAATTGCAGAACTTGATCGAGTATAAAGGCAATCGAGTGGTGAAGACTGCAAACAATTCAAGATTACCAATAGTCCACATCAATAAAACAAATTAAATTCGTGTTGCGGTTCAGTACGAATGAAGTTTTAATGCAAGATGTTTATCATATACCAGGTACGAAGAAAAACTTACAGTCTGGCTCAAACCACGTGATACTCGGTCCCAATAAAGTTAAAATATATCAAGATGTTTATGGGCGAATTTTAGGGGGTGGGCTGACCGGGCTCAAACTCAGTGCAACTCTTCTCCAAGTTCTATGTATTATATATATATATATATTGTAATTAATTTGGATTGTTATGTTTTTAGCCCAGTTTATCTAAACTCAATTTGTTTCTAACTCAATTAAATTATTCTTTAAAAAATAGAAAATACTCAAAATCAACACACTAATTTAACGCAAATCTCAATCTCAATTTTTTTTATTATTAATTATTTACAATTCACATTAATTAACTCAACATAAAATACTATTTAATCTAAACTCACTCATAGATTAATTTTTACGCCGTGTTGTGTTCTTTTATTTTGACAATCAAATTTACTAATCTAACAGTATATGAGCAACTTACTAAGTCTACATATAGTTGTTGGGGAATAAGTTGCACGGATCTATTCGGGGTGAATATTTAAATACAAATTTAATTCTCATAATTATTACTAGTATGAATTAATCCTATATTAATTCAAATAATAATCCAACAACAAATCATGCATATAATTAATTCACGTAAATCCTACGCATGAGGAATTCTACGAGTTTACGTGAACGTACCTCTTGGGACGGCAATGGCCTGGCTGATTAGACTCACCAAAAGAACTTCCCAAGTATTCCCTTAATCCTTGCTCGACTATCCGATGGTAGGACACTTACGAACAATTAACAAAAGGAAAATAAATTATGTTGCACCACCTTTGTGGATTTACTAATTTTTCCAGCACATGGAATTGTACACTACTCACAATTGACATTTTTCGAAAATACACAATCTGTCGACGTTTCAAAATATTTGATATTTTATCGACTCTGATATTTTTCCGAAAAACCAATTTTCGTGTTATGCTGGGAATGAAACATTAATCCCCTATTTATAGAGGGTGGTGGTCGAAATTTTCATATGAAATAGGGAGAAAAAAATATTTTCTTGATCTCCAAGAAATCTTGAATATATCTCATATATTCTTTTCTCCATAATTAAAATATTCCACAAAATCCCACTCTCTTATTTGTTATGGAATATTTCGAAATATCAGGGATCAAGATTCCAAGATTTGGATCTTCTTGAATTTATGAGATATTCTTGTATTTCAAGAAATACATATCTTTCATAATATATTTTCAAGAAAATATTTCTTGCCCTTTATATTTCAAAATTTTCGAAAATAACTATATGGATAACCAAGTGGGAGATTTCTTGAATTTAATGAGATAATCTTGTATTCCAAGAATACATATCTTCATTCCATAACAAAATTCAAAGAAAATCTTTCTCCCCTTTTATCCATAAATTTCGAAAATAATGGAAAAAATAAGCAACAATATTTATTTTATTTGAAACACCTTTTTTAGTTATTGGACTATATGTTGGGCTACTTAGGGGGCCTTTAGGAGAATTAAGATTGGACCTTCCAATGGATCTTGAATTATCTATATTGAGCCACAATATTATTCAAGCCCATAAATATTAATTAATCCCACTACATAATTAATATTGCACTATCCATCTTAACCCATATTACAGTCAATATGGCTCCCGGTTATTATTTCTCGTGTTTAAGATTATCTAGTCCATTAATTAATTCAAGCCACTGAAATAGCTTTCCGTTAATTAATATCTTTTGTCTTTGGTCAAGGAACGGTTCAACATTATTATCCATACTAGAAACTAATTCCACTTGCAAGATTTGGTATGATAAAACTTATGAACCTCCCCAAGGGCAAATCGAACAAAGCGTTTGCAATACGATTCTCCGTGATTAAATCTTAGCAATCACATGTGACCAATAATATTGTCCAAGATAAAAAGTATTGAATCTCGTTGATTCTCTACCCATGATAAGTCAAAGCAATAGTTACCAATCACACGTGATCCTATTTAAGGAACGAAGATTAAGAAATAACGAACCACTAAGGTCTAATTCTTCCTTGTTCAATTCTGAAGAATTTGTCCTCCTGTAGGTCCTATTCAGTGCATCAGTCAAGCACTAGTGTAATCTCTTGGTCAAGACAAGTCAATCTGAGCCTTACACTTCAACCTTTCACGATGGGTTGTTCATTTCCATCTAGGTCGTGAATGATGTACTTTTGGTTACAAGGGACTGTTAATTTAATCTTCTGTGATCTGGTATCACTAAATTAACTACAATGTAAAACGTACTAATTATTGAACAGTTTATGCAAAGAAATATATGTAACATTCGATGATATTTAAAGCATCGCTGATAAACAATTTATTTCAAAGAAATAAGTTTGAAATTCAGTTTTGATTATACAAAGTAAAAGCATACTTTCCAGTATAATCCTAACAATCTCCCACTTATACTCAAAGTCTGCTTTTAAGTATACCACAAACATATCTCGTGTAGTTCGTGACATCTAATGTCACCTACACGAACCTAATAATTTCTCCCACTTATACTCAAAGCAGATTGGCAAAGGTCTTGACACCCATTCCTTCCACATGTCTCTAATGTATTCGAGAGGCGACTCTTTTTGTGAATGGATCTCGCTGGGTTGTCTTCGAGACGCTATCTTTGCCACATCTATATCTTCTCTCTCTTAACGATATCTCGTATAAGATGGTATTTCCTTTCAATGTGTTTGTTGGCCTTGTGGGCTCTTGGTTCCCTTGAATTTGCAATCGCCCTAAGATTGTCACAATAAAATGAAGGATTCTCTTGGGCAAATTCGAACCACATTCAAGTCCACTAGGAAGTTCTTGAGCCAAACCGCTTTTTTTTGTTGCCTCGCAGTTAGCCTACATATTCGCTTCCATGGTAGAATCTGCGATGCATTTCGCTTGACGCTTCTCCATGTCACGGCTCCTCCCCATGCAAAACACACTACCGGAGGTAGATTTTCCGAGTCTATGTCCGATTGGAAATCCAACCGAGTAAATTGGGGATTGACTATCCGATCGATAAACTAACATTCTATCCCGAGTTCTTTTTAATACTTCGCCGTTTTTAATCAATGATCTTTCCCCGGTTACTTTGATATCTTGCCACCATGCCAACGCGACAAAGCGGATATCCTGGTCTCGCACACAAAGATTGCATACATAAGGCTTCCTACACCAAGCATAAGGAATGCCTTTCATGTCATCTATCTCCTTTTTGCCTTAGGGCACATTTTCTTGGATAGATGGATTCCATGTCCGAAAGGTACGGCCTTTCTTGGAATCTTGCATGATGTTGAATCGTTTCAAGACAAAGGTCTATGTATGAAGTCGGGCGATAAGCCTATCATCCTTTTTCTTCGATCTCTAGTGATCTTGATCCCAAGGATGTGTCCGGCTTCCCTAAGTCCTTCATATCAAACCTGTTTTGAAAGTCATGCCCTTACGCCCGATAACACCTTCACATTGTTCCCGATGATCGAATGTCGCTCACGATAGTACTAAGAATACCAATGCGCTTCCGACACGCTTTTTATACACACAACTTTCAAACTCGTTTTGATCGAACCCATAAGACTTTATAACATGATCAAAACATTGGTTCCAAGCTCGATGCTGTTTGAGTCCGTAAATGGACTTCATGAGCTTACAAACTAGGTGTTCTTGGCCTTTTTCAATGAAGCCTTGGGGTTGTTGCATATAGATCTCTTCATTAAGACTTCCGTTAAGGAAAGCCGTCTTGACATCCATTTGCCGATTTCAAAGTCAAGATCTTGCAAGAATCGATAAGAGAATACGGATGGACTTAAGCATGGCTACGAGGCGAAAAAAAGTTTCCTCATAATCGATCCCTTCTTTCGAGTATAACCTTTCGCCACTAGTCTTTGCTTTGAAGGTTTCTACCTTCCCGTCGTCGGTCCCTCTTTTTTTCTTGTACACCCACTTGCAACCAATGGGTTTGACCCCATTAAGTGGTTCGACTAGCTCCCACACTTTGTTATGAAACATAGAACCCATTTCGGCTTTCATTGTTGTTTGCCAAGAATCTGAATCCTTGTCTTGGATTGCCTCGTCATATGTCCATGGGTCTGATTCGTCTTGTCCGGGAATCAAGTCCGAGGACTCTCCTATTCCCATGAATCTCTCGGGCTGTCTTACAACCCTCCCACTACGACGAGGTTCCGGTTGTGAAAGTGTGTCGTTTGGTATATCATCTAGTACAGTTGGCATTGAGGTTTTCCCTCTTAGCTCATTTAAGGTAATCTCACTTCTGGGTCTTCTTTCGTTCATATAGTCTTCTTCCAAAAATCTAAAGTGGGTGCTTATGACCACCTTTTGATCTTCGGGACCATAGAACATACACCCTTTTGTTCCCTCGGTGTATCCTACAAACAACCTTAATTCTGATCGAGGATCCAATTTACCGGGTTCCTTGTTCAACAAGTAGGCTGGACACCCCCAAATTCTCATGTGTCTCATACTAGGCTTGCGCCCGGTCCACAATTCTTTGGGAGTTTTGGGAACCGATTTGGATGGCACCAAGTTCAGAATGTAAGCTGTTGTTTCCAAGGCATGACACTTGGGAAGATCCGCATAACTCATCATAGATCTAACCATTTCCAAAAGAGTTTTGTTTCTTCGCTCTGCAACCCCGTTTTGTTGAGGGGTTCCGGTGCGATGAGTTGATGCAATCCCTTCATCGATAAGTAGTTCAAAAACTCATCGCTTGAGGTATTCCCTCCACGATCGGATCGTAGAGACTTGATACGTTTTTTCCTATGATTCTCTGCTTGAGCCTTAAATTTTTGAATTTCTCAAAGGTCTCAGATTTATGCTTCATAAGGAAAATATAACCGTATTCTTTGAGTAATCATCAATAAAAGTGACAAAATACTCATAACCTCCTCTTGCTTTTTGGTTGACATTGGACCACATACATCCGTGTGAACGATCTCTAACACTTCTTTTCGCTCTATTCCCTTGGCTCCAAATGCCCTCTTGGTCATTTTACCCTCCAAACATGATTCGATGTTGGAATTAGTTCAACTTGGAGAAACTCCAAAGAACCGCCTTTCACCAACCTTTGATCCTCTTTTGGGTTTATATGACCTAATCTTAGATGCCAAAGAAGTGTCTCTGCTCACGCCCGATGAACGCTTTTTTCTCGAAATTGTTGATGTGTTATAGGATGCATTTCTTGAGTGGTGTGCAAATTAATTGTATAGAGATTATTCGACAACGTTCCATGACGATAAATTTATCAAAAAGAGAAATGGTAACAACTTTATTAAAAGTAACCGAATATCCATCATAAAAAAGTTTAGAAACCAAATCAAATTCTTTCTAAAATTCGAACGTAAAGAACATCTCTTAAAATTAAAACTCGCTTTCAAAAGACAGGTGCACTTCTCCCATCGCTTCATTTGCCACTCTCAGAAGACGCCCAGGATGAGGATCTCACTCCCACTAAGTTGTCGGGTCCGATTGAACCCCTCAGAATGTGAAACAAACATGATCGATGGATCCCGTATCCACCACCCATAAATGGGAGGCATACGCTAAACAAGTTTCAACAACTAGTGCGTGAGAATTACCTTTCTTTCCTCTCCTTTTTGGATTGGAACAGTCGACCTCCAATGTCCTTTTCTCACCGCAATTAAAACATATTCCTTTTGGTCCTTTCTTGACACCCAAACAAATAACCGCTCTTTTTCTCACTTTTCTTAGTGATGAGTTTGCTTTTTGGTTCCACCACTTTTTTTCTTGAGACTTGCCTACCACCGCCTAGATCTCGAGAAAAGACTTTTGGTCACCAATGCTTCGCCTTTTCTTTCCTAAATGCTTCTCTATTTTCTCCAAGGCTTCTTGTAGGATATCCATAGTAAACATGTGATCACTCATCACAAAACTACAGTAAAATCCATCGAAGCTTCTTGGTAGAGTTAGCAATAGAAATTCGATTTGGGCCTCATCACAATACTTAGTTCCGAGATAAGCCAGTTTTTCAAAATGGTGTTTAATCCTGAGAACATGCTCCTTTCACGTGTTCCTCAACCATCTTTAGCCTTGCCACGTCGTCATTTTTAAACTGATTGATCATGCGGTCTTTTGTTAAAAACATTTCTTCAAGACTTTGCATAATTTCTGCAGCAGACTCAACACCTTCATGAATGTGTCTCAAATTATCGATGAAGTGAAGTCAAGATTACACGTTTCATGGGTTCATTGGCCCGCTCCCCAAATATTATACTCATGTCTTTCCGCACTAGGTGATTCAACAGTAGGCTTACGTGGCTTGGGTACATCAAGAACCCAATAATGTTCTTGTGCAGGTAGGACAAAACTCATATTTCGTTTCCAAACATTTTTCGCCAATTAATTGGTGTTCTTTGAGTGTATATAAGAGTGGATTAAAAGGTTGCGACATGATGATCTGAAATAAACAATAATATGCATAAGCACAAATATATCACAAGGTTTGATCACATGCATCATATTAAAATCTCAAAAAAATATGAACATGCATCAGCCAACATCTCAAAACAGTTTAAATAAGCCACGTGGGGTGGGTCATTATTTAAAGACATTCAAGCAGGTTACAAACAAGAACAATTACAAACCTTTAATATCCAGATTAATAGTTGGCTCCCACTTGACCAATATAAAATTGACAGGGACTTCGGGGAAGTATATGCATATCAATTTTATACCTAAGTAATAACCATGATTAAATACAGGATTATTATTTTGTATTGAACGAGCCTCGTGGGGAGGGTCATCGTCGCCACTAATAATAACCCACAATCATCCATTTGGAATTCATTCATGTGAAAGCTATCTTTTGACCGTCCCGTGGGGGGAATTTCTCCAAAAGAATTCACAAATAAATAAATCATGGAGGTCAAAATTAATTCAATTTTATTATCCGGAATAAAATTATCAATTAATTATTTAAACATACTTAGTAATTTTTTGCGGTGAGATTTTTTTTTATTGGGTAACTCTCATGCAAACACATTTAAACAAATTAAATAAAGCATAAGATAACATTAATAATAAATCAAGCAAAAGCGAAAAATAAACATATTGGGCACAAATTATCCAATTGTTATGGTTTGATTTTTTCTTTGCTTGATTTTGAAGAAAAACGCTCTTGAATTTCTCCCACTCGATCGTCTCGAAAAGAACTCCGCCTCGAACGCCACGCCAAGTAGCTTTGGTAATGGATGCACGCCAAGATCCGCCGCCACTTGCTGTTCAACTCACGACAACCTCGACGGGCTTCGCGATCTTTGCCCGCCTCGCTTTCCGCACGCCGGCAGGTCCCTCGGCGGCGGCAGCGACAAGATAATCACCCACGCCAAATTCGCCGCCGCCAACGAACTCGCCAGCTCAGCACGTGTCCTGCGCCTACGCCTTCCGCTCGCGCTCCGCCCTCACAAGACGGCGGTCGCGGCTCGCTTAGCGCCGCCCGTGCATGCTTCTCGCCTCGCCCTCGACCTGCGACTCGACCTCGTCCCACGCCTGCGGAGCACTATGAGTCCGTGTCGCGTGCGTGCCTCCCTTGCACGCGTTCGCGCGACGCCGCCGCCACGCCGGCCTTACGATTTTATCCTTTAATTCTTCATCTCCGTTTCCGATCCGGTTTACAATTTATTTACAAAAATAAATAAACCTAGATCTAGACTAGTCTATTACATTGATCAAATCAAACAAATCCTAATCTACTCGTGGATTTTCTCACGAGGCAAAAACAAATCGAATCGAATCGATTAAAAACCACAATTTATATGCATGCATAAATAATCACATTAAATTCCATGACAATTGGATACCTGCAAAACAGATCTAGCAATTCTACTATCCAATTTCAAATTTAATGTCAACGAATGAAATTACAATTTAAAAAATTCAGAGCCCGAAACCGTGGCTCTGATACCAGTTGTTGGGGAATAAGTTGCACGGATCTATTCGGGGTGAATATTTAAATACAAATTTAATTCTCATAATTATTACTAGCATGAATTAATCCTATATTAATTCAAATAATAATCCAACAACAAATCATGCATATAATTAATTCACGTAAATCCTACGCATGCGGAATTCTACGAGTTTACGTGAACGTACCTCTTGGGACGGCAATGGTCTGCCTGATTATATATATATGTGCAACTCTTCTCCAAGTTCTATGTATTATATATATATATATATATATATATATATATATATATATATATATCATTGTAATTAATTTGGATTGTTATGTTTTTAGCTCAGTCTATCTAAACTCAATTTGTTTCTAACTCAATTAAATTATTCTTTAAAAAATAGAAAATACTCAAAATCAACACACTAATTTAACACAAATCTCAATCTCAATTTTTTTTTTTTTAATTATTTACAATTCACATTAATTAACTCAACATAAAATACTATTTAAACTAAACTCACTCATAGATTAATTTTTACGCCGTGTTGTGTTCTTTTATTTTGACAATCAAATTTACTAATCTAACAGTATATGAGCAACTTACTAAGTCTACATATAGTTGTTGGGGAATAAGTTGCACGGATCTATTCGGGGTGAATATTTAAATACAAATTTAATTCTCATAATTATTACTAGCATGAATTAATCCTATATTAATTCAAATAATAATCCAACAACAAATCATGCATATAATTAATTCACGTAAATCCTACGCATGCGGAATTCTACGAGTTTACGTGAACGTACCTCTTGGGACGGCAATGGCCTGGCTGATTAGACTCACCAAAAGAACTTCCCAAGTATTCCCTTAAGCCTTGCTCGACTATCCGGTGGTAGGACACTTGCGAACAATTAACAAAAGAAAAATAAATTATGTTGCACCACCTTTGTGGATTTACTAATTTTTCCAGCAGATGGAATTGTACACTACTCACAATTGACATTTTTCGAAAATACACAATCTGTCGACGTTTCAAAATATTTGATATTTTATCGACGCTGATATTTTTCCGAAAAACCAATTTTCGTGTTATGCTGGGAATGAAACATTCATCCCCTATTTATAGGGAGGAAAAATTATTTTCTTGATCTCCAAGAAATCTTGAATATATCTCATATATTCTTTTCTCCATAATTAAAATATTCCACAAAATCCCACTCTCTTATTTGTTATGGAATATTTCGAAATATTAGGGATCAAGATTCCAAGATTTGGATCTTCTTGAATTTATGAGATATTCTTGTATTTCAAGAAATACATATCTTTCATAATATCTTTTCAAGAAAATCAAGAAAATCTTTCTTGCCCTTTATATTTCAAAATTTTCGAAAATAACTATATGGATAACCAAGTGGGAGATTTCTTGAATTTAATGAGATAATCTTGTATTCCAAGAATACATATCTTCATTCCATAACAAAATTCAAAGAAAATCTTTCTCCCCTTTTATCCATAAATTTCGAAAATAATGGAAAAAATAAGCAACAATATTTATTTTATTTGAAACACCTTTTTTAGTTATTGGACTATATGTTGGGCTACTTAGGGGGCCTTTAGGAGAATTAAGATTGGACCTTCCAATGGATCTTAAATTATCAATATTGAGACACAATATTATTCAAGCCCATAAATATTAATTAATCCCACTACATAATTAATATTGCACTATCCATCTTAACCCATATTACAGTCAATATGGCTCCTGGTTATTATTTCTCATGTTTAAGATTATCTAGCCCATTAATTAATTCAAGCCACTGAAATAGATTTCCGTTAATTAATATCTTTTGTCCTTGGTCAAGGAACGGTTCAACATTATTATCCATACCGGAAACTAATTCCACTTGCAAGATTTGGTATGATAAAGCTTATGAACCTCCCAAGGGGGGCAAATCGAACAAAGCGTGCTTTTGCACACGATTCTCCTCAGATAAATCTTAGCAATCACATGTGACCAATAATATTGCCCAAGATAAAAAGTATTGAATCTCGTTGATTCTCTACCCATGATAAGTCAAAGCAATAGTTACCAATCACACGTGATCCTATTTAAGGAACGAAGATTAAGAAATAACGAACAACTGAGGTCTAATTCTTCCTTGTTCGGGCTCAAGAATTTGTCCTCCTCAGAGGTCCTATTAAGTGCATCAGTCATGCACTAGTGTAATCTCTTAGTCAAGACAAGCCAATCTGAGCCTTACACTTCAACCTTTCACGATGGATTGTTCATTTCCATTTAGGTCGTGAATGATGTACTTTTGGTTACAAGGGACTTTTAATTTAATCTTCTGTGATCTAGTATCACTAAATTAACTACAATGTAACATGTACTATTTATTGAACAAATTATGCAAAGAAATATATGTAACATTCGATGATATTTAAAGCATCAGTGATAAACAATTTATTTCAGTAAATAAGTCCAAATTCAGTTTTGATTATACAAAGTAAAAGCATACTTTCCAGTATAATCCCAACAATAGTGTAATTGATATATATTATAAAATAAATATTGTATTAGCTTTACATGTGAATAAATCTTTCAACTTTCTTTTGGGCGTCGTTTAATTTTATTATTGAAATTTTATGACTTTGTTATCTGATTTCTTCTCCCTATTAAATTTATCTTTTCATTATATTAAGTATAAATTATGTGTTATATATATATATATATATATATATATATCGTGCACTCTATAATATATTTTAAAAATCATACAACTTGTTGCACTTAAATATATAATTTTTTACACTGAATCGTGCAATTTGTTTACACTGAATCATGCAACTTATATTCTATACAAGTTAATAAGGGTAAATAAGTTTTTATAAAAGAAGAAAAAATAATATTTTATCAAGAGAGAGAAAAAAAGAAAAAAAAAGTACCATTGGAATTGAAAATTTTAAAACTAGGCACCTCTAGAGAGTTGAATTAATAGTTAAAGAGTGGGTATTATATCTGGGTGTCAACAGACACTAATAGTGCATTTTAGAAGCGTGCAACTATTCTAAACAGAAACATGCAACTATGTTCCCATATTAACAGTTGCACTTTTCTGTGTACATAAGTTGCACTTTTCAGCATAACAAGTTAGACGCTTCTAAAATGCACTATGAGTGCACGGTGCACCCGGGTGCATACAAGACCTAGCCATAGTTAAAAGGTCAGGCAGCGTGGCCTATATAAATTAAGCAAGCGTTGGAGTTGTTAGATCACTCATCAGCAAACGCATAATTAATTTCCAGGTATCCATAATTCCCTTTGCTGTTTCGCATAATTTTCTAATACCAAATGAACATGAAAAAAACGTGTATTGAATGTTTTAATTATCATGTTTTTGTTAATGATGCAGGATGAAGGTGAATGTTGTTAGCCGGAAGTTGGTGAAACCATCGAGGGCGACGCCGTCGCACCTCCGCACGTACAAGATCTCAGTTCTGGATGAAAACAACCCGACAATGAACGTCATTCGGATACTCTACTATTCTCAATATCAACAAAAAGATATGACCAACTTAGAAGATTCACTTGCTCAAACCTTGTCCCAGTTTTACCTACTTGCCGGAAGATACGACCAAGAAACACACCAAGTTGATTGCCACGACCAAGGCGCCAAGTATTCGACTGCACTAGTCGACTGCCACCTGGATCAACTCATCGGGGGCGCTGACGTGGAAGCCGACCAGCTCAACCACCTGTTGCCGCTAGAAGTTGGGGCGGCCGACCGTCCAACAGATCCCATGCTCGCCATCCAAATCAATAAGTTCAGTCATTATTAATATATTGGGGTAAATTGCAGAAGTGGTCCCACGTGAATCTACCTTCATAAATATGGTTATTTTTTAAACAAAAATGGTCCCATAAGATTTTACAAGCAAAAAATTACAAATGAATTTTTGGGACCAAAATTATTTTTTGAAAATTCTCTTGGATCAAAATTGTTAATAAAAATCAAAATGGAACCATTTCTGCGAAAAAAAGGAACAAAAAAAAACGTGGTATTAGAGAACTATATACAAATGAATTAATCCATCACCTCTCTACAAGTTTGAGCTTTTAGATGAGATGAGATTCTTTCATGGTATCAGAGTCTTCAGCTCACGCCCTCGTCCTGGGTTCAAACCCGCTGATAGCAAAAATTCTATCCACATTTTATTATACACTTGTTGGGCCTCCTTTTTCTCTCAATGATGGAGTTGACGACCCAGAGAATAACTCAGCCCACAAGTGAGGGGGAGTATTAGGGAACTATATACCAATGAATTAATTCTTCACATCTCTACAAAACAAAAACTCTACCCACATCACATTTTATTATACACCTTGTAAGGAGAGTATTAGAGAACTATATAAAAATGAATTAATTCCTCACACACCTTTAGGGAGGGAACTATATAAAAATGAATTAATTTCTCACATCTCACAAGCTTTAGCTTTTAGATGAGACGAGATTGTTTCATGTGGGACTAAAACAGCAGACGAAAAATTCACATGGACCACTTCTACAATTTACCCTTAACTTATTAAAAACCAAAACAGAAAAAATAAATATGCAAAAAATGCTAAAACCATATATCTAATAGTGCAGGTTTGAATGTGGGGGATTGGCAATCGGAGTGTGCGTATCGCACCGGATTTTCGACTCGGCGTCACTGGGCATATTCCTGGAAGGTTGGTGCAATGCTGCGGTAGGGAAGCCCCTCATCTGCCCCACTTTCGACACTCCCATCTACTTCCCTGCCGAAAACATGCCTCCTCAACAGTTTTACGTGTCCAGAACTCTACA
Organism: Stenogyne calaminthoides; assembly: GCA_037126765.1. Lineage (NCBI taxonomy): Eukaryota > Viridiplantae > Streptophyta > Magnoliopsida > Lamiales > Lamiaceae > Stenogyne > Stenogyne calaminthoides. The sequence continues at coordinate 81,453 of JBBCBC010000002.1, forward strand.
AAAGAAAATCATCACCCGCAGATATGTATTTAATAAAAATGCCATATCTCTACTCCGAGGAATGCTCGAAACCACTTGGAAATCAAATGGGATCCAACTCCCCCCATCTAGGTAATTAATTACCTCTCCTTTCTTTTTTTTCATTAACAAGTAGTCCCTCTGTCCATTAATTTTATGCACACTTGTCTTATTTGTCCGTCCATTAATCTTATGCACACTCCATTTTTGGCAAAAGTTACTTTATATTTATCCCTCAATCATCACCTAATTATTTCAAATATCATTGTAATTTACTCACAAACAATCACTTTATCTATAAATGGGCCCTACAATATCCTATAATACTCTTACTTTATCTATTTTTTTCTTAAAACATGTGTCAAAAGCATCAGGAGTATATATTAGCTCATGTAACAAGAATCAATATTATATATGAATGTTTTGATTTTGTTTGGGGCCTGCAGGGTGGTGATGGTGTCTGTTGTGCTAGCCCAGGCTCTGCTACGCGCAGACAGGGCAAAGCACGGTAAGTCAAGGCCCTCCCTGTTTGGCCAAGTTATAAATGCCCGTCAAAGGATTGTTCCGCCCCTGCCAAAACATTCTTGTGGCGCATGGATAACGGAAGTATTCGTGGAGTTGTCTGCAACGGAGAGTCGCGTAATGGAGCAGAATTTTGCGGGTATGGCGTTGAAGATGCGAGAGGTTATAGTTCAGGGCGTTAAAGACTGCGCCAGTATACTGAGCGACAGAGACTTCGGAAGATGGCTAATAATTGACGGTTGTCAAGAGAGTGGTCAAAAAGCAAGCAGCCCCGATTACAAGGTTGTATTTATGTCTGATTTCTCCAAATTTGGAGAATATGAGGTTGACTTTGGATTTGGGAAGCCTGTGTGGGTAAGCATGGCGGCCGTGCCTCTTGACGACCATGTCATTCTGCTCAACACCAAAAACAACGACGGGATTGAGGCGTGGGTGTATTTGGAAGAGTCGGACATGTCTTTTTTTGAAAAAGATGAGGATCTTCGGAAGCTTACCTCCATCTCACCTTCAAACCATGCTTGATCAAGGTCATCTCCTTTTATTGTTTTACCAAACATTCCAGAGCCTACGTGCTCTAAACTACTGTGCGTATTTAAACAATCTTTATTTTCATGCTTTGTGTTCAAGTCCCAATGTCTGGGCGTACTCTGCTTTCTCGAGCTAGCTCAAGAATTTATGTTTCTATTTTACCGATGATCGATCGATGCTTTCTTATTGCTTTATATTCTCTCAACTCTTCGGCATGATGCTTGTATACTTTATTTTATGCCAACTCCTTATCTTGCAAGTTATTTATGCATTATTTTCGAAGAAAATTCAACCTTGAAACTTTTTTTATGGTCTTCTGGATACTTACTTCTTCCCCTTCATACATAATTCATTTTTGTAAAAGAAATTAGTATGTTCTCATACTTAGAATAAAGTTATTTTCGCTTTTCCTGGGAAACACAAATTGATGCGTTCTTGTCTTTCCCACACTTATTACATTTTTATGTTTTTAAAGTAAAATATTTGTTAAGTCACTGCAAATTCATGTTTCCAACTCATAAGACTAGTTCAATTGGTGGTGCGGTAGGGGTTGAAGGAAAATGGGTAGCTTCGGGCAAGTTGGTTGTTATTGTGAATCTGTGCGGCCGAAGAGAGACGAGGGATAAAGTCAGACTTTGGAGTTCTTTGTTGAGGAAAATTCAAAACAGTAATATTCGTCTATGGTGTTTGATAGGTGATTTTAACGAAGTTAGAGGCATTAGTGAAAGGAACACTACAAAGAACGCGCGTTATACCGATTTAAAATTAGCGACGGCAATATAAAAAACCGTCGCCAAATAGCGACGGGTTTTACGACGATTACGGTCAAATGGTCAAAAGTCAACAATTTTAGCGATGAAATTAGAGAACCACCGTCGCAAAAATAGCGACGGTTTTAGCTTTTAGCGACGTTTTGGACTAATCCCTTTAGCGACGTTTTAGGACTTTATCCCTTTAGCGATGGTTTTTTAGCGACGTTTTTTTTTTTTTTTTTTTTTTTTTTTTTTTTTTTTTTAAATTTTTTAAAAATATTAATTATGTATTTTTTTTTATGTTTCGTGATTACACAAGATTTTTTAAATGTTGTTAATGCACCTTACCGTATATTTAATTTATAGTCACTTGGAGAAGAGTTTCACCTGACTGTAGTCAGATCTATATCGAGGAGTTTACGGTATAAAATTTAATTCATAGTATATTTAAATATATATATATATATTGACTAAAAGTAGTACTTGTTTAAATAGAAAAATAGTACTTATTTAAATGAAAGTATTACTTGTTAAATGAAAATAAGGAAAAATTAAGCAACAATATTTATTTTATTTTAATCACCTTTTTTCAGTTATTGGACTATATGTTGGGCTACTTAGGGGGCTTTAGGAGAATTAAGATTGGACCTTCTAATGGACCTTTAATATCTAATATTGAGCCACAATATTATTCAAGCCCATAAATATTAATTAATCCCACTACATAATTAATATTGCACTATCCATCTTAACCCATATTACAAGTCAATATGGCTCCTGCTATTATTTCCGTGTTTAAGATTATCTAGCCCATTAATTAATTCAAGCCACCAAATAGCTTTCCATTAATTAATATCTTTTATCCTTGGTCAAGAAACCGTTCAACATTATTATCCATACCGAAAACTAATTCCACTTGCAAGATTTGGTATGATAAAGCTTATGAACCTCCCAAGGGGGCAAATCAAACAAGCGTATTTGCACACGATTCTTCAGATTAAATCTTAGCAATCACATGTGACCAATAATATTGCCCAAGATAAAAAGTATTGAATCTCGTTGATTCTCTATCCATGATAAGTCAAAGCAATAGTTACCAATCACACGTGATCCTATTTAAGGAACGAAGATTAAGAAATAACGAACCACCGAGGTCTAATTCTTTTGTTGTTACGTTACTCAAGAATTTGTCCTCCTCAGAGGTCCTATTCAAAGGCATCACCATGCACTAGTGTAATCTCTTAGTCAAGACAAGCCAATCCGAGCCTTACACTTCAACCTTTCACGATGGGTTGTTCATTTCATCTAGGTCGTGAATGGCGTACTTTTTAGTTACAAGGACCGTTAATTTAATCTTACGTGATCCGGTATCACTAAATTAACTACAATGTAACACGCACGACTTATTGAACAGCTTATCTTGAAGAAATATATGTAACATTCGATAATATTTAAAGCATCAGTGATAAACAATTTATTTCAGTAAATAAGTTCGAAATTCAGTTTTGATTATACAAAGTAAAAAACATACTTTCTAGTATAATCTCAACTCACAGGTCCCGTGTTCGGTCCCCCTTAGGAGCGAAAATTTGCCTCATTTAATTTGGAGGCTTGGTGGCTTATATATGGCATGCTTGGTGGTTGGGTTCGACATGGTCCGTGGTTCGGTGCCCACCCGGACGCCCCCTGGGCTCGGGTTCAAACCACCGTGAGCCATTTTTTTTGTAAAATTCACGTTTTAGTGACGGATTTAGCGACGGATTTAATAAAAAAAAATTAAAAATTATTTTTAAAAAAATTATTAAAAAAAATCGTCGCTAAATCCGTCGCTAATCAGCGACGGTCACAAAAAACTGTCGCTACGGTTAGCGACCCTCGATTCAACGTCATATTTTTTTCCGTCGCCAAAACCGTCGCTAATGTCGTTAGAGACGGTTTTTTCAGTCGCTAAAATCCTCGTTAGACCCCGCTTTTTTTGTAGTGGAAATGGAGGAACTTATATCATCTAAATTCAAATTCAAGAAGATTTGAGGAGTCATTGATGGGAATGAGATCACCTATTTCATAATTGGTGTTCCACTTTGTATTCCATAATATGGATGGATGACAATAAAAAATATTCAACGAACTACCATACCATGTGCCAATGTGTTAAAGATCTAGAAGGGGTGAAACACCAATGGAATACGAAAATTGGAACAGGGGAATCGAAACGTCATTGATGAGTATTGGTTATTTGATGTGCAACTAATGGGTGAGAAATTCACTTGGTCTAGACTAGATGGTCGATGTTGCAGTAGAATCGACCGTGCTCTAATGAGTGGATAATGGAGTGGGGCTCGTGTAGATTGCGGTGGTTATCAAAGGGAAGCTCGGATCATTGTCTAGTTTTTTTTCACTAATGTGACCAGAATTGGGGTCAAAACCCTTCAGGTTCTTTAATGTGTGGCTAAAGAATCTCGGTCTATTGAAGTTCGTCGAAGAAAATTGGGGCTAAAATTGTACAATTCGAAAAAAAATTGGACTAATTTTATTACTCAAACATTCATGGGACCATTTCAAAAAAAGTGAAAATTATGGGATCATTTTGGATTTAATACCGAAAACGAATAAGAAGTAAGTGAAAGTGAAATAGATTTACGTTAAAAGAAAATTTTAAAGTTTAAAAAGGAAAATAAAATTGTTTAAAATTAATTAGTCAAATTAGATTAGAATAAAAAAAAGGAAAAAAAACTATTTTAAAAAATGAAGCTACATTACAAAATTAGATTAGGAAAAGCGAAAAAAGAGGGTTTGGGTCTGGGTGGGAATAAATAAAAAATTTGCACTTAACAGATATCGAACCTCCAGCCTCACTACTCCAAAGTGCAACGCCTCCCAACTAGGTTGGCAGCTTTTCACCACTTTCTTCAACTTCGTAATATATATATTTATTAATTTAGTATATAAAATTAAAAAAAAAATTGTGAGGCCAAGGGTGACGGCATGGCCCGCACACCCCCAGGGCCGGCTCTGGGTGGAACCCACCCCCATTTATCTCGCACCCTTTCCTATCTCAAGAGAATTAGAAGAATTCAATGAAGTATGTCACCTCGTCATTAAAGCGAGCTAATGTAGCTCACCTACAAGGAAGTGACGAGGTTGATCAGCTTGGCCTGGCAAAGAGACGACCTTTGACTATGATGTGACATGTGTTGGCGATCTTCCTTAAATCGTGTTGAAATCAGAGAATATCGGCAATTTTACAGGTTTAGTTACCTACTTTGGGCAATCTTCGCAGAGATCTAGCGCAAATCTAGGGATTTACTCTAAAAAACGACAAGCGAGCAAGTCGAGGTGGATCGAGCTCAGTCGAGCTACATCGATCTCCTCTCGTCAACTGGATTTCGTGATCTTTAGCAATTAATGATTTTGCAGGCATTAAATGCACCATGTACTATAAGTTGGGAGAGTGAGATCTACTCTCCAAACCATGCACCATGTACTATCTCCCCAATTGTATTATAAATAGAGGTTATTTAAGACCAAAGAATTTATTACTCTCTTGAATTGTTCTTTCATTGATTGAAGAACATTCTCTCTAACACTCACTTATAGGTATTTATTGCCACCAAACATTATTAATTACCTATTTGTATCACCAAATTCTAAACCACAAATAATCTCGATATTTTGGTATACAACACCGGTCATCTATTTGTAGACATTGTAAAATCAAGTGACAGAATAATAAATATATAGAAAGAATCATAATGCAAAAGTAAAAACGCAGAAAAGAAATTAGATGGGTCCATTATATATATTTTAGCCCATTAACAACTCATTTTGCAACTAGCCCAACTCAAATCTGCTTTCATGGTTGTATATTCGTTATTAATTTAACCATCTATATATTTAATTTTCCCAGCTTAAGCACTAGTATTATACGTTTGAATCATGCATATACAGTTAGAGATTCATATGATCTATCAAGAAATTCGATTAGATTGTTCGGGTATATGAAATTCGCACACGTTTTATTATTTACACAAGTAGAGCTGGCAATTCTGGCCGCCCGGCCCAGCCCTGCCCATTCCATCGGGCCAATTGATGTTATTGGACTGGGCCTGGTCCAAATTCCCATTGGGCCTGTAAAAATGTATATCAATCTAGCTTTATATGGGTTAGCTGGCCAACGGGTCAGCCCGACCCAATGTTCAATTTTTTTTTTATTAAATAAATATATCATATATGTGAACTAAATTTAATTTTTTGAAAATAAGAATTAACATAAAAAATTATTATAAACATCTGAAGTCCTTAATAATATCATAATATAAGAATTTGAGGGGGTGTGAATATTTTTCACACACACAAAAATTGTGTTGAATCGAAACACATTATTTAAAAATAGATTTTTAAATGCTCCGCATTAATAATCTATATTTGAAAACATAAATTTCAGATTTATATTCAATTATATCAAATCCTTCAACAAGAACACAATTTTATAAAATACAAAATTTAATTCTTAATAAAAATAATAAATTATTTATTAGAAAATTAAGGTGTCAGGCCAACCGGGCCGCCCATTAGCCGACGGGCCAAATTGACCTGAGCCCATTAGGCACACATGCTACATGGATCGGGCCAAATAAACTCATATTTTTGGGCCTATAATTTTACAGTCTAACTCATATTTACCTTCGAGTAGCGGTGCTCAATTTGTCGGCTCTAGTATATATATGAATATAGTAAAATAGATATAATATGTTTTTATACATATATGAATATCACGTCTCATATATATAATATTTTATAAAGTTTTTGTAGACGGGTAGAGAAATATAAATTGTTCACAATTTTGTACGCAACTGAAATTAAGTTTAACTATTAACTGGACTATAATCACTAATCACATATAATTACTAAATATACTTGATTTAAACCATTACTGAAATTGTGAAATCACATAATTAATAAATGAATTAAACCCAAAGGAAAAGTAAACCATAAATAAATAATAGAATAAAAAAATAGAGGGACATTCCCAAATTCACCCCTGGCCTATTTCATTTGATCTTCGTTTTTGCCCCCAAACCCTTTCAAAATCTCTCTCTCAATCAATCAACAAAACGTTTGAGCTGAGAGAGATTTCATTCCTGTAAATCTAATAAATCACATAAAATCTTTTGTTTGAATTTTGTGCATTTGGGGAAAACAAAATTGCGAAAAAATGGGGAATGTTTTTGTGAAGAAACCAAAGATCACGGAAGTTGATAAAGCCATTCTTTCCCTCAAAACTCAAAGGCGTAAGCTCGGTCAATACCAGCAACAGGTATCCATCATTCTCTAATTATATATTCTTTTAATTTAACAAATTTGAGGTTTCTCTATAATTCCTTATTTTGATGGATTCAGTTTTTGTGTTGGGAAATCATGATCTTTTTTTTTTTTTTATGTGGAAATTAGGTTTCTGTATTAATTGTTATGGGAGTTAACTTAATCATGTCGATAGGGTATCTGAATCATCTAATTTTCAGCGTGTTGAGCATTGATGCTTTGGTCTATAATGTACCTTTAGGTGCGCCTGTTTGGATGAAATCTTTATTTTTTCTTTCATTAAATTTGATGATCATTATCCTTAAACAGGGAACTGTGTTGATGAGTTTATTATTATTTTCAACTTGGAGTGTATTAATGGAGCATGACTATTGTAGAACATAGTTATGAGATATGAAATTGTTTGGGATATTATCTTACTGAGATTATACCTGGTGATTGGCATTAGGACATCTCATAGGTACTGGGTTAATGTACTGGTTGTTTGAAAACATAGATGCTTATATATACTAATATCAGGTTTATTTTTTATAGCCTTTGGAAGAAGGGTTATGAGAGGAATGGTTTCTGCTTCTATTTGAGAACGATTACATCTCTGTTAGTAGATGTTTATGTAAATAGATTGTCCTAACTGGATTCATGATGAAATCTTTGTGGTTTGTAAGCACTGTACTTTCAATTATAAGATGTGTGTTGAATGGTCCAATTCGGGCCATCTTAAACATAAACCAAAGGCATGAGATTTTCATGTTTAGCAAAGATTTCATTTTTCATGAATTGATTTGGCGTCGGGATTTTGGAAATCTTCAATGATTATTCATATAAAGGTGTAGGAATTCTGAAGTACGAGCCATAACATTTATCAATTTTACAGTTTGGCAAGGTAAAAAAGATAGAATCTTAACTATTAGTATCCGATGCCTTTCATTAGACAATTGAGCTTTGCTGTTCTTAGGAATTTTTTAATTTCTATAGCATACCTCTCATGCAAGATGTCTCCATTTTAATTCAGCTACACGATGCATCTCAATTTAAATTGTTATCATAGTTATGTGATGCAGGTGATGTTAACCTTCTTAATTCTTTTTCCGTTGCTAATTAAATAGTTGAGACAAAGTTCACATTATATTTATTAACATTTGGGCCACACTTCAGGGTGCTCCTCTCCATTCTGAAATAGCCATTATCCTGATTTATTTTTGCCATAGGCATCACAGAACTTAATTTATTATCACTTATTCAAATAGTACACTCATAACCTTCTGGATGACTAAATATATTGCCATTTATGTGTTTCAACTTCTTTCAGCTAGAGGCTGTGATTGAAGCAGAAAAGCAAGCTGCAAAAGATTTACTTCGTGAAAAGAAGAAAGACAGGGCATTGTTAGCATTGAAAAAGAAGAAAGTCCAAGAAGACCTATTGAAGCAAGTTGATGGTTGGCTTATTAATGTAGAGCAGCAAGTAGGTTTAATTTCAATGAAGTTCTTTTTCTATTTAATATTCTCAGTTGTACCTTTGCTAATTCTTCTTTATATTATTCTTCTTTGATTCAGTTGGCAGATGTTGAGCTGGCAAGCAAGCAAAAGGCAGTTTTTGAGAGTTTAAAGGCTGGAAATAGTGCTGTTAAAGCAATGCAAAGTGAGATAAACCTCGATGATGTTCAAAAACTGATGGATGATACTGCTGAGGCAAAAGCTTATCAAGATGTGAGTTTCCCAGATTTGCTCCTCCATTTCTCTATGAGATATTGCGTATTTCCGTTAGATCAGGACAAAATATTGGTTTCATTATTTGTCGTCAGTTCTTACATCCTCTTAATTGTTGTGTCACATCTAATGCACTATGTTCTTCTGATAAATCCCATGGTTGACAGTAAATTTATTTTCCTTTTGATAAGATTGGAAACATGGAGAGTATTTAAAAGCTGAGAAAGATGCAATCGCTTTTCTCTAAAATACTTCAATTTCTTCTACTTCTGCATGTTATGTTATGTTCCTTTGATCTGATTTTACATTTGGAACCTTGTGAGAGGTTGATTATTATATATATAAAAGAAGTTAGGATCGTAAATAAGTGTCATCTTTGCTTTCAGTTTGCAATTTGTGGTTCCTAACCAGAAGCCTATTCTGTAGCTTTTCACTCTTTCTTTTATTTTTTGGGGGGTATAGGAAATTAGTGCAATTTTGGGAGAGAAACTATCAGCTGAAGATGAAGAGGAAGTTCTTGCAGAATTCGAGGATCTAGAGACTCAGGTCTGTATTTTTTATTTTTGTTATTTATGCCATTCTGCCCCTGATTTACAGAATTTCACCGTAACAGTATTTTCATTTCAGTAGATATTTAAAAATAGGTCATTTTCCCCTTTAAAGAACATAGTCTGTTCCCGTGTCAATTATGTTTGTTACAACTATGTGGTTGTACATTATACTTTCTATGGTGAACGGTTGAATATTCAAACAAAAGGCGGTAAAAGAAAGTAGCTGTTTACTAAAGGGCTTTTGTGGTTTTTCACAGTTAACACTTCAGGATCTGCCCAAAGTTCCATCTACAGAAACGTCTATCGAAGAACCAGAAGAAAAGCTTGATCTTCCTGATGTTCCGACTAAAACACCACTCATCGAAGATTCTTCTTCTGAAATTTCTGCACATAAAAAAAGGTTCCCTCTCTCTCTCTCACACACACACATGCAAAGTTCATCCAGCCAAATTAAAATTCCTGTTTACATGATTGCAGTTATGGAGGAACCATTACCTGCTTGAATTTGGGTGTGATGAAGAATGTTATGGGACATCATTTGTGCACTCTGCATCCAACTCTTCAGATGACTATAATTTCTTTTTGCTTGTGTACAATAGTTTTCCATTTTCATCGGTGACAATTTGTAAATCTTTGCAAAATATATGAAAATTCTTGTTTGCCAAGGTCTTAAAGTCTCGAATATAGAATATATCATGTCATCATTCTTAAAATCTGGGCTTGTATGAAATATGAAAATTAATTCAAGTTTCAGTTCTTGATATTTTCTTTGTAGTAGACAATGTAATGTAAGATGGTGAGTTGTGAGACGAATCTTAATTGAGAGTGACACTTGTGTGTGCACAAAATTGCACAAAATGTAATGGTGCAATTGAATTCAATTTCAATTTGGATTGATCATCTACACCTTAAACACTAAATAATGAACTCTAAATCATGACATTTTTGGGTTGGGTGAATCATGAATCACTCGGGCCGAGTGAGCCATGAACCATTTAGGTTGGGCCGGGTTCGGGTCGGGCAAAAAAAATTGGTAAAAATTGAAAAAAAAATGAATTAAATTCAATTGCACCAAATCAAAATTGGTGCAAATGAAATTTGCCCTTAATTGAGGTGGTAATGTTGTGAAATTTGTTCATTGTGAAACCTTTTTACTATGAAATTGATTCTTTTTTTACAGGCATGACCCTTTAGTTTCACGACTAATTAATATTCTTTTGTAATATAAGTCATATTTTTCAGTTATCACTACTAAATTACTAGTAGTTTAATATTATCTGTTATAATATATGTCACATCCTTAAGTTTGAGATACTCTTTTTAGTAAAACTTTACATACTTAAGTTATCACAACTAATACTCTAGTAATCAATTTCACATATTCTTGTGTAAAATTTATTCATCCTATAATTTGTCATCTTAATTTAATAATATTTTATCTAGTTTAGAGTTGGATTGTTCCAAGGAAGAAACCTATATACTTTGAGGATCTCAAAGAAAATTCAATAAAATAGCTCAAAAGTTATTTCATCATACGGAGGCAGGAAGATTTGTCGGGGTTGATTAATCTTATTGTTGGGTTTTTTTTTCCTAAAAACAAGTAGATTTTCTCGATTTTCATCCAATTTTATATTATGATTGAACCAATAATAATATCGATATTATGGCAATGGCAAAACCGCACGCAATAATGGTGGAATTCTTATTCCAAGGCCATATCACCCCTTTCGTACACCTCGCTGTAGCACTCGCTTCAAAGGGTTGTACCGTCACCGAATACACCCACCACCTCATGTCAATTTCCAAGCCGATTATGAAAGACAGTATGATGAAGTCATGCCTGCAAATTAACAAAGCCGATTTCGTGTTATGCAACACACTGCAAGAGCTAGAACTCGATGCCATATCAGGTTTAAAGCAAAAGCTTCCAATTTACGCAATCGGCCCCACTAACTTCTCCGCCAACATTGGAGGATTCTTGACGCACTGTGGATGGAACTCGTTGCTGGAAAGCATGTGGTTTGGGGTTCCCCTGATTTGCTATCCTCTTTTAATGGATCAACCCGTGAATAGGAATATGGTGGTTTATGATTGGAAGATCGGGATTAATTTTTGTGATGGTTTCGAAAGAGGAAGTTGCGGACAAGATTGGCTAGTTTATGACTTGTTCGGAGGAATTGAGGTTGGAAATGGACAAGGTAAGGAAGCTGGTGCATGGAGCATTGGATGTAAACAGGTCATCGGATACGAATCTGGATAAATTTATCCAACACTTGAAGGACAAGATTTGCAGTTGAATTTCTAATTTCTCATGCTTCCTAATTTTTATTTTTTTGAAAACTCGTGTTTCCGAATTAATAAAGTTCAATGTTTTGTGTTGACTTATTTATTTTGTAGTCTCGTGATTCAATTATCAAATAGAGTCACAGGGACACAAATGAAGGTACATTTGGAAGAAACGTTGAGAAATAGCTGAAGTGACAATCAATTAGAAGAAAAAAATAAAAAAACTTGACATTTAAAACGACACTTACTGTGAAAAGGAGGGAACATATATACACAAACGGAGACATAAAAGAGCAGAAGTGTTCCAATAATTAACTGTCATTCAAAGCAAATTATGTCATCAAAAGATATCAAAGAGATGGCCAATTAGGCAAAGATGAAAGGAGACATAAATTCTGTAATTTTTAAGGTAAGGAAATAGGCAATTAATGCTCTTCATTCCATTGTAAAACTACCCTAATTCCTCCTGCTCTGTTGTGTGTGCAGTCATAAAGTCAAAAAACCATCGTCTTCCAGCCAAAACAAAGGGGCTTGAATCATCCATATACTTCTGAGTCATTCCCATCTGGATTGAAACAGACAACGAAACATCAGATTTGTGCATTCTGAAATAACAAAAAAGAATCAGTTTTTCGGGTGATTATTTACAGATGAATACTGCTGCCTTAGGCTCGGTCAATCAAGATAGAAGAGAGTAACAATCTTCCGCATGTTTTTTGCTTCTTGACAGGTTTCCATGAGCAGCCTACTGTCATGAAAGGCAAAACAAATAACCTGCTGTACTTGTGAGATGATGTCCATGTTACACAGCCTGTATTTTACGTAAACAAATCAGGTAACTTATTTCACAATAATCATAGCAAAGTCATTTGGCACTAGGTAAACTTAATTAGTCATTTGTATAAATTGTTTTCACTAAAAAGTAATAGTTTTTTTCATTGAACAGTATTAGTAGGTGCACCGTTTGCTCTGTGCAACTTTGGTGCGCACAAGTTTTACTCAAATTAACTGCATACATTGATTTAAGACTTGCGAACGATATGTATGAAAGAGAAGTAGTACCTGCTGGCCTCTATCAATGGGAGATGATCATTGTAAGGCTTCTCTATTACATTTTTTACCTGTGAACCCGAGAAGGAATGCAGGTTAGGATTTATGAACTTATAAACACAGCCTATAAAATAAATGAAGATATTATAGGTGATCTTCTTATCTTATTCCAACCCAACACAACAAAACACCTCTATCTTTTAGATAAAACATGTGTTGTTGGCCACCAACTAAAATATACAAGATAGTTGTTCATCAGATAAAGACAACAATAGTGATCAAATTAAGACAAGAAAAGAATAATTAGAAACATCAATCCACCTAAAATGAAACATCAACACAACTATGAATTGAAAGGCAATGTTTTGAAAGGATTTGCATTAGATGTGTCATTATCAGATCATTTTCCTGGCACTGCCCAAATATGAATTGTTTGAATGTTGTTTTACATGAAAAATATATGTGAGGGTAAAGGAGACGAGAAATTATAACATATGTGAAAGAGGCAAAATTTAAGACTCAATATCTTGGTTGGTTAAATTGGATATTGATGGATGGAGACTGATATCGGAAACCCAAAACTTAGCTACAAGCCATCGAAGTAAAGTTCAAGGGACGTGGTACAAACTTATACAAATTTATTGAAGCAATCATCATATTTCTCTACTTTCTCAGTCTTTGAACAGCTCAGAAGTACTTTCATCAAGAAAAGCATATAATCTTCTGATAAAGTGTAAGCAATCTTTATTATGCAAAGAGTATATTATGAATCTAATTTGAACTCTAATTAGAAGACTTGTCTCATCAATCTGATATGGCTTATGTGTTAATCCACCAGATCACCACTCTTAAAATCCTAGCCCTCATGGAAATTAATGCAAGAATTCTAAGGCATAAAATATAAAAGCAAAAAACTTCTGTCAGAAACAAAATGATGAATAAAAAGATCAGCTAAGATCATTGATCCATCAAATTTAACAGTAAATATTTTGATCAGCAGATCTTACTTTAGAAAGTAACTCTTGGCTCTCCGGAGGTTGCTTTTTCAAACTTTGTGGCAAAATCACAGTCAGCAGCTCTGGTTTTTCAGCACGAAGAGCTCCTCTAATGACAGCAGCATTTGTCCCTGATGCCCCTGATGTGAAGATATGGTTTTTCTACCAAAGGAAACACATGACATCCATAATAAATCTTCATTTTTGCACATACATGATAATGTTCAGCACACATGAAAGTCAACACATAAAACAAAAAGGAGTGATGAAATAAATTTTGTGACTTCGTACTGTTATGACCATCGCATAGCTGAGAATCTCAATTAGTTCTTGGTGCATGAACCCCATGTTTCGTGTCCCAAAGAAGCCAATTGATCTAGGCCCTTGTTGTTGAATTGCTAGTAACTCCTGAAAAAGGTAACATAAGTAAGATGATTGATTTAATATATGAAAATTACAGTCTCACTTTAATCGAAAAGCTCAAAAATTCAAACATTATGTACATTGATGATAACAAATACCCCAGATACCAATGAAATGAAATTCAGCCAAATAAGTCACTTGACATAACCTAGCTAAGGATATCTTTGGTTTGGGATTTCAAAATCTAAATACTTGGGATTTTAGAATCCGATATTTGAAAACCCAATGTATTCACCCCTATAAACCCCACAATACCATTCTTTCTCCATCACATTCACTCCAATGACTTATTAATATAAATATATTTTTTTTATTCTCAATCTCAATCTTCTACTCCTTTTCACACCTCTTTTTTTCTACTTCTACAAATCCAATAAAACACACTAATGCATAAAATTAAATCCTACCCTACTTAAATATTAAAAAACACACTCCATTACTATTTATCAGGGTTTTAAAATCCAGATTTCATAATCCGCTAAATCTCAAATCAAACATACCCTAAAAGAAGGTCATGCATAAGAATTGTTAATTGGATACGAGTTGAGCATGAACGAACCTGCAGGTAGTCCACATCAGGTGCGGGTTGATACTCAGACACCAAGACGGCTTCAGACCCTTTGACAAGAGATTGGGCTTGAGTTGGAATCTGTGTTGATACTTCTTCATCTGAACCGAACATTTGGATCTCATTCTTTTCTCCATCTCCCAAATTGTCAATGCTTTGCTGAGTCTGCTGATATCCTAAAAGCCACTACACTAGCACATAGAAAACAGAGGCCCCTGGTAGTAAATCATTAGTGAAAACCAACTGATACGTTGAAATATATCACTAATACAGTTTCACTTGGTCTGAATAGGTTAAAGTTAATGGCCTTGTTACAGTCATATAGATAGATATATAAGACACGTGTATCCAGTTTTATTGATTCATCCTTTAATTTAAATCATTGAAGCCTTTGTTTTGTATTTGCATTTGCTAATTGTTAATAAGGTAATATTTTGTAAACAAAAACAAAACAGTATAGATCTCACTGAAGATCATGTTAATCGTTATAAGCAATCAAAAATAACTAAAAAAGATCAAGCAACGGGCCAGAAAGAAGATGTTAATTAAAATCACTATCCGAATACATTAATTAGCGATACACTGATTATATTTTTCCTTGTGACTTTTAATAAATGTAATTTTCTTATAGAGTTAACATAGATGGAAGTCTAAAACAGCCGTAGATGTATGATTGTGCCACAGTGCATCCTCGACGGAGACTTGAAACTCATCAACTTCTTAAACAATAAAATGTTATCTTTCTAGATATTCGATTGAGGAGGCTAAAATTGGTGTACTTCTTGAATTTTTCCATGGTTTGCAATTGAAATGGCAAATCTTATGGCATGCAATAGAAAATATCTTGATTTTGTTTGAGATTGGAAACAGTAGGGATTGTAATTTTGTAGAATACATGTGCCAAACAAGTACCATAATCAAGAGGAAAAATAAAAACGGGGAATATCAAATATGAATCAGAAATTGCATCAAGGGCCTCCACAACAAAAAGAAATATTAAAAAAAAAAAAAAATTTCCAGTGGGCCAATGGAGAAGTAGCTAGGCATTAAATTTCAGTTTGTACTGGAGTAATGTTAAGAATCTAATCCTAAATGATTTAAACTGGAACATTTATTAGTTTAAAAAGGGAAATTAACGCTGTCTGATCTTAAGTCCTCCAACTTCATAATAAAAAAAATTCCATTTTATGAAATCCACATTCCATTTTTATTTCTTAAACAGATATTCTTTAGTCATGCAAAAGGTAGCTCATGCTGATTGCCACGTATATCATACAAGAGTTACTTTTCTCTCCTATCTCATATATACGTCCATTATGAACTTTGATTATGAAAAAGTTTAAGACCTAGGAAACCAAATAATCACATAGGAAGACCTAAACTTAAGGTACCCTTGAGTCATCTTGGAAAATGCTAATCAAATTAGTAAATTACCACAAAAAAACTCAACTTATAGAATGCTTTTCTTTATAGAACAAATCTATATCAATGATTCAATATATCAAATTCAATAATTCATGCAGTCATATTATCACTGAATAATTACAATAAAGTACTGATGGCTTTGAGCATACTACTGTATTGATTTCATTCAATATAAAATCTTCTCTTTCTATGTAGCATGCCAAATAGTGGGATAAAGGCTTAGTTTGTCATTATACATGTAAGTTTCTCCTCTCACCTATTCCAGTTACTAGTATACCAACAAAAGCTAAAAAATTATCATCATCATTTTCTTAAAATTCCCAGTTTAGAATCAAGATTTTGAGTTGTTATTTCTCCAGAATATTGTTAATAAAAGTTAAAAAAATCATCTTCTCAATCTATCACCAGATGATGCATCTACAACTAAATTAGAAGTTAACAAATAGAAAAGTCACTGATGCAAAAGAAACCATATGTGCCAAACCACAAACATCACCAATTATCAAAATAGACCACCAACTGGAGATCCAATGCAGCTTACAAGACAAATGATGTAATAAATTTCATTTTTCATAAGCTTTCCACAAAAGCCCAAGATCACTAAACAATCAATGAATCCGTATACGCATTTCCAATCTTGAACGAATTCCCAAATTTAAGCACGAGAACAAAATCAGAGCAAATTAAACGAAACCCACACCCCAAAATCCAACGAATTACACAAAAGCCGAAGCATTTCCCCCTCCCAACACGAAATATCCGAAAACCCAATTTCCAAAATCCCCCAAAATGTAGACAGAATTCAACCACACGCCCTAACATACAAATTAAACAAAACAGCGGGAAAACGAAGGAGAAACGGCATAACAGAAAACAAAATTACCTTATTTTTCTGGGGAGAAGAGTGGCACGAAGAGGCAAACCTTGTATGAGCACGCGAAGAAGAAAAGGAAAGGGAATGGGTAAAAGCAGTAGATGTTGGTGCAATTGGAATAGCTGTAGAAAAGTGAGAGAGTCTGAAGGAATCAAAATGAGGGAGAGGCCTCAACGAGGGCGTGGTCATTTCTCCTAATTTTGTTGTTGAAAACAATGGTTAATTTGCGTAAATCTTGAATTGGAATTGGATTAAATTGAGCAATGAGGCGAGGAGTAATTGGTTGGCTCAGAGTTGTTGGGAGAGAGAATCTGCTTCCGCCATTCTTTTCCTTTCTGGTAAAAAAAAGCTCCTTTTGAGAGAGTCTGGATATGATTGTTTGTGAATTGTGAGAAAAAGGGAGGATCCTTTGTAGTATTCTTTATTCCTTTTCTACCCTTTATTCTTTCTGTTGTTTTTTTGATAAATAATTAGTAGTATTATAAAAATATATTTGACTTTCGTCGGTGAGTTGAAAACAAATTGTTTATTCTCCTTTCGAAATAATGAAAAAAAATGTGAGCTTGTTTCGTGGTTTACTGTATTTTCATTATTTATAATGTATTTAATTGGTGATGATTATTAAGGTGGGGCACTCAATTCCACCCTTTTTTCTTTAATGGAACATGGGAGCAAAAACATGGAATGAACCACTCTCTATACAATTTGAAAGTGCTGAAAATGCATATCAGAAATCAGATTCAGAAGAAGAAAAATATTTGAAAGTGTAATAAACTCACATTCGTGTGGATGATTTACAAATAGCCTGTAAAGATTTTGAGATGATACAAAAGTATTAAGCGACTTATACAATCACTTAAATTATACTGTCAAGCTAAAAAGAATTATGTACGTCAAGATCCTAAAATAAGTTTCCTTTTTCAAGAATTTCAAACCATTTTTTATTTTTTTTTTTAATCTACAGGGTCAAAAATATTTTTTGTAAATGATCTGAGCTTATAAGGCCAACTAGACTCCAAAACCACAATGGAGAATCACAAATTGAAATTTATCAAGATGATAATCATTACAAGAACGCTGCGTGTGAAAACACAAGTATTAGCGTTCATTCTTCTCCAGGCTTTGTACACAATTATATGTCCCACCTCTTTTTTACGCGAAACATAAGAGCTGATGACTTGATATCATCTTGAGGAACTTGGAGCATGAACTGCACTTTCATCTTCAGAGGGGCCGTCTTCGCTTTCCCATCTTCATCTCCAACCTGAACCATTCAGGATTCTACATCAGATCCTGTATCCTAAGTTTTTGTGAAAAAATGAGTTAATATTACTTTTGGTCCCTAAAGTTTACATTTTTCCAGTTCTGGTCCTCCTTTTTACACTCACATCCCACTGGTAAATGACAGGGAGAAAAATGACATAATCAACTAAATGTGGACCAAATTTGATAATGAGGGAAATGAGGGGGGGGACAAAACGGGAAGAATGTAAACTTTAAGGGACCAAAAATGATATTATCCTGAAAAATATATTTGAGGTTACCCTAGTGAATGTAAAGTAGTGTAAAAGCAACACAGTACTTGCAAAAGAATCCGTTAAGCATCATAAGGACAGGTCAAGTAAAGCATCACAAGAAAGAATTTGGGGAAATAATGGTGGCCACTTTTAACTCAAAGAGAGACATGAGAGAAATTAAGGCAACAAAATGTTATAAGAGTACTTATATATGTATTTAGTGATCGATGAAATTGAGAAAGAAGTTGAGAAGCTAACCCAGAGAGATGCCCAACCAAGTCGCACTTTAGAATCATAACCGGCTTTGAACTTGTAGTCTTTGTCAACTGTGTGTTTGTAGACTGCATTCCAATTGTTTGTGTCGAAGTGATACAAGTAGCTGACCACAAAACCAGACAAATCATATTGTACATTTAGATACCTTATCTCCAACAATCCGCTCAGTACTGATAGTGTGGAACAATTTGTGTAATAAATTGTTATGGAGGGCATGTGTTTTCAATGGGGGATACACAGGACTTGGGGTTTTGCTCAGTCAAGGGTATGTTTAATTTGAAATTTGAAATTCAGATTTGGGATTTTGTATCTGGTTCTACCCTGGGATTTTAGAATCCAGTTTATAAAACCTAATACATTCACCCTACAAACACTCTCCCCAATGATCCATGTGATTTTATTTATCACTTTTCACACTTTTTATTCTCACTTTTGCAACTTCCAATAGAAAACACGAATTATTACACAATCATTCAATCATTACAATTACAATCAACAATAAAATAATAATACAACATCAAACATCTTACTTACACATCCATTTGACATGAAGTTAAATCTTACCCTATCTAATCTCAAAACAAACAAACACAGACACACTACTACTATTTATCACGATTTTGAAATCCAGATTCCAGAATTGGGAAATACACTAACTCTCTATACAAACATACCCTAAATGTAGGGTACAAATTTGCAGTAATTTTTCAATGCCTATTTTGCTGTTGCAAGCTTGTAATTTGATTTTGGATAAGATGTGATCTCAAAAAATCGTTATGAATTTTGGTCAAATTAGATGGGAATAACCTACTTACAACATCAAATCTTTAAAAAAATTATCCTGGGTCTTGGTATATACAAATTAATGTTTTAATTAGAGACATATTGAATAACTAAAAGTGGTTTTTCCCATTGAACTCAGAATTGAAACTTCAGATATTACCAAAATGATCAACAAGGCAGTTTACTTGTTTGCACCAACCCTCCCCCTAACCATCGAAGAGCACTCTTCTTTTTGGCCAGATATACTAATCACAAGTTAAAAATCAAACTTGGCAATTATTTAATTCAGTTATGGAGCCAGTCTCCATGTTAAATAGAATTATGTTCAAGCTATTTTGAGGAGCTGAATATCACGAATAAGCAAAGACTGGACCAGACCTTTCTTTCTATAATGTAAGTAAAATATTCTACAACTCTAAGAAGATAAACAGGTTCTTTGGCATGAATCAGAGTCGTCTCATGAGTCCAGAAAAGCTTTTCTATGACTACAAGAGAAGCAAAATTTCATTTGTTAAATATCTTAGAATCTAGCAATTTACATTTACTATACTTTGAGAGAGAGAGGAGAGAGAAAGGGGGGAGAGAGCACCTCAACTTGTCTGACGGACTGAATCTTCGCTTAAATGCACATGATACTGCATTTGAAGGCAAAGAAATACTTGGAATGAAAGTCATTTGCTCATCCTAAATGTAAAATTTTCATTAGTAAATTGATCAGGAAATTTATTATTTGATCACAAAAGAAAAGCCCAGGATTACAATTCAGAAATTGAAAGAATAGATATCACTTGGGCTGGCAATTTTAATAGTTTAGGTGAAAAGTTAAAGAAACCACATTAATTGTCATATGGACAGAAAGCAAAACCTGAAAATAAAAAAATCAATCAAATGAAATCTTAATTTTTTATGCTTTAATAATATTTGTAGGGGATAGAAGCATTTCATCAAAGTCCAAAAGAAACTACCTTAAATGCATATCTGAAATCCAGATTTTCATCATTGTAATGAGCAGTTGCAACCCCATCCAGAATGTGACTTTTGAGAATTCCACTCACTGCTACAGTTCTCTTCTGTTCCTCTTCTTCCTCATCTTTCTCCTCCAAAGAAACTTCACCAATAGGAAATTTCAAAGTTGCTTTTGGCTGCAATGTGAAAAAGTTAAATATATATTTAATTATATAGTTTCCTTGCATGAATTTTAAATATACCAAGAAGAGCTCTGCAAAATTTAATTCCTCCATTGGGAACTATGCATATATTTCATATTACTAGAAATTAACGAGTGATGAAATTTCAAGCAAGGTATGTATTCCAAATAGATGAAATAATAAAGAATTCAAAGTCAAATCATTCTTACCATGCCAACAGATGGAACAGTGGACGACAATTCAAACTTGTACCCGGGCCTTGCAAGATCTGCAACCATTGCAATCTCTCCTTGTCCAGCCTGAAATTAACAGTATTAGTGTAAGCAAGTGAGTATTACATTTATATCATGTAACCCTCATAAACTAAATCAAAATACTAAATTTTATAGTTTATTGACATTTTAAATGGACATTGTTTCTCCAATTACCATGAATGACTACCAAAAGAATATGGATTTTACGGTACTCAGAAACAAATTGATTAGAGTGGTGATGAGTGTGTTTGTTTGTAATATTATACTGTAAAAATTGCAATGACCACGGACCTATTCTATAAAGGTTCACCTAACAAAAAGATTGGAATAAAAAACTGCACAAAGAAAGGAGGAGCCATACAACAATCAATATCCAGTAACCAAATTCTGGCAATTTCAGCTGAGAACACAAAATTCCAAGTCTATCTTTAAAAGCCGGGAAGTGATAAACTATATTATTTCTTATCTATGTTATTCAAATTATGCTGAAATTATGAATTTAAGTATTTCGAGAATTAAGGTTCAATTCTCTAATTGAACATTCCGCTGAAATAACTCTTAACACACTTAACATCTCAGTTCTATTGAAGGACAGAAAAAATAGAGAAATCATAGGCTCATTCAGCTACTTCAGTAATCAAACCCCAATTATTCAGTCACCAGAAAACATTAAATCACCGAATTAACGGGAAAACGAGAGTCAACACATAGAATTAGAATTGAAGCAACATCGAAACAATACCTTGGCTTGATGAGCAGCTCTGAATTGAATTCCAGGCATAATATCAAACGAAGTTTTGAGCAGAGCATCGCTCTCCTCGACGTCGTATTGCAACGAGAAAAACTTCGAATTGAAGGAAATTTGGGGCTCCGAGACTTCCCCTTTGCTGTTGTTGTAGAACGACAACTTCAATTTACCTAAATTGTCGAGTAATTTGCAGGACACCTTGTGAAGGAAAACGGAGGTGTCGCTGTCGTACTCCGATGTAACGCGGAGCTTCGGGCGGCCAAATTGGAGGAATCTGCCGAATCTGCATCCATCAGCAGCGGCGGAGGTGGTGGAGGTGGGTGAGGCGGTGGCGGTGATAAGCTGAACATCGGGTTTTGCTTCCGCCATTATCGCAGCTAATCTTCTCACTGAAATTATTTCTAAATATAGAATAATAGTAAAATTAAATAAGATAAGGTGTTGTGTGAAATATTACACAATAGTGTTATGTGCAATATATCACAATCAAGAGATAAATTGGCTTTAAAATTCGGTCGTCGTCGGTCGGTCGGGCGGGGCGACACGTGGGTTGTGGGTTGTGCGGTTGGGCGGGCAAATATGTATTAATAAAAGAATATATTTATTAAATATTTATCAGAAATTTCAGTGGTTCAAATTTGTTGTTAATGTATTTAGTTGCGGTTCAAATCCTATTGAACACATAATTTTATTTTTTTGTCAATTTTTTGTGTTCTACATCTATTTTTTGTTACTACATTGTTATATTGAATTTTATTTATTTTTTTGTTAATTTTTTATGTATAATCTATAAGTTTCTTACATTTATATATTAAATTTTATTTATTTTTTGTCAAATTTTTTGTGTGTTACTACATCTATGTATAAGTGTTACTTACATTGTTATATTGAAAAAACTTCATATCTTACGTAACAATTAATAAAAACATAACAACACACATAAATATTCATAACGTAACATGGGTCACATGGTAACACATTATTATTCATATGGAATACATGCAGATTCACATAGTATTACGACGATATATGAACAAAGGTTACATATTACTAAAAAAAACATGTATTATTACATGAACAAAAAGTGTTACCATATAAAAGAAAAACGTGTTACCACATAAATAAAAACCAAGATAAGTGTGAAAAAGAAATTTCAAATCCAAAATTACAGATTTAAAGAACAACTTGATGTGTTACTTCACATGAACAAAAAGAGTGTTACCATATGAACAAAATAGTGTTACTACATGAAAAAAAAGCAAGACAGACGCGAAAAAAATCTTGAAATCCAAAATTACGATTTACTGAAAATGTAAATAGTCTGCAAAAAGGATCTCAAAAACTGCTTCACAAAACCATAGGAAATCACCCAGAAAATTGTGAGGATGAGAAAATTGAAGAAAACAAAAAGAATATGGAAGAAAGAGAAAAAAGAAGAACAAGAAAAAGAGGAAAAAACCTGAATCGCACCACCCATCAAAATCAATCGGTGATCCGTCGGTGGTTTGTTGCAACGCGAGGAAGAAGAAATCAGGCTTGTGAGTCTTGAAAAAGTGAAGAATAAGAAATCGCCTTTTTCATGCGAGAGTCGTGAAGATGAAGGAGGAAGCCCATTAACACGCCAAAGAATCGCCTCTAACCCTACCCTATTATTTGACCCAAAAAAAAAAAAAGATAATCAAGATATATCACTTGATGCAATATCGCATACAAATTTTTGCCATTAAATAAATGTGGGGTTTGGGATTTTTGGGATTCAGAGAGAAAATTATTAAAGTCCTAAAAGTTTTTTTTTTTTTTCTTTTACCCCCTTAAATCATTCGGGTTTTTTGTTGTTATTCGATTGTTGGTAGGTAAATATTAGAATTAATTACTCCTAGATCCATCTTTAGATTCAACAATACTCATAGGTCCATACTTTTTTAAAAATTAGTAGTAGGTCCAAAATTGTATTTGTTTTACTCTCCTATCCTTCTACAAACTTACACGGCAGAAATTAATAGAAATTCACAATTCAATTTAATATTTCATTCTTTCCCTTCTCAAATTTGCTCTCTCTCTCTCTCTCTCTCTCTCTCTTCTCAAATAGCCTCTCACTCTTCTCAAATCTGCTCTCACTCTCTCTCCACAAATCACCACCGCCATGACGACCTTTGTCACTATCCCCATTATTAATCCCCATCCACCCATCCCCAAAATATCTCTCTCTACAAAGTGGAGCCGGTGATTTTGGAATGGGCTACGACCACGAGTGCGGCGCCGCGCCTTCGTGTGCCGCCTCCCTGCGCCGCCTCACTTATTTGTACCCAGCTGCACACCGAGTCACAGCGGATCTTGAAGCGACCCATGACGGATCTTGAAGCAACCACATGAAGGTGCGATATGGTGAGATTCTTATTTATTTGAGGATAATTTGAGATTTTTCTGATTTTTTGTTCAGATTTAGAGTTTCTCTTAATTTGGGGCTTTTTTTTGGTGTAGAGAGAAATCCAGTTGTCCGGCGGATGGTGGTGGGGGTGAGCGGGAGGCGACGGATGGTGGTGGGGATGAGGGTGGAGGCGGCGGACGACGGTGTGGAGAGAGAAAGCAGATGGACGACGGTGGGCGATTTAAGCTCTCCGTCATCGCAAAACTAGGGTTTTTCGTTAGAATGTAGCCCGCCATGCGCCATGCGGCTTCGGCTCTGATTTACTATGTACTTTCTTCGGTTAGGTGTTTTGTTGTTCGCTTGGTTCGTGTTATCGTTTTTGAGTTCTGTGTATGTGTTTCGCAATTTGGTTGTGTCGTGTTCGTGTTCGTGGCTTCTGTTAAGCGATTCCGATGGGTTTGGTGTCTCAGGTGGGTCACAATGTCGTGGGGCTCTTGTTGCGTTGATTTTTGGTTTTCGATTTGCTAATTTCTGGATTTGTTAATTTTTGGTTGTTGGGGTTTCCTTTCTATGGTTATTTATCCATTGTTGCAATGTTTATAGTGTTATCCGGTGCATATTATGTTCTGCGTTTTTGGTACATGTAATTTCATGCGAATGTGTGAATCAATTGTCGACAATTTTTGTTATATTAGAGATTCTCGTGATGATTTTTTAGGTGTATATGCAGTAAATTGCAGATGTATACTTATTCTTCATGGAAGCTTTTTGAAGATTTGAAGATGCATTTATGAAGATATGAGTTTGTTAATTTCTGAGGATGAGGATCTGAAAACCGGAGATGCACATGAACCGTTCATGTTTTTGATGAACCTGTTCATGTGTTTTTATGAACATGTTCATGTCGAAATAAGGACGACAATATGTAATTTTGAGATTTTTTTAGAAGGTTATATGTAATTTTTGGAATTTTAAATAGGTAAATTTCTGTAATTTTTCAATTTTTGATATGAAAATTTCAAGTTGTAATGATTTTCTTTTTTATTGGATTTTTATGGATGTGTAATTTTTTGAAAGAATATTGAATTTTGTATTTTTTTTCACACCAATAATATTTAACATGGTTGGATTAAAAAAAAAAAATCAGTTTTAAGATTTCATAAAATCTTTTTTTTCAAAATCTGAGTGAAGGACGATAGTTGGGGGTGAAGAAAGTACTTTGATTTGATGCCCACTTTTTATTACACTTTTTTCAAAATCAATTTTAAGAGTGTGTTGAGAATAAGGGCAAAGATATCTTTTAGAAGTGTTTTTTTTGGACCTATGAGTAATATTAAAAATGGTATGGACCTAGGAGTATGTTTGGGGTTGAGTTTGGACCTCTAAGTCACTCACTCTAAATATTATAGCCACAAATTTCATTTTTCACTTTTCTTTAAAGTTCGTACAATCCCAATAGTTTATGGTAACACCCATATGAATAAGGTCATTATATAAACTCTAATTTAATACTCCCTCTGTCTTAATTTTGATTGACCATCTTTCATAAATAGTAGTCCTAATTTTGTTCGGTCATTTTCTAAAAAGAAAATAAAACAACTTTCAATATTATTTAATATTGTTATTTCCCTCCACCAAACCCACTTTACACCATTTAATATTGTTATTTCTCTTCACTTTACCCACTTTATACCATTTAATACTATTATTCCCCACTTTTTCTTAATCTTCGTACCTATAGTATTTGGACAATCAAAATTAGGACGGAGAGAGTATAATTTATTTTGAGATATGAGTTGACTCGAATTATTCACTTTAAGTTTCATCTTATATACGCTAAGCAATAACTCTCATTTCATTCTCACTCTCGAGTCGCTGTGTTGCGTCATGCACCATTGATCTTGCGATTATTGATGCTTCAATTCTGATTTTTCCGATATATATTGTGCCTACAATGATAGTTTTTTTGTGTAACAGTAATATTTTTTTTCATAATAGTAATAATTTATGTGTATAACAGTGATACTTAGTTTCTCTTACAGTGATAGTAATAGCCTTCATGAATAATAATAATGATAGTTTTTTTTAGTAATAGTGATATTTTTATTTTGCATACCAGTGATAATTTAATTGTGTTACGGTGAGAGTTTTTATACATAGCAGTGATAATTTATGTGTATAACAATGATACTTAATTTAGCATACAGTAACAGTGAGTTTTTTTAGTAAAAGTGATAGTTTTCATATGTATTGGTGATAGATGTTTTTTTTCATACCAATGAAATCACTGGAAATGAAAACTAAAATTCCTCTAATAATAATAAATAAAAAAAAACTATGAAAAAGACGATCCTACTTCGACAATTTTCACAGCGGTAAGTGAGGGGGTGTTTCCGATCGCTTGAGACGTATTCATAGAGAGGGTAATTTTCTCAGCGGCGGATGTGAGCAGAAGAGAGAGAGGCACACAATAAAATATGAACTCAAATAGTACATATATATGCAAAAAAAGTTCTTTGATTCAAGTACATTCAATAGTACTTATGAGTTGAATATGAGACCCAGAGATATTAAACCGAACCACGAACCAACTCTAATTTATTAGGGCTATTTATATAGGATCACGACTAAATGGATCGGGATCTAGACGGTTCATTTTAAACGGTCTAACCAATTAAGGATCTAATTATAATTCTAATTTTCACGGACTTCAAGCTAAACGAGTCACCTAGTTGCTAAGAAATTTTTTTAAAAAAATTAAATGCAATATAAACAGGGGCAAAGCCATGATTTGATTGGGTGGGGGGGAATTCAAAAAAAAATTGATGATGAAAATATTATTGTATATTTGATAAGAAAATTAAATAAATATTTATATCAAAATACATAAATATTTAATTATTTTTAGGTGTCCAAAATAAATCAATATTTCTTCTATAAAATTATGCAGTTTAAAGAACATAATTTTTTGAAATATAAAAATGACAAGAGAGAAACTCATAAGTCATGTATATAAAAATCTATTACTAACTACTCACTACATCTCGCAATTACTTGCACACTTGTCTTATTTAGACGTCTCAATATTACTTGACACTCAAAAAAGAGAATACTTCATAAATTTCACCCTCACAATATTTACAAATTTATATAAAATGTCATTACTTTTGGACCACACGCACAAAATTTGATTCTTTATTTTACTTTATAAACAAAAAATTACAAAATTACCTATCAAATTCTACACTAAATTTTATTTTCTTAATATATGTATCATTGCACATGTGAAAGAAATTTTGGGACAAGGAGTATAATATTATGCACTTACTCTTTAAAATGATCATATTAATATATTATTTAACTATATATATATATAGGGTGGGGTAGGAGGTGGGGGGAGCCATGCCCCCCTTGAGCATAGCATAGCTCCGCCCTAAATCATGATAGAATTAAATTCACATTATAAAATTAAAAGATGCATAATAACATAATTAATGCATTGTTAATTAAATCAATCAATGAACAAAAAAAAATCTAACATTCATGAATAGATAATAATTCATAATATTCAGCATCACCACTACACAATATTTTTATCCATATATTTGGATAAGATGTTATTAAATAAAAATAAATTATTAGTTTATATAATTGTCATATACTATTAAATATATAAATTAAAGGGGATGTCAATTTGACCCAACTTACTCATGCAGTTCAACTGTTCAACCCTATAGAATTTTGGATTAAACGTTCTGGCCAAAATGGTCTGAATTAAAAAATGTATATTAATGTTGATATTAATATAACTTGCATGTTTTATTGTTGAGTTAATTAAATCACAAATAATCTCATAACTTAAATTGGCCTAGAAAAGACTCGGTACTTTTATATCTTTTTTTTAGTTGATTTAGTCCCAATTATAATTCCTTTGTTATCGATTTTCTGCTTAGCGTAGGGTTTAATACAACTCAAACCTAATTTCGACTTTTTTGACGTTGTTTAATTTCTAAGTATAAACTGAATAAATCAAATAAGTACAATGGGTTCATGCATCATTAATTCCATGTTACTTTCTAGTGTTTATAAGTTACAAACGTTATTTATGGCTTTGCTCATTTTTGTTACCTAAATTATGAAAGTAATAATGATGTAATTGAAAAATGATATTTCAAATCTTGAAATTGATTAAAAATTTGCGTGGAGTTTCAGGTTTTTGCCAACATTGTTTAGTCAAGTCGATCGACAACCTAAATTGCGGATCATGCATGTGAATCCAACAATATACAATAATACTAATTTATTTATTATTATTTTTGCTTTTCTTTTAAGGATAATCATATTTCCTTTGAATTGCATGTTTCCTTCGAGTTTGCACAAAAGAACTATTCAAAATATATATATATATATATATATATATATATATATATAAACATGTGGCCGATTTTTTTAAACAATGAATAAAGGGGGAATAATGTTTTTTTAGGCCAGTGATTTAGGGGTATGTTTTAAGAACAATAATTTTACGGGCTAGTGAATGTAAGAGAAAATGTTTTAAAATTTATAAATGTAGATAATTGAGCCCGAAAAAGTCCAAATCGGACTGAATTGTCATGTGAGTTGCATGATTGTCCTAAATTTACAGATTTTGAAAAAATAGTGTCCTATATTCACAAGTTCATAAATCTGTAAATGTAGGACAATCATGTAAATCACGTGACGTTTCAGCTTGATTTTGACTTATTTAGGTTCGAATATTGTCCTACATTTATAAGATTTAAAAACATATTATTCTATATATATAGATTTTAAAAACATATTATTCTACATTTCCAATCCCATAAAATTATTGTCTTTAAAACACAACCTCCTAAATTACGGGTCTAAAAAAAATACTTTTCCAACAAAGGAATTCACAATATGTGATACCAAACTTACAAGCTCTGAGAGACGAAGATATCGATATATAGTTCGACACTCGAATCACCAGAAATCAACCAAGTACTTAGTTAGCTGTATAATTGATACACTTAAAAATTTTCATTTGTTCTACAATTTAGGCAAAAAAAAAACAAAATGTTCTAATCTGAACATCCCCTATCGGTGATGTCCTAAAAAAGAATATTCTTGAGGGAAACTCCAGATGTCAGCCTTAGAACGGATTAATATTGAAAAACAAAATAAAAAGTCAAAAAGATAGAATACAAGCTCATTGAACTAGTGCAAAAGATGAACATAGTTAAAGTTAAATGCCCTAAAGCTAGGGTTGGCAATGTAGTGTCAGTCATTTCTTCTTGATCATTACCAAACACTCATCACATTTGTCAAAACCCAACTATCATATTTTCTGCTATAAATACCACACCATATTTTGCATTGGATTCAAACTAATTCCATTGTGAGATCATATCGTTATATTTTCAAACACCTTCACCAAAAAACATACATTATACTAATGGCACTTCTAAGTGTGCACCACTTGGCCTTCTTATTTGGCCTTCTAGGTAATTAAAATTCCAAAATTATTAATTACTTTTGTTAATTATTCACATATATATAAATATAGCAACTTTAAATTCTTCCTTCTAAATTCTTCTATTTTCTTGGAATTTTGGACAGGTAATATTGTGTCATTCTTGGTATTCTTGTCACCAATGTAAGAACTCATCACCAATAATATTTTCAAATAGGAATTAATTAATATTCTCTATATGTATATCTTCATAAATTTTGAACATGTGTATAATTAATACAGGCCAACTTTTTACAAAATTTGCAAGAAGAAATCGTCAGAAGGGTTTCACCCATTACCTTATTCAGTTGCATTCTTCAGTGCTTCATTGTTACTATACTATGCTTACCTTAAAACGAATGCATATATGATCGTCATCATTAATGGTATCGGATGTTTCATCGAAACGATTTACCTCTTCATCCACATAATATATGCACCCACGAAGGCCAGGGTACGTACCACTAATTTATAAATTCTCTTCAAAAAAAAAATTAATTTAATTCTTTTTTATGAGAAAAAAAATATTAGTTTGCTTAAATATTGATTGCTAATTTCTCTCCATCGATCTTTCTGTTTCTCAGATTCGAACGATGAGTTTGATTTTCGTATTCAACGTTGGAGGTTTGGGTTTGATCATGTTGGTATCGTTGTTATGTGTTGAAGGTTCACATAGGGTTGCTCTAGTGGGATGGATATGTGTTGTTTTTAACCTAGCTGTATTTGTTGCTCCATTTAGCATCATGGTAAGTTTTTAACCTTTAATTTATTTTCCTTTTTTTTTTTTTTTATTCTGAATTTTTTTACTTAGAAAATTTTGTGTTTGCAGAGGCAAGTGATTCGAACGAAGAGTGTGGAGTTTATGCCGTTCACTTTGTCATTCTTCCTCACTCTCTGTGCCACCATGTGGTTTTTCTATGGATTCTTCATCAAGGACTACTACATTGCAGTAAGTGTAAAATCAAATTTTTATGAGGTTGCGTTCTGATTTAAAGAAAATTTTAAGAAAGAATTTGAAATTCAAAATAGCGAAAAGCTTGAGTTTTTATCATGAATCGTTTTGTAATTTAGGCCTTGTCCAATTTTAGTACTATATATTTTTACTTTTTTTTTTCAATTTGTCCGTTTGATATCAATTTGGTCTCGTATGGTTTTTATTTTTTTTCAAGTTTGGTCATTTTTATGTCAATTTTTGTCCTATATGATTTTTTTTTCTTTTTTCAATTTTGGTCCTTTTTGTTGTCCAATTTTAATTCCGTATATTTTTACTTTTTTTTTCAATCTTGGTCATTTTGTTGTCAATTTTGATCTAAAATAATCATATTGTAAAAGTAAGAGTATACAAGACTAAATATGTAAGTCACGGGAGGATTATTGATATTAACTCCGAAAGGATAATTTGACTTATTTTGAATTTCTTTCAGTGAAAAGCTTGAACTTAATTCAAGTATTTTAATCAAACGCAACCTAAATTAATTACTCGATCGTTCTCCTACTATTATTCATTTCAATTGATCATATTATTGATCACTGCCCTTTCGCATGATTGATCCAGTTTCCAAATATTATTGATTTCTATTTGGGATTGCTCAAATGATCTTATACTTCATCTACAAGAACGCGAAGAAGGATGATGCATCGAAGCTTGAGGTCGAGCCAAGTAAGGATATTGAAAATAATTTGGCCAAGGATCTTGGAAATGTGTCCAAATGAATTGGAAGATGGAGGAACAATAAAATTACTAAACCCTAGTTATGGTTGAGCCTTGGTTATTTCTATATATAGTAAATAAAGTTTTATGTCCATTATCTTTTTTTTGTCCCTTTACTTGTATACTAGGGATCGGATGAGTATTTAAACCAGAGTCTGTAGGTTCCATGCATTGTGAACCATTGCTAGCTAGATTGTGTAAATCTTGAGACACTAGTTATTATTTAATATTATAATGCTACATATAAACATATGGCTATTATGTACATTATGCATATATATATCAAGTGATATGTTACATCCACTAAAAATAACATTAAGTCAGGTTTCTAATCCAAGAAAAAAAGTATTAATTAATAGTTTGATCCAAAAGAAATTTAATTAAGTAAAACATTTTTCATGGAAAAACTTTTATAACAAAGAAGATAAAATTAGTGATCAACAAATAAAGATAGGAATGTAAATGATGACTTATAAAAACTTTGTACCTTCAATAAAAACTTTGTACCTTCAATAATTACTCTTAAAGATAGGAATGTAAATGATGACTTATAGGAATTGTCAAAAATGTGTACTTTTAAAAAATATTACTCTTTTTTTTTTCGAAACGAAGGAGTATTTATATACAATTCTCGAAGAAAAACGAAGTTAATTAGGTCCCCTCGCGTATACTTTCAAGGCAACTAGTATTTGCCCACGTATTACGGAAGAGTAAAAAAAAATTATGTTAACTTGTTACACTCATGAAATGTGGAATTTATTTTACGAACACAGGTAGCACGTTTTAGAATAAATTTCATATTGCAGTGCAACAAGTTATATATTTCTAAAATACACTATGGAGAGTACGGTGCATAGAAAACCCATTCAATAATAAAATACAAGTTAAACATGAAGATATAATAATTAACTATAGATTTGTAAAGGCAAAAAGAAAAAGTAAATCTAAAATATAGAATATGATTCAAATTAAATAAAACTAATCCGGTTTGAATTGTCTTCTAGCCATTTAATGGATTTTGATCCATTATACTCAATCCGTCCCAAGATAATGTGCATATCACCCTTTTCTATCAAGTTTTAGAGAGTGAATTGTTTATTAATTAATATTTAAAATGATAAAGTGATTTTTAAAGAGAGGTATGATAGATCTATCTTTATGCTCTCCACTATATGTGTTTTTAAAAGTTATTTTATTATTTTAAATACTATTAAAAAACTTGTTCGTTAAAATACGAATAAATAGTAACAAGTGTACGTTATCCCACGACGGAGGTAGTACTTGGGAAGCAAGCGTTACATGAAAGTATGTCTTTATTAATTGGAAATTTGTTTGGTACGTCAATTATATATAGAGTTGTTGTGTCGTCTTGCAATTTAATTAATGACAAAAATTTGTATAGACTTTATGCCATGAATCTTATTTTTAATTTATGATTTTTGACACTCAGGATATAATACTGGTCAAGTATAGTAGTTTAGAAAAATGTATTGAAAATAAGAAAAATGAGTCAAATAATCTAAATTCAAAGAAATAGTTCATAAACCAACTCTTTATTAATCTAGACTAGAAGTAGGCTTAATAACACAACATGTGTGTGTGCATGCAGTGAATCATACGTACGGCCAGGGTGGGCTCTAGTTCACTCTAGCTCATTATATATTGAAATTATTATATGTAAAAAATTTAAAATTAGTCCATCAGTCCACTCAAATTAATTATATTAGTTCACCCTAATTATAAATTCAATTAAAACTCATCAATATTCCTCATTCCTCAGAAAATATTAGCAAACAACTCTAGGTCCACCCACTTTTAATTAATCTTTTATTTTATCTAAAAAAATCAAAAAAATTTATTTCAAAAAGTTTATTTTCATCAAGAGCACTGAATTAGAGTCTAAGGAAGTTTGAGATTCTTTATTCTTGATTTTACTTTTTCAAAACTCATCCTCAATTTTCAAGGTCGATCAAGTAATTTTTTTTATTCTTTTAATTTTTCTTATACAATGTTTTTTTTTTTTTTTGAAAAGGACTTACAATAAAAAGGAAAAGTGAAGTACAAAAGTACAAATCCTACAGACGAAGAGAAGTACAAAGTACAAATCCTTCAAACGGCTACACAAGTCCTTTAGGCGAAACTATCGAAAAGACCGATCGAACAACACCTACCTCGAACCAATCTTGAGGAACAGAGACACTAATACACATTTGGGCTTGGACAAATTTGTTAAAAAAAGCCCTTAGAGAGCTTATAATAAAATGTCAAAAATAACAATATCAAGCTTGGACAACTATTAAAAATCGTTGTCCAAAAGTTGGGCTTGACAGACGGTTTTTCAACCGCATTGCAAAGAGGGGGCTTGGACAAATGTTATTGTCTAACTTAATTTTTTTTATAATTTCGATTATTATAGTTAGATAGACAAATTATTAACAACCGTCCAATATCTTTTTTTAATTATTAATTTATATTTTAAAAAATCCTATAATAAAACTATAAACCAAAACTTATATATACGCCCAATCCCATAAACCATAAACCAAAAAATCCTATAATAAAACCATAAACCAAAACTTATACCACATATATATATAACAAAACATCAAATAAATAAACATACACATCATGAAATAAATAAACATACAATCATAAACATACGCTCAATACACCAAAAACATGAAATATATATCATCACAAATATATAATTAATTACATGCTACCAAAATTTCAAACAACGATCACTCAATATCGTTATGAATATAAGAATCGATTGTAAAGGTACCCCCGTCAATCGTTTTTTCCATTTCTCCATCTTTTTCTTAGAGTAAGAATTGAGCTCACGCTTCATAGACAAACCGCAAAACAAATCTAATCAATCAATATAGTATGAATTTTTATTCAATCAATAATAATTTAAATAAATCGATAAATTAACTTACATTGAGAGGAATCGTTAGAGAAGAGCGGATTATATCTTCAATAAAGCAACACACAAAATGTCCACAATGTTCATTATCTCGTTGCCTCTAACCTCCGTTGATCCAGTTCACTTTATTTAATAAATCAAAAGAAATAACATTTAATATAGCGTAAGAAAACAACATTCAATAAAGTCGCATATTTCTTTTTAGCACTTGTTTTTTCTTTTTCGCTTTTTTGGTTGACCTTTCTCGCTCATGACCATAAATGTTAACAAGATCCGGATTGTCATATTCATCCTCATCTCTAATTATTCTCTCGTATGGGCGTGGATTTGGCGGGATCATCGAAAGATGGCACGAATGAGTGAAGTTCTAAAAGGATCATCAATTGTGTCAACATCTTCATCGACATGGTCGCTAACTGAAACTATTGTTAAATTTGTTTGACATAACCCCAATGAACCATTTCTTATTAACCGGCTCGGGGGACATAGAAAATTTGTTGAGCTTGATCGACCATTATGTAAGGGTCATCTCAGATCCCACATTCTTCAAATCAACGCCGCATTTAACCCGAACTTTCAAATTGGACCCCGTTAGGATCCTCACCCAACTACACTCAAGATTGGTTGACGGTGAACAATATAGTCGAAGTTTCCAAATGTTGACAATCATCCAAAGTAAGTAGTATTTGATTGATCCACCGCAGATTCTTGATAATGGACACTCCACTATTTTGCATAGTACTTGTGGCATCATGATCTCTCGTATAAAATGTGTATCCGTTGTTAAGATAACACTTGTATGAATACACATGTCTATCGTGCATTCTCGATAACCACTTAACTCTTTCATTCACCGATTATGTTTCCCCGTGACAACATATTTGCTACATAACCATTGAACCACCAACAAACGTGCGATTGTGCTCAACTTCAATCCATGATCTATCTCTAGTGGGATTTCTCTCGCCAGTGATCGCATGTGCATGTCAATAAAAGGAAAATGCGTCGACCGTGTTTGTGAAGCACGCACAAGTGCATCCGTGTTAGTTCCTCCATGATAACACTTACAAAGTTGACCACCGCAATGCCTTCACCATCCATCCTATTGGTGTACCGGGTAACCGGAAAGTCCAATTACATCGACATTCGGAATAAATTCGGACCAAGATTCATCGCTTCTTCTACTAAATAGCGTTACGCAATGCATCCCTCCGCCCGGACTTATTCATCACATATCCTTTGAGCACTTTCATATATCTCTCTACACCATACATCCATCGCGATGAGCAGGGACCACACATCCTTGTCTCGTGCACCAAATGAACTGTTAGGGTGAACCATTATATCAAAAAATGATGGAGGGAAATACATCTCAAGCTCACAGAGAGTCCCCACAATCTAAAAACCAAGCAATTTTCTAGATCTATGACCTTGCTACTCATTCCGCTTGAAGAACCAACATAACTTTGTTATGGTTATGCGACATTTTCGGGCAAGAAAGTCTCCATGATGACATGATAGTCATGCGATTTTAGATTCATCGGTCTCACGCCATCATCTAATACAAGTCTCTCGTATGTTGGAGGAATAACCTCCGTACTTTCACATCCTTTAGCAAATTTGAAGTAACTCTTTTCTCTCATTCTTGGACAAGGTGTGTGCAAAGCAGAGGTAAGAACGGTTGACCCTTTCTCTAGGCACAAGTTTTAATTTCGCTCTTATTCCCATATCAATCATATCCATTCTTGCATTGTAACCATCCTTGGACTTCTTATCGCCTAGGAGAGTGTTGAGCAAGCCGCACAAACGTTCTTCTCAACGTCTCATTAGATCAATGAAGTGTCTAACATACAACTCTTTCCAATAGGGCAATTGAAAGAAAATTGATTCCTTCTTCCAACCGCTAGTGGGGACACTCTTTGCGAAGATCTTTCCGTATTGTGTGTCGATATTCTTCATCTCATTCAATACATCCGAACCTGATAATAAACGTGGTGCTTCACATGTCTCAATTGTGCCATCGAATGCATCGCCATTATTCTCAGATTTATGGGTTGGGTCCAACCACCTCCTATGTCCCATATAAACGGTCTTCCTACAATGACTCAAGCGAATGTGATGTGTCTTCTTGGTACAACAAGGACATGCATCGACCCCTTTCACACTATATCCAGATAGATTCCTCGTAAGCGGAAAGTCATTGATAGTTCCAAACAAAGATGACCTTCAACTTGAAATTCTCCTTTCTACAAGCATCATACACATCGACACCCCCTCATCCCACATGAGCTTCAAGTCCTCTATCAAAGGAGCCGATATACATCTATGTCGTTACAAAGTTGTTTGGGTCCCGATATCAACATAGAAAAACATCATGTAAGTGTGCTTCATGCACAACTCGGGTGAAAGGTTATAAACTAATAGAATCATCGGCCATGTACTATAGTTGGTACTTTGGATACCGAATCGGATTCATTCCGCCGGTTGAGAGTGCAAGACACAAGTGTCGTGGCTCGTTGCCAAATTCGATACGACATCGAATGTCTTCCATCAATTGAATCAAAGGTGTCTTAGCATTCCATCTTTGATCCTATCATCATGATGCCAAGTTAAATTTCTAGCATCCACAACGCTAATAATATACATTCTCCCGAATCTTGGTATTATTGGAAAGTACCACAACACCTTCTGGGGATTTATTTTTTCTTATATCGCTTCCCCACACTTGGGACATTCATCGAGGTCTCGCATACTCCTTCCAAATAAGATACAATCACCCTGGACAAGCATGAATTTTCGATGTGTTAACCTCGATGGACTTGAGCATTTGTTTAGCATCATATGCTCTCTTAGGGCAAGACATTTCCATCGTGCAATAGACCACTAATCTTGTTTCAAAGATACTTGTGAAGCACTCATCGGACAATTGGTGAAAGCCGCTTTTAGGTTGAACAATATCAACACAAATTACGCTTTGTTGCGCCTTCTTACACCCGGGCCATAGTGGTAATCCAAATAAATCACTTAACTTCTCTCGACATATAAGGGTGATCTCGCAGATCATCATCATCCCCACTTGACGTATCAACAGTCGGTACATCATCGAAAATATCCGCATCCATCAGATGTTCAAACCTAAAGTCGGTTTCTAGGTTGCTTGAGCTACATCCATCTCTTCTCTCACCATGATATGTCCAAACGGTTATGTTTTATCAATACCGTGAATCATCAAGTGGTCAAACGGACTTTCTCGACCACTAACGGTTTTTCCATTCATACATTTCCAACACGGACATGGAATGTACCGAGGGTCGGTCTGAAAGGTCTAATTGCATGATTACAAAATTCTTTCACCCCATTACTATACTCATCGATAATCGATCCGTTTCGACCCACTTTTCCATCCATATAGAACTAGAGATGCCTATAGAAAAGACAATATGAAGTGTTTCTCAAGATAATGTATCATAATGTATTAAACCTAAAAGTATTCCAATCATAATGCATACCTAACCATACTTAATCTACATTCATTTTAATTTTCTAATTTTAAGATAATACATGCATTGATGTCATACCAAATTTTGAAGTTTAAACCTTTATGAAATGGTAAAATAATTGAACTTATATCCACAAAATGGCATTGGGTAGATCAAGTCAATATTAACCAAGTCAACAAAAGTTTATAGCTTGATTACTACTTCAAATTCTAATGTACCTAAGGTTTTGTTGCTTCTCAAGACAATGTATCCTAATGTACCATCAATCATCTAAAGCAACACACTATCCATTCACCAAATCATCAATCAATAACTCAAATATATCCTAATGTATTAATCTTAATTTATGTTTAAATCCCCACACAAGCATATTATCAAACACCTTGAGTGCATCAATTAAACAACCAACCAACCAACTTAAAAATCATATAAATTCATCAACCAACCCAAAAATATATAAATTCACATTTTAATCCACACATTTGCAAGAGCATTCACATCCAAAAAACTAAATTATACAATATATTCATATCTAAAACAAACACATTATCCATTTCACCAAATCATAACACACACATATATATATATATATATATATATATATATATATATATATACCATTAACCATATTTAACAATCCTAACATATATATATATACTCACAATCCATTCATATCTAAAGCAAGAGCATTCACCATTAACAATCCTAACATATATATATATATAATATATATATATATATATATATATATATATATATATATATATATGTATAAAAAAAGAAAATTACCTATATATAAATGGAGGACGGGGGGCGGCATAACGGGTAGTGGAGGAGGAGGAGGAGGAGGGCGATGGAGGTAGGGGATCGAGAAGAAGGAGGAGGAGGGCAACTTACTCAAAAAGACGCTGGAGGTAGGGATGACGAGTGGGAGGGCGATGGCGGCAAGAACGGCAGCGAGAGGTAGGGATGACGAGGGAGGAGGTAGACGGCGGCGACAACGACGCTTGAGGTTGGGGAGAAAAATGGATTTAGCAGAGGAGAAAAAATTAAATCGCGTAAATGGGGGTCTTTCTGACGCCATTACACGATATAAGGGTTTTCGGGGTTTGGAGAGCGGTTTTGAACCGTCTGTCAATCTTTTACCTTGGACATCGTTTACAACCGCATTCCAAGTGAAAGATATTCTGTGTTCTTAACCGCTACCAAGTAAAATTCTTGGAGAGCTATTTAGAACCGCTTATCTAATTTTTTTTTTTTTTTATAAAACCGCTCTCCAAGCTATAACTTGGAGAGCTGTTTGAAAAAAGGGTTGTCCAAGTGCTGCTGTGCAAGTCTAAATGTGTAGTAGTGAGAAGGGGAGAATCACAATCCCGATCAAAGCACAAGGACAAAGGAAGCCCTACACTAAGGCTTAAACCACGTCCAGAAGAAAATCAGGATTGCATCAATCAAAGCACACCCAACAAACCAAAGAAGACCCGAAACCCAAGAAAAACATCAAAACAAACAAACAGCAAACCCAAAGAGGGAGGAAAACTCACAACAAACCCCTAACTAGGAGAAAGCAGAGAAGAGAAAATAAATCCAAATCCTAAAGCACAAAAAGAACAAAAGGTAAAAGATAGCACAAAATAAAACAAAAAAAAAATAAAGATCCGGCTGGGACCGAAACGCCCACCGGTTGCCGTGGACTCGTGGGGAGATCGGGTCCGAACAACCACCATTTACCTCTAAACGGGCGCCAAAACTACAGCCGGCGTGTGACGGGCGATGAGGAATAAGGTGGTGGAATAGGGCGGTGGGTTTGATTGGGTTTAGAGAGAAGACAGAGGAAATTTTTTAGAGAGAGAAAAATTGAGGAGCTTCTTATACAATGTAGATATATACTCAATTGTTGATGAATTTTATGATTTGAAGTCTCTTCGAGTGCAGTTCAATAAATATTAAAAATATTTTATTTTATTTAAAATTATTGGTCTAAATTTTTTTTCTTTTCCGTCCACCCCTTATAAATTCTCGGATCTGCCCATCACAATTTGCTATTAATTTTGTACATGTTTTAATAAAAGTGGCATGATTTATTTAAGAGTTGGTGTGCTGTGAAACTTGTTCACCGTGAAATTGGTTTTTTTTTTACAGACATACACTTTAGTAATATAAGTCACACACTTTAGTAATATAAGTCACACACTTCAGTTATCACTACAACACTCTTTGCTATAATATAAGTCACACTCTTCACTTTTATGAATAATACACTTTATAGTAAAAAGTCACACACTTTACAGTAAAAAGTCACACACTTTAGTAATATAAGTCACACTCCTTAACCAGTTTCACCGTAAAACTTGTTCACACTATACTTTGCCTTTATTTAAATGAAACGTGGCCTCTTTTTGTCGTTATATTGTATTGCTTTTAACAAACACATCTAATTTTATCGCGATATATATGAACATTAATTATATGTTGCGTTCATGAATTTTGTACCCAATCTTAACAAAATTGTCATGATTAATTTACTAAGTGCAATATGAAGCATATATATATATATATATATGAATGAGTCTCTTGTGCACCGCGCACTCATGCAATTGAATGACACAAAAATACTTAACTCATTGAATGTATTAGACATGTTCTGTGGATATGTGGTAGGGTTGGGGCGAGTGCACAGATCTTAAATCCATGCACCAGTTGCACATGAAACTTTGTCTATATATATTTTGCATGCTTATTATATAATGTGAGTGAACATTGTATACTCTAATCCTTAATTAGTCTCACATCGTCGGCATAAAAAGAAAATTCTGGGAGATTAAGAAAACGTTGGAGCAAGTGCAACATTTTGGCGCACTAAGTATGCGTTTTGAAACTCTAAAAATAGCTTTTAGAATCATTTATTTTTAAAATTATCTCTCACGGCTTTTGAAAAAAAATGATTCCAGAAGCTGTTTTGTAGAGTTTCAAAACACACCCTAAATTTTGATCCACAAATTTTCATCATTGATTTTCCGTGAAAATTTTGTATACTAAATAGAAATAAATAATGCTGTTTTTTATACAAACTAGCACTTTTATTTACACGAACCGAATATTATTTTTTTGTTTTTAAAAAATAACTCATTAAAATGAGTTAAAATTATATATTAAAATTGCATCCGTTGCATTAATTGATGCTTACAATTTTTGCCCAAAAAAAAAACCATTTTTTGCCCAAAAAGAACATGTCAGTTTCATAGAGTTTGGAGCAATGAAAGACCAACACGCTACCTACGTATTTGAGTGCCAAAAAAATTATTGAAATTGTGAAAGTTTTGATTCATTTAAAACTACTTAAAAAGGTATTTTTTTTAAAAATAAATTGTTAACAAAAAAATGCACACAATTTGGTCATGTGTCTCATGTCTAGACTAATATGTGAAACCAAAAGTGTAGTTGTGTAGGTGATAATTAAATGACAAAGTTGAAAGCTAAGCTCAAATTATTGCAAGAGTCAACTCTAAGTTATAGTCTCTATTTCACACTCAAGGGAGTATTTGTCATTATGCACTCATTAATTAGTTATTTCATTAATAAATTATTATTTTTTTGAGCGCATTTCATTAATAAATTAAATAAATAATTATTTTTTACATTTTTGAAAAGTAATAATTTGGTTGACATGGTTTTGGAAAACTCTGTAAGAAAGTGAAACTTCGATGCCTATAGCTATTTTAGTTGAAGATCACATGGGAGTAATTATCATCTATCAGATCCGAATCTTTGTGTCTAGTGGCAAAATTGTCAACCTAAGTTGTAGACATGAACCTAAGAGCAATTCCAACCTTAAGAATGTTTCGAATACTATTATGCAGAGACAATATTGTTGGGGAACGATGTGCCCGTATCTATTCGGGGTGATACTTTAAATACAAATTTAAATCATAAGTGTTGTTTCTACCAGAATTTAATGAATTCATAAGGAAACGTTGAAGTTTTGAAATAAGCAGCAGATTTTTTATGTGTTCTTTTACATGTGATCCCCATATCTATATCCTGCACTATGGTTTTAGTTTCATGATCATAATAAACATCCCATCCATATGCAGTGAGAAAAAGACATGGCTAATAAGGAGATTGCAGCAACTTATCAGAAGCTTTACGAGCTAGTTTTCACATGGTAAAGAGGAATTATAATTTGTGTGTGTGTGTGTACGGGAGCTTGTTGGTAATCCATATTTTTTCCTTTTCTGGGTTGTTATCTGATAACTTAATGTCAACTTATACAGTTTGCTTGAAGAGATTAGGGATTCAAAGAGAATTCAGTCGAATTGTGGAGTAGGATCGTTTTCTGTTTCCAATTC
The DNA here is from genome assembly GCA_037126765.1 of Stenogyne calaminthoides. Lineage (NCBI taxonomy): Eukaryota > Viridiplantae > Streptophyta > Magnoliopsida > Lamiales > Lamiaceae > Stenogyne > Stenogyne calaminthoides. The sequence goes on from JBBCBC010000002.1 coordinate 123,569, forward strand.
TTTGTTTGCTGATCTGATTTAGCGCTGCAGGCCGCGAAAAGACAAGTTGTTGCTGCCAATAAATTTGATAATTCCAAAGCTTCTTCTGTGAGTATTTTATGGCAATGCACGAATTTTCTTTTTCATTTTCTGTTTTCTGTGATTTATTATATTTGTGGAATGAATTATAGCTGAATTTTGTTAGTTAGGATTATGATTTTGATTCCAGGGTTTAATCCTGAATTATTGTTGCTTTGATCCAATTAAATGATCTACTAATTTGATAGTTCAGTAGTTGTTTATTGATGGTATACTTTTTGGCTTAACATAAACCTTGCAAAGATGTGTGGAGTATGAAATTAATGTGGTACAACCTGTGCTGCCTAATAAGCTTATTACTATTCATGTGATCTGATGAAATTGTAGTTTGAATTTTGGTACATCGATGAAATTGTACAGCGATGATTAAAAAAAAAAAAAGATCAAGTCTGTTTTGAAGTTAGAACAGAGTGCATATTAATGTCCATTCTTATATACCTTTGTAATGTATAAAGGGCTTCAAAAGAGGAACTGTCTGGTACTCTGATTTCTCCAAATTACTTTCTGTTGTATTTATTTTCTTCGTGTAGGGATCACGATTGATAGGCTAATTATAAACCATATGGTTATTTGATATGCATTTTACAAAATCAGTTAGATGATCCAAATAGGTTTAAGTATTAGACATGTACTCTATAAGATTTGTGTAAGAAAATATATTCTTTATAATGGATTTTTTTCATAATATAGGCTCCTAAGCAACTCATCTCAGTGCAGTTTCTATGTCCTACGCTACATGAGAGAAATTGTAAACTTTCAAGGAAATATTGAAACATCCTTGATGCAATCAATGGTAATATTGTATGTGATTCATTATTTATTAATTAGATTTATTTTTGCCTCAATATAATGGATGTTTGTAATTTATAGTTCATGCAAAAAAGTTACCCGAAAGCTGAAATTGAGAAAGTGCGGGAAGAGTGGGCTTCATGCGTACATACTTGAGTAGAGAAGATATGTTTGGAGTTTTTGTTACAATCGTCCAGGTTTGACAACTCGCTCTATTTAGTCTTTCCACAATAATCTGATTTTCAGAATGAGTATTAGAGAGTTATAATCATGATTGCTATATTTTTTCTTAAGCGTCGTCTTATTAGATGAAAAATTTTGTACATTGTGATTTCCTTGCTACTTTTAGATGTAAGTCTTTGAAATCGATAATTTGATACTATTCGAGACTGCTCATGCCATTTCTAAATATTTATTAATTGTTTCTACAGATATTTAAACCTCTTTGGATGTGAAGCTTGGTCTTGACTGGGAGTCCTGTCTTTCAGTTGTGAACCAAAGATTGGAGAAGAATTTTGTTAAGAAACAATGTCAAAAACGCTACTCAAAGACTGCAATTATTGTCTTATCTTTTTAATATTGTACTTTGGACATGTTAGTTGAATTTATATGAATGTAATGCATTTTGAAATTAAATGTAGTTTTTAATGCATTTTAGACTACAATTGAAGTATAATTTCAATTTTATTGGTATTTTATGAAATTTTGACTTTTATTTAAAATTAAAAGTCAAAACTTTTGCTACTGAATTTTTTTAAAAAAAAAGCTACTATAGCGGTTTTAAACCGGTATGATAAGGACATATGAAAGCGGTTAATAACCGCTATAATAGGTCCTGAAAACAGCTATAGTAAGCACATTATTAAGCGGTTTTAAAAAAGCTACCATAGCGGGTTTCATTTATAAGAGCGGTTAATAACCGCTATAATAAGTACATACTATAGCGGTTAATAACCGCTCTTGTAGGTCTTCCGAAACCGTTGTCATAAGCATTTCCGTTTTATTAGTTATGACATACAATAGCGGAATATATACATAAGATAGCGGGTAAAAACCGCTATAAAAGCTACCTACTATAGCGGGTAAAAACCGCTATCTATCAGCGCACCCTATTATATCACTATGTTTGATAGCGGTTTTTTGAGCGGTTTTTAAACCTTTTAATAGCGGGTAAAAACCGCTATCTATCAGCAAAAATGACAGTGGTTTATTTAGAAAATTCTATTAATCAATAATGTACACATTTATATATGATGCAGACAATGAGAGCGTATATAAAGATGAATAAATACGAAGAACACAAGAACACACTAATTTCGTTGATTCTTATTCTTAGAATACCCGAAAAAATGGCAAACTCAAATTACGTTGACTTTCAAGAATACCGTTAAAAAAAAGAGATAAAACTCATGTTTTTCATTAATCAAATTCAACTCTCTTTTACAATAATAAAAATACCTATTTATAATATTAAAACAACTTGAAAAACAAGAAATGCAAATAAATTCTAAATATAACAAAATCAAATCAAATCTTAAACATAAATATCTAAATCTAAATTATACACCCTTCGTCCACCAATCTTATGCACACTTGTCTAAAAAAATCACTTTATCTTTATCCCTCAACCATCATTTAATTACTTCAAATGTCATTGTACTTTCACTCACAACCAACCACTTTATTAATAAATAAATTCCTCAATATTACGTACATTAATTAAAACGATCGAGGTTGGACAGTGTTGTACTCGGTCAGCCACCTATCAAAGGACATCTGACACGTGCTCGCCCAATGTACACGTGATCCAATGTACAAGCCGGGTCAACCTGCATTCTCCTGAATATGTTCGCCACATGGGCTAACAACTCGATCAGTTGACGTTCAAAGTCAGACACGTGTTCACCATGTCAGGCGAATAAGGGTGACATCAGGCAGGGGCCGCAAGCATGGCCGATCCTTGAATATATGAAGCCTGAGTCGACCAAAAACATAAGGCTCCTCAATTTTTTATATAAATCTATGCACAATATTATATGATGAATATTGTTATATGAATATTAAAGTTCAAGTTTAAAACTATATAATGTACAATATTAAAATACTTTATGTTAAAATGAATAAGATGAACATGTTCAAAACAAATACTTCACTCATCTTAAAATTTTTGGTGGCAAAATGTATTAACTAAATTTGCCTAATCAAGTTTTTCATTAAACTATTTTTCAAATTAATACGATGAATATATAAAAATAGACATTAGATTTTATTTTATTTTTTTCATAATTTAGCGATATTATAATATACTAATAATTTCCACTATATTCATATTAATTGATAAATTATAGTTATTAAATATATACTGTTATAAAAAAAATGACAAGTGTGTGATGCCTTCTTTTAATTTTTCAACCCCTTAGTTCATACTAGGTAAAAAATTATAATTTTTATGTGTATATTGATGTTAAGAAAAAATATATATATGATGTCGCACAAAATTATAATAGCAAGAATTTACTGTGTGGAAGTCGCACAAAATTATAATAGCAAGAATTTGCTGCGGAGAAGACTCAAACCTGGATCTCTATAAAATATAAAATCACATTAACCGCTAAGTTATCAGAGCGTTGTGCAACAATTAGCAGTCGTAATATAATTATATATATATCATACATACATATAAATAAAAAAATAATTATGCGGGCTTCTAAAATTTACGATTTTTTCGGGGCCTGAGTCGATCGACTCGTTCGACTAACAGTAGGAACAGCCCTGGGGGCCGGCGACAGCAATACACGTGCTCGCCCCGCTGAACGAGCACAAGGTGCTTCCAATAGCGTGGCCCAGCAGGGGCTGAACACGTGTCCACCCCGGCTGTCAGGTGAACACGCAGGCCTACCCGCGATTAAAGCCCACATTGAACCTAGTGTTTAACATAAGACCGAACACGAGGCACCCGAATGACAAGTAGAAAACTTCAAGTCTAAGAAATGACAGATGTGATCCTGGCATAATGTATCCCAACAAGATGTTAGTCAAGAAAGTCCCAAGGGACACGTGTTTCGTCCAAATGTAATCTTATTATGTAAAATGACAGCTCATGCTAGTCAAATTAGTATAAATAGATCCATTGAGATTAAATAAAGGGTTCACAAATTTCCTACCAAGCATCTTAACATTTATTCTTTATATCGTGATCAATCCATGTTCGACACGTGTATATTTTGTCTATTAATCAAAAAAATATAAAGCCACATCAAAATCCACATAAGACATACTAATAACATGTCGCAGCAGTATGACATGTAATGTCAAATCTTTGAAATAAAATGAACTTACACTTAACTTTTTTTATTTTTTTTGAACCGGCTTAACATTTTCTTTTTGAAAGGTAATTATACTAAACATTTCCGACAACAATTTGATTAACATTGTGAGTAATTTATTTCCTAGTTATATACTTATACTAGTGTAGAACCCGTGTTTTACACGGAATTTTAAATAAATTAATTTTTTTAAGTTATATTATATTTTTCTATGGACTTAGTTAATATAAATTTTAATATTTGTCATTTTGTATGACAAGTTATTATAATAATATTTTAATATAATTTAGTATTATAAAATAAACTATAAATTAATATAGATGTAATTAATTTGTACAATAATTAATCATTAAATCAAAATACGTATAATGAAAATATTATTATTTTTAATTCACTTAAGATTCTGAAAAACTTCTTTAAAAACAACATTGATCGTAGAGTTAGAGGGTTTTTCATCATCATCAAGACAAAGTATTTTCAATCACTTTTAACTCTTCAACCTAGAAATCACAATATATAGTTGACCGTGTGTAAATACAGGTCTATCAACTGTCTCGAGATTAAAAATTTGAACCACGCATCTAATTATATCTACAAATACAAAAGTATGAATTTAAATTGTGGCTTATCAATTTTATTTGTGCATTACATAATTATGAAATATGTGAATGCATAATATTTTTTATGAAATGTTTACCTCTGAAGATAACATCTTCTTGTCTAGATTGTCTTTATATTTCATTAATAGAAGTGAAATCATATTCAAACTTTTGAATCATGAATCCCGAGCATCATTGCATGTTGCTGTGTTAATGGTATCTCACATGCATGGATGTTTTGTTGTCAACATAGTCCCTCCATTCTGAGCTACACTAACATTGGATACAATGTAGAACAATCCTAGTCGAATTATGGAACCACAATAAGAAGAAACTTATAATTTCAATTTCTACCTATGAAACCATAGTATAATATGCATATTTTGAAGTTCCTTTCATCTACAGAATAAGACAAACCACAAATACTTCATCTTGCATGTGTTGAAGATAATATATAAGCAGGAAAATATGACTCATTCATCTCAGTTAGAAAAACAAAATTCACAATAAATGTTTTTTCTTATAAAATCCAAACAAATTTGTATATTATATTTTTTTAGCAAATACTATAAATCAAAAATCAACTTACAATATATGTCGCAAACAAAATCAATGTATAAAAGCTTAGAGCATAAAATTGAATCAATATGTCATGCTATAAATGTGTATATATCAAAAGAACGATAATAATGACTAAACTTAACGAAACTGAATTCACCTTTTACGCTAGTGGATAGACGAACGTCAACGCATAAATTCGAAAAGGAACATGAAACACTTACATCCCTAAGCAAGGCAGAGATATGATGCTAGCAATGTCTTAGAATCTAAGAATAAAATGAACTTACACTTAACTTCTTCTTTTTTTTTTTGAACCGGCTTAACATTTTCTTTTTGAAAGGTAATTATACTAAACATTTCCGACAACAATTTGATTAAAATTGTGAGTAATTTATTTCCTAGTTATATACTTATATGTTAATGATCGATATCCATACATCAAAATTTACGCTCAACATAATTAGTTTGGCATACTTGATTTCATGATATTATAAATTACCTATATATATTCTGTAATTATGATCAAACATTAACTTTGTGATGACATATGTATGTATAATTAATTATCAAACTAGTAGTCTAGTAAGTAGTATTTTATTACTATTAATAAAAGTAGTTGTTATAACCGCCATATGTATTTATAGTTTTTTTTTTTAATCTGAATACATAGATTATAGTAATTTACAAGGTGCCTGATTAAATTAACCTTACAATAAACACTTATAACTAGCAGTATCAAATAAATGTGGAATTTAATTTTTATATGATTGCATCAAATTCGGAATTATCTGAATTAGGTAATGACATTAACAAATGAAATTGCCAGAGTTCATCAAGAGTGAACTTATTTCAGCCCTAGGAATAAAAAAGCATACTATAACAAATAAAAATACCATTAATAATATATAGCCACTAAATCTACTATATAATAATAATAATCACCATAAAACTTATGGATTATTATTCAATTCTCTTGTGCATGCTCTCCATCTTCCAATTCATTTTTGAAGCATTTTCAGGACCAGTCTCACCTTCAAAATTCAAATTCTTTTTCAATATCTTTTTTGGGTTTCGAAAACAGCCCCCGAGCCCAAAGTTTCTTTCCGTTCTTGTAGATGAAGTACAAGATCATTTGAGTAATTCCAAATAAAAATCCCAAAACATTTGGCAACTGGATCATACATCATGAAAAAAAATTAGAATTAATAAACTTGTGACTTGGGGAGTAATTAATTGATTAATTAATGAATATAAATTAGTAATAATTTCGTACTTACCGCAATGTAGTAATCCACGAAGAAAAACCATAGAAGAACCAACTCGTGGCACAAAGTGTGAGGAAGAATGATAGTGTAAAGGGCATGAATTCCACACTTTTTGTTCTAATGACTTGCCTCTATAAAAATAACAAGAAAAATAAATATGAAGAATTAGTTCATTTTTCTAATCATATTAGTATAAAACAATTGACAAACTGAATTGGGGACTTACTGATATGTACATTTTAGAATTGCAACTTATTAATAGGTACAAAATAGTTGCACATACGTATGTATATTTGCACATTCATATCCAACTTTGACTGTATATGCAATTCATTTTGTACCTATTAGTACGTTGATCCCAAATTTTGTACCTATAGTAATTTTTCCGCTGAATTGAACAAAGTTTTTAGGGGTTTTAATTCATCGATTGAATTAAACTCTTTCATTTTCAAATAAGTGTACTCACATATGAGACAAACTTATTTGTATTTAAAAAAACAATACAAAAGTACTAGAAATTAATTAATTTATTTATGGTAGAATTAAAATAAATTACCATGATGCTTAAAGGAGCAGCAAATACAAGTATATTGAAGATGGCACATATCCATCCCACTAGAGAAACCCTTTCACGGCCTTTAAAAGCTAGTAGAGAACCTAGCAACACCACTACCATTCCTCCAAAATTGAATATGCTTATCAATCTCAATGTGCTCATCTGAAAATAATTAACTATAATATTAGATTTAATCGAGAAAGTATGTACTGCATGCATGAGACGTGATACTAATACAGATGTATGGCGTACCTTTGACTTTTTGGATGCATAGACGACGAAGATAACAAGGTAAATAGTCTCGATCACACATCCGATGGCGTTGATGCTTATAATCATGTAAGCATGTTTCTTAAGATAAGCATAGTATAGTAGCAATGAAGCACTGCAAAATGCCACTGAATATGGTATTGCTTGAAACCCATCAGATGATTTCTTCTTGCAAATTTTGTAAAATGTTGGCCTGCACCATGTGTAATTAATTTATAATTAGGAAGAATTAATTAATTAATGCATACTATTAACTAGATACGATGCACGGAATCTTACAATGGAGCGAGAAATACAAGGAAAGATATTATATTACCTGCAAAATAACAAATACATATTATTAGATTAATTTACAATAAGTATAGTACTTTGCGAAAAAGTAATTTGTTCCAAAAAAAATGGACCTGATCAGGCTCGATATCAAAATCGTAATAATACTTACCAAGAAGGCCAAATATGAAAGCAAGTGTTTCATCTTTTAGAAATGCCATTTATTTTTCGTAAATTAATTGGAATGAATGAGGGACTTGGATTTTTTGTACAAAATTTGCAAACTTATTTATAGTTGAAATTAAGCAAGTACTAGTTGCGTAGTGGCGTATAATTAGTGGTGAATGGTTGGCCTAAAATAGCTTTAATGCAGTTAATTATTGAATGTAAGAACATTGTAAGCAAAATAATTCACCTGGTAGGTTAATTGATATAACCAGACATTAATTCACTTTTCTCATTTAATTTCCTAACATTAACCTCAATTATGATTTAAGGTTAATAGAACTCAAACCTAACTCCAAATTCGGCATATTATTTTGTGACTTATAAACTTACCAACTATTTCATCTCACTTGCCAAACGCTCTTAATTACCACTTGCTTCCTAATGTAGCCACTGCAATATAAACATAGTATAATTATTTTCCTTGAGTGTTAAGTATATATGACAAAACTTGTATCATAAAATGAGACGGATTCTATTTAATTATTGTTAGGGAAATTAAATAAACTAATTAATTTCATAAATTCGAATTTTGATGAGACAAAATTATGTCATGCTATCGAGCCTCCAGTCTCACGTCCACGCCCCTAATTCGATTCACAAAAGAACCTCTACTCATATTAAATTTTTTCACTTGATGAGCATATGAGATTAAATCCAAAATTCGTCTCATAACTTATCGCCTTTTTTTGAAATGGTCCCAAGAAAGTTTGACTAACAAAATTAGTCCTAATTTTTTTTCGAATTGTACAATTTTAGAACCAAAATTTGTCACGATAATTAAACGATGTAGTTTAGTGGTCATGAGCAACTCCACGACGCCTTTCAAATTGGGGATTTTCGGCGAAATATGATGATCATGACGTGTCATGCTAACAAGGATTTAATAGCCAATAACAAAAACTCGGCTCGACGATAAGCCATGGATTAAAAAATAACAAAAACAAAAAATTAAAAACAAAACATTAAAAATAAAAATATTTTCTTTCAGATCAATAAACGATATCAAGATTCAAAACCTCAAAAATCAATTTTCACAAAACTCAAAATCACAACACCCAAATTTTAAACGACATACACACACACAAACCCTAGTTTTTACTCTCCGTGAGTGGCGCAGATTTAAGAACCACTCGAAGTTCCATATAACAATGACACGATGCTACCATACAACAAATACACGGTCATGATAGCATTTTTTTCTAACCCTGGTTTTCCGCCAAGCAGAAACACATATGAAAATATGGTGTTTGTGCAAGATTTGTTGGCGAATTGGAAAAAGTTGTTAGGGTTTCAATCGGGCACCGCCGACACTTCAAATAGATTTGGGGGAAGAAGACGACCGAGATTGGTGGTGAATGGGTAACGCGATTTTGGGGGTGTTAATTTGAGGGAGGCTTATTTTTGATGTAAATTAAATTTTTATATATTGTTTTAGCTTTTTAGGGAAATAGTGATATGGATTTAAAAAAAATTGAATTTGTCTTTAAAAAATAAATGTAAATTATAGTTATTAACACAATCGAAAAACCATCCGGAAAAAAAAGGAGCCACGTGAGTTCGCATGACCTAAAAACCACGTCGTTTAGGTCGCCAAAATTTTGGGGTTAAAATTGTACAATTTAAAAAAAATTGGAATTAATTTTATTAGTCAAAATTTCTTGGGATCATTTCAAGAAAATGATAAGTTATGAGACCATTTTTGATGAGCATCCTCCTAATAACAATAAGAGAGTTAAGCGAGTTAAACACATGAATGGGGTGGAGCGTTAGAAAAATTAAATTTTTCATCGATGTGGACCAATTAATTATCGACCTATGGCTAGATTATATGTGGCGATCATCTGAGTTTGAAAAATCAATAGTTATTATTTTTTAATCACCATTTTCGTTTTGGGTTCATATATGTATTTTTTTTAATTGGAAAATTACTGCACTTCACTTTCCTTGCTATGTTTTTGAGAGAAACCCTGATTTGGTTCAATTTGTTCAAGTTTTTTTGCTGCAAATTTAGTTGATGAAAAGCGTGTTTTGGAAATACTTAAAACCTGCTTTTAAGCGTTTATTTTTAAAATTTCTCTCACAGCTTTTGAAAAAAGTCTTTCTAAAAAGTTTATTTTAAATGTTTCAAAAAACACGCCCTTAGTTATGTATAATAATCTGAATCTAATTAAAGGCTGTTTCAAGTTTTTTTGCTGCAACTTTAGTTGGAAATTTAGTTATGTATAATAATCTGAATCTAATTAAAGGCTGTTAGTATGCCAATAATATCCACTAGTTGAGTATGTTTTGAGTGTGAAAATTTTCATGAATAAAAAATTTATAAAATTGCCCTAAATCAATCATCTATACTCTAAACACTAAATAATGAATCCTAAATTATGACTTATTCGAAAAAGATTGAACCATGAATCACTTGGGCCGAGTGAACCCTGAACCACTTAATTTTGTCTTCCTTCACCAATTTCTGAAATCCCCGTTGTAAATTAAAAGTTTTTTTCTAAATATGAAAATTTTCATACTAGACTTTTGTTTCACTAGTTTTATAATATTTTTAGTCTCAATTCTTTTGTTCACAATTATTATTTTCTCATTTTTTCGCGAAGCAAGTTTTTTATTAATATTTGAAATGATAAAATAATTTTTAAGAAAAACATGTAATAGAGGAGAGATATGTCTATCATACCTCTTTTTAAAAAGTCATTTTATTATTTGAATACTAATAAACAATTGATAGTTAAAAATACAAGAAAAATTTGGTGTAGAAAAGAGTTGGGATGGAGGAGTAGCATGTTGATATATTTCACTTGTTCCAATTTATTGAGTATATATCATAAATTATTTTTTAACTATAAATGCTCATATGTGTGGCAAAATTCTCTTCATAAGATCACACGCACCAACAAATTGGTGCAATTTAATTTTAGGAGTTTTTTTTTTCTAA